>OX359282.1:14125759-14729509 GCA_947179155.2 Hedera helix | reverse complement strand
TTATAAAGATGATGATTGATCTTATAATCAATTGTGTAGAGACACTGAAGTAAGTATGTAGGTACTTATTAGAGAATAAGTTAACTGAACGTAACTCACTTAAGGAATATCTAATAGAATCTTACTCGTCTGTCAATAGGAATTCATTTTGTGATAGTAGTACAAGTGATCATTGGACTTGATATCATCATAATATCTTGTGTATGATGAATTATATTTTGACATATTCCTTAAAACATTTAGGGTATATCAAAAGGTATGTTCGGATATAATAAGTTGCACATGAAGATAGGTGAATGATCAACAAAGAATTTATCACTTCTAGTAAAAGAAGATAATGTCTTATGCAATTCGATAAATGACAATTCAGTAGTCCTTGGCCAAGACAGAATGAAAATTAGAAAGTAGTTTCTAATTTATATTAATTAGAGTTATTCATTTGAGAATCGAAATGCATATAATCAAATAAAATAAGACTTGACAGTAATACCATGTCTTATTTTTTATTGGGATATTGTGAAGTAGAATGATTGAATTGTACGACAACTATTCGGTGAATAGGTTATTTTATGATTAAATTTTGAAATCTATATTATCTGAAAAGTCGTTAATCGCTAAGGTGTCTTACCCTTATTATGGAATAAATATTATTTATTTAAATGAATTAAATTATTTAATTTATTTATATAAATAAGATTAGAATAGTTCTACTTAATTTATTTTATAACCGGTTTAATGTGGAGACCCTAAAGGGTCACACCGCAAAAGAAAAATAATTATTTAAGAAGTAAATGACATAATCGTAATAATGAATTAAGTATATTTAATTTATACTATAGGGATAGAATAAATTAAATAACTTAATATTTATTATTTAGTATTTTGAAAATACTAATTATAAATTAATAAGATGATTCTTATTATTATTACTATTATCTTTATTATTTAGTTCATAAATGGTTTATGAATCAATTAATAAGAGTACTCTCATATATGATAATTAAGTTTTTAAATAGTTTAGGAATTGTGATTATTATATTAAATTAATTAAGTTTATAATTAGATTAGGAGTTTAATTAAAAACCCTATTTCTAAAGGTGTTAGGATAGTTAACTATACCTATAAATAAGATGAGTCTTATTATGGATTGGGGTTACAAACACTTCCACAAGTTTTGGGAGAATATTCACATATTCTCTAGAGAGAGAAAACTAGAGTTTGTCATCGTCCACTTCTTGAATTATTATTATTACTTAGTGGATCACCTCTAGAGGTCAAACACTTAGGTGGCTGATGTTGATCAAATGAATCTAATCGATGAAATTCAAGGTGAACACGAAAAAATTGGAGTTGAACACGTACATGTGAAAAATTAGATTCTAAAAGGGTATAATTCTATATTTTCTTCTTGTTAATTAGTAATTATGCATAAAGGTCGATCTTAAATTATGATTTGTAGTAAAAAAAAGTTAATATAATTTACCATGCTTCCGCTACTTATATGTAATTTAAATACATGTTCATAGATTTACCACTTACGCTTATTTTGTGTTTTTCGTTCAACCTATAATTTATATATGAAATTGACATCATTATTAGTTACAATGACTATTACTTAGTGTCTAAATATAACTCTAATTCTAAATTATTAACTCTTAAGATGTTTGACAAAAGAACTTTTGATGTCCGGACAAAACCCTAGCCCAAACCTAGTTAGACGTGTCGGGTACGCTTATTCAACTTTTACCGATACCTTGCATTCTTCATACAACCTATATTTAGTAAGTTGTTTAATATTTAGTCACTAATTAACTCTTACCTTGGTTTAATTCAAGTAAACTTTCTTCTTTTACATAACTTAATGATTCGGACATTTAATAATTCATCAAATACCTCATAATATTATTTACCTTTGATAATATACAATCACATTCAAATATTATTAATCACTTAATAATATTTTAATCACTTATTAATATTATTAACTATTTAATAATATTTTTAATCCCTTACTAATATTATTCTCCATTTAATAATATTTTAATCATTTATTAATATTATTAACTATTTAATAATATTTTACTCTTTTATTAATATTATTAACCATTTAACAATATTTTAATCACGTATTAATATTATTAATCATTTACTAATGTTATTAATCATTTAACAACTTTTTAATCACATACTAATATTATTCACCATTTAATAATATTTTAATATTCTTCAAACAATACCAATAGTTAACTTTTTAATTATATTAACCTTAGTCTTTATTTTAAACATGTAGCTACCATTTAGTTACTAATAGATTCTATATATATTAGTTTAGTATTCAAACACATTCATTTTACACTTATTTCAACTTAATTTTTCAAATAAAACCCAACCTGGACTGACTCGACCCGATCCGGACCTATTTGACCTGACCCGAACAAAAAAAACAACCTGAACTTTCTGTCTTGAGTGCTAGGGCACTCAACAAAGGCTTAATCTAGGTGCCGGGGCGCTCAAAGCAGAATGCAAAACCTTAAATTGGACTGTCCGACCCCCAATCACTCCAACAGTCATAACTTTTTCATTTTAAAATATTTTGGGGTGATTTTTGATTCCATTCTCATCAGAATTTCTCCCTCTACAATTTCTCTTTATATCAAAAATCCAAATTCTAAACAAAAATAGGCTTAAAATCGCTTACAAGGACTGAATAGAAACTAGCTTCATAAATCCTTGATTCGATTGGTTTAAACATGATGCTACAAACATTATTTGCTAGACAATTATGTTTTATGAATCTACATACATCATATACATATCATACATCGTATATAACCTCTCTAGTTCAAACATTTAACAACATAAAATAAAAATATCAAGGTAAAGGAAAATTTTAACTTTCTAAGAGATTTTCTTCTTGCTAGAGTTTTGCTAGGACTCCTCCTCTTTATTCTTCTTTCACCCGAAATGACTAACACTCTTGGTGGATTTCTTTAACTCTCTCAAATGAGCTCTCATTTCTCTCTAAAATGTTCCTCTCTCTATAACTTGGTGAAATGAATAAATGACCAACTTTTACTAGACTTGGTGATGAGTTATATTTATAAGACTCAACTAACCTCACTTATCATCTACTAATCAACTAACATAGGTGAATTAAAGGGTTAATCCATGCATACTATTTTAGTGAATGACAACTTGATTGACTTGGTGATTAACCACCAAGAATGACAATTTGATTGACTAGGGTGGTTAGGTAGTTAGTGAACAAATCATCCAACACTTAACCCACATGTGGTTAACTCTCTAACTCTCCATAAGACCTAGGGTTAAAGTACTACACTTAACATTGGTCACTCAAATACCCAACATTGGTTAAAGATCATCTTCCTTATATATTTTTATATTTATACATCTCACAACAATTAATCACAATGTGATTAACTCTCTACATTCAAGTATATATATATATATATATATATATATATATATATATATATATATATATATATATATATATATATATATATATATCTACTAACACTTAACTCTAGCATTGGTTAAAGTTTTATTTTTATAACCACTTAAGGTTAACAACTAACCTAACAATGGTTAGTTCTTTACTAACATAAATTCATAAGAATTAACCATCTTGATTGACTAGGGTTATAGACAAGCTTTCATATTACTCATGGTTAATTTATTTAACCAACATTGGTTAACTCTCTACCAATTCATATATTTATAATATGTACATCTATATATATTCACCAATAATTTTTATTTAAATCACATCCTATCATAAAATAAGAGAATTGACAAAGGAATGACCAATTTAAATGGATACAAGCAACAGGCAAACTACACTTAATTCCCAAGTAGGGCTTTATTGTTGGTCAATACTCCACCATTTTTCTTTTATTTTTATTATATATACATATATATACAATACTTGTAATTTCGCATAACAATTAGCCAAGTATGGTTAATTTTCTATAACATGCAACCCATAGTTACCTACCAATTATATCTTGATAAATTATACACATACATAATTGTATCTATAATATTCTTTTACCAATTAACCCATGAAAGGTTACTCTCTTCTAATAACTAACCCAATGTGAAACTACCAACCTCACCTTAGTTAATTCTCATCCATCATGTATATATATAATTATGTAGCTACATATTTTGCTAGCAACTAACCAATGCATAGTTAAACCATTAATTTATCTACCTCATAGGGTTACTCAATTAACTCGTCCATGGTTAGTTATCATCATCTCATTCATTCACATAGTAATTAACCAATGTTTGGTTAATGCCTTCTCTTGCCTACCAACTAGGGTTATTCAATTAACCATACATTAATTAATTCTCTACACTCACCAATACTTGAAAAATATTCTCCCAACACATTGACCAACATTTGGCTTTTAAGTTTGGACTCAATGTTTGGGCTACTAATTTATTTTATTTGGGTTCATTACTTTAAATTATTACATTAACTCCATTGGGCTTCTATATCAAAATTAATTAATTTATTAGTTTTGTTGAGTATTAATTTACTCATCTTCTTATTTGGCTAAAAACCACACTTTAGGTATATATATGTATCAATATAATCACCTTCACTTCTTAATTGAATTTATTTTCTTAATAAATTCTCCAAATGCATCATTATAATATTCTCACATTTAATCCCTAACAAATGAATTAGGTTAAAAAAAATGTTTACTCATTTCCTACACATCTCACTTCTCCAACTCTAGGTTTTAAACCTTAACCTTTAATTAATCATTTAAGATCTTATCTACAAGTCTTGTAAATAGTCGGGATATTATATTCACCCCTTCTTATAAGAATTTCGTCCTCGAAATTACAGCACATATATCTCTTCTTATTTCATTCATCAAAGCTAGGTTTTACCTCAACCTTTAATTAATCATATTTGATTTTTTCTACAAATCTCGTAAGTATCCGGGTATTACATTCACTCATTTTTCTAAGAATTTCATCCTCGAAATTACAGCATACTTATTTTTGCTCATTCTACCCATTAGGTTCTCGATCTAACCTATCAAATTTCTCATTCTTTGAGGATTCTTTATTGATCATTTAATTCTATAACAAATCTCCTCTAAAATTTATACCTCTACCCATTCAATTTCTAGAATATTGGGATATTTTCCAGAAGTCTTCAACAATTGTTCAATAATTGTGAATGAGCTTGAATAATTAGGAAGTAATTTTTTTTTTTTTTAAAATAATTTCATATATGACTGAAGGGTTATAAAGACCATGAATAAATGCTAGGGAATCAATCATTTGATTGACCTTTTCAGGTTACAAAATAATTCAATAATATGAGTTCGATATAATCAATGCACAATTTAATAATTGACAATTGATTTTAAATGTTGAGTGGTCACCTAGACCATGAACGTCTGTTGAGGCATCAGTCTCTTAATTGACCCTCTTAGGTTATATGTCCAAACTGTATTTAAGGGGATTAACCTCTTAGGTTACTCTTTGTATCATTTATCCGATGTTTATGTTGTTCCCCATTATGGGTTGTTCTCTCAGCCTCAGAATCCGTACCAACAACAGATTTGGATAGCTTTTAAATGTCTAACATGCAAATGTCTAGCCGAAACAATTGGTATAGACTTACAATAATAGTTCGGATATCAATCAGAATTGTAAAACTTTTTAAAAGCACACACGTGCAATAATTTTTTTTGAAGTTCATCATTTCAGGTTAAAATTAACAATATTTAGCCGATACAAATGACATAGACATTCATTTTTCTATATAGTTTAAAATAACTAAAAATTATTTGATGACTTCATGTTATCGAATCATCTTGACAGTGCGTTAAGGATTCCGTCATTACTTTATGACTTCATGATACCGTATAGTCTTGACAGTACGTTGAGGATTCTGTCATTGTCATATTCACACCACATAGTGTGTTGACATTTTAGAAATACATTTTGATATTTTTAAGTCATTCTGGTCTAGCCGAAACAATTAGCATAGACCCTCTTTTAAACATTTCAAATACAATCGAAAATCATCATTCATTTTATTATTTTTAAGGCACACAAGTGTAAATTTTGGCACAATTTCAAGAATTTCAAATTCTAGCATAGCTAGAAGATTTGGAATATCCTAAAACCTCAAATAATTACCAATTTTACTCCTCATCTTTTTTCAGCTTAGTAACTATATCTACTATAGCTTTAAATCCTTCTACCAAACTCTACCCACACTCACTATTCATCAAACTTACCACACATTAAGGGTTTAGGAACTTACCACAATCATATGAGTTGAGGAACTTATCCTAGTCAGACCAAAATCGTCCATTCGTTAAGGGGCTCCACTATACGATTATGAGTCATGAACTTACCACACGTGTGAGTTTTAAGAACACGTACCTAACCTCAACATTCTCTACCTATCCAATATACTATAAGAAAAGAATCACTTTGTCACCATATATATATTGAATAGTGTGACACCAGATTTAAATCGATTATCACTATAGAAAGCTAAGTGGTTGTCGAACCAAACACAATCTCCTGCCCATATAAGAAATTGGTCAACTCGGCCACTAATCAATATAGGAAGTTAAGAGGTTGTTAAACCAAGAATAAATCCCCTGCCCATACAAGGGAATATTCTATTCCACCACTATATTAATATATGAAGCAAAGTGGCTCTAAAACCAAGCACAAATTTTCTGCCCATACAAGGAATCGTACAACTCAGTCATTAGTATGAGTCATCAATTAAAAACCCACAAACCTCTAATTTTTCTTAACTTAATACAAATTTTCTTAATCCATATTTTAACACATATAACTCATTACGAGTTCATCTCTCTAGATCATTTTATGACCTTATTAGCATTTTCTTTCTGTTTCTCAAAATCTTATTATAAAATATCTTCAATTATTTCTTTGAATTAGGTTTAACATGACCCTTTTCATTTATCTTACATCTTCTCAAATCCATCCTTGGATAATTCTCTATATTTCATTTCATATGAATTTTCTAAATTCATCTTTTATCACTCAAACTCTACTTGAGTTTATTCCTTTACCATTTTACTTATGTTCTTCTATGGTTATAGCCTAAGGTATTCTTACCTAAGGTTTATAACCTATCAACTTTGATACCAACTTGTAACGCCCCCTAATCCGAGTCCCTTGAACCTCGAATCTGGTTCGCCACTGTACAACCTTTTTCTTATCATTCATGACTTACAATAATATTATAATTGCTAAATAATCATTTATTTAAAACTTTACAACATCTCTTTCTATTCCAGAATCGCAATCTTTACAAATTCCTAGTATGTCTCAATATTATACCTGATATGAGTTTATTCTTTTTCGCAATTTTTACAAATTCCTAGTATATCTCAATATCATACCTAATACGAGTTCATTCTATTATAATCAATTTAAGTATTTAAACACTCAAAATACATACTAATCATTTATTTAATTACATAATCATTTTACCTATCCAATCCGGACTCATAACTACAACAATCACTTAAACTTTCAGTGAAAATAATACGCATTCCTGATCCTTGATTTTTAACAAAATCTTCGGATATCTTGCATTTATCTGAAAGTGTTGGTTTTATAGCAAGAGTGAGCACGACGACAAGTCTAATAGTTATACATAACACATTACGTGATTCACATATTAAACATACTCTGCATTTTATACTTACATAATGCTTTTCATGCTTTTCATTTTATGAATGTTTCATAGTTCTTATGCATCACATATAATAAACAACTAGCCTCTAGCAAATCATGCTTCATATTTTGTAGATATTTCACATTTAATCATACCTCATGCTTTTCACATATCACAAATATCAGCAATATATCTTTATATCAATAATTTAATATCACATTATAGCATAGCAATGCACATAGGAGCAAATTCTGAAAAATTTGCCTGGGTTGCTTCTACCATTTACGCTTATTTTGCGTCTTTCGTTCAACCTACAATTTATATATGAAATTGACATTATCATTAGTTATAATGACTATTAATTAGTCTCTGTATATGACTCTAATTTCAAATTATTAACTTTTAAGATGTTTGACAAATGAACTTTTGACTCCCGGACAAAACCTTAGCCCAAACCTAGTTGGACATGTCAGGTACGCTTATTCAACTTTCACCGATTCCTTGCATTCTTCACACAACCTATATTTAGTAAGTTGTTTAATATTTAGTCACTAATTAACTCTTACCTTGATTTAATTCAATAAACTTTCTTCTTTTACAGAATTTAATGATTCGGACATTTAATAATATACCAAATACCTCATAATATTATCTACCTTTGATAATATACAACCACATTCAAATATTATTAACCATTTAATAATATTTTAATCACTTATTAATATTATTAAACATTTAATAATATTTTAATCTCTTACTAATATTATTCTCTATTTAATAATATTTTAATTATTTATTAATATTATTAACCATTTAATAATATTTTAATCACATATTAATATTATTAATCATGTAATAATATTTTAATCATTTACTAATGTTATCAATCATTTAACAACATTTTAATCACATACTAATATTATTCACCATTTAATAATATTTTAATATTATTCAAACAATATCAATAGTTAACTTTTTAATTGTGTTAACTTTAGTCTTTATTTTAAACATTTAGCTACCATTTAGTCACTAATAGACTCTATATATATTGGTTTAGTATTCAAACACATTCATTTTACACTTATTTCAACTTAATTTTTCAAAGAAAATCCGACCCGGACCGACTCGACCCGATCCAGACCGATCCGACCCCACCCGGACAAAAAAATACCTTGAACTTTCTATGTTGAGTGTTGGGGCCCTCAATAAAGGCTTAATCTGGGCACTAAAGCGCTCAAAGCAGAATGCAAAATCCTAAATTGGACTGCTCGCCCTTAATCACTCCGACAGTCATAATTTTCTCATTTTAAAATATTTTGGGATAATTCTTTAGTCCATTCTTATCAGAATTTCCCCCTTTATAACTTCTCTTTAGATCAAAAATCTAAATTCTAAATGAAAATTGGCTTAAAATTGCTTACAAGGACATAATGAAAATTAGCTTCATAAATCCTTGATTCGATTGGTTTAAATATGATGCTACAAGCATTATTCGCTATACCATCATGTTTTATGAATCTACATACATCATATACATATCATACATCGTATATAACCTCTCTAGTTCAAGCATTTAACAACAGAAAATAAAAAGATCAAGGTTAAGAAAACTTTTAACCTTTTAAGAGATCTTCTTCTTACTAGAGTTTTGCTAGGACTCCTCTTCTTTCTTCTTCTTCCACCCGAAATGATTAACACTATTGGTAGATCTCTTTAACTCTCTCAAATGAGCTCCCACTTCTCTCTAAAATACTCCTCTCTCTATAACTTGGTGAAATGAACAAATGACCAACTCTTGCTAGACTTGGTTATGAGTTATATTTATAGGACTCAACTAACCTCACTTATCATCTACTAATCAACTAACATATGTGAATTAAAGGGTTAATCCATGCTAGCTATTTTAGTGAATGACTACTTGATTGATTTGGTGATTGACCACCAAGAATGACAATTTGATTGACTAGGGTGGTTGGCTAGTTAGTGAGCAAATCACCCAACACTTAACCCACATGTGGTTAACTCTCCATAAGACCTAGGGTTAAAGTACTACACTTAACCTTGGTCACTCAAATACCCAACATTGGTTAAAGATCATCTTACTTATATATTTATATATTTATACATCTCACAACAATTAATCACAATGTGGTTAACTCTCTACATTCAAGTATACATATATATTTAATATATTTATATATTTACTAACACTTAACTCTAACATTGGTTAAAGTTTTATTTTTATCACCACTTAAGGTTAACAACTAACCCAACAATGATTAGTTCTCTACAAACATAAATTCATAAGAATTAACCATCTTGATTGACTAGGGTTATAGACAAGCTTTCATATTACTCATGGTTAATTTATTTAACCAACATTAGTTAAGTCTCTACCAATTCATATACTTACAATATATATATCTATACATATTCACCAATAATTTTTATTTAAATCACATCCTATCATAAAATAAGAGAATTGACTAAGTGAATGACCAATTTAAATGGAATACAAGCAATATGCAAACTACACTCAATTTTCAAGTGGGGCCCTATTGTTGATCAACACTCCACCATTTTTCCTTTATTTTTATTATATATATATATATATATATATATATATATATATATATATACTATACCTGTAATTTCTCCTAACAATTAGCCAAGTATGGTTAATTCTCTACAACATGCAACCCATGGTTACCTACCAATTATATTTTGGTAAATTATATACATACATAATTGTATCTATAATATTCTTCTACCAATTAACCCATGTAAGGTTACTCTCTTCTAACAACTAACCCAAGGTGAAACTACCAACCTCACTGTTGACGTCAGATTTTGGACGTGGGCCGAAATCACCGGGTCGGCAAGCCCAAAACGCGTCACCAATGAAGAGCCAAAAACATGCTGGAATGAAAGATGTTTGATCAAGTAAATATTGAAATAATAACACAATAATTTACGTGGAAACCCAAATCGGGAAAAACCACGGGTGATGCTCCAGAAATCCACTAGAATGGTATAAGATCTGTTACAACATAAAGATTGGTAGCGAGACAACAATACTTCTTCATAGACGCGGTGTATATCACTACCCTTCGATATTTACCGACGCGTAAGAATAGTGCTTGTTGTACACGCCGTATACTACAATAACACTGAGTATATCGGTGTGCCGGAGTGTGACCAAGATGAAGTATTCCGGTTCCGTATTTGGTGTTGTTGGGAAGACGACCTCTCTTGTGGTGTTGCCGGCTTCAAGTGTTAATGATAATCCTCTCTCCTGCCTCCTCTTCGTGATATGTATCCCTGTAGATCATAATACCCCTATTCCACTTTCCTGGTTCCCAATGTCTCTGCCTCTTCCCATCTAATAATTAACTATTACAAATATCTAAAGAAAGAGCACCACCCACTCACCCACGTGTGCACCAATGAATGGAGGTATGACTGTAACATACATACACCTAACCTCTCTGCCAGATATTTAAATGATGACTCATGGCCAAATATTTACACCCCAACACTCACTTTAGTTAATTCTTATCCATCATGTATATATATAATTATGTAGCTACACATTTTTCTAGCAACTAACCAATGCATAGTTAAATCTTTAATTTATTTACATTATAGGATTACTCAATTAACCCATCTATGGTTAATTCTCATCATCCAATTCATTCACCTAGTAATTAACCAATGTTTGGTTAATGCATTCTCTTGCCTACCAACTAGGGTTATCCAATTAACCCTACATTAGTTAATTCTCTACACTCACCAATACTTGAAAAATATTGTCTCAACACATTGACCAACATTTGACTTTTAAGTTTGGACTCAATGTTTGGGCTACTAATTTATTTTATTTGGGCTCATTACTTTAAATTGTTACATTAACTCAATTGGGCTTCCATATCAAAACTAATTAATTTATTAGTTTTGTTGAGTATTAATTTACCCATCTTCTTATTTGGCTAAAAACCACACTTTAGGTATATATATGTATCAATATAATCACCTTAACTTCTTAATTGAATTCATTTTCTTAATAAATTCTCCAAATGCATCATTATAATATTCTCATATTTAATCCCTAACAAATAAATTAGGTTAAAAAAATATTTATTTATTTTTTACACATCTCACTTCTCTAACTCTTGGTTTTAAATCTTAACCTGTAATTAATCATTTAAGATCTTATCTACAAGTCTTATAAATATCCGGGATATTACATTCACCCCTTCTTATAATAATTTCATCCTCAAAATTACAGCACACATATCTCTTCTTATTTCATTCACAAAAAGTAGGTTTTACCTCAATCTTTAATTAATCATATTTGATTTCTTTTACAAATCTCGTAAATATCTGGGGTATTACAGTCTTTAACTCTATCTTCATCTTTTCTAAGTCGTACAAAATGCATTTTTGCGTAGTCAGCATTGCACTTGTACTCCCATAAGATCTTCTGCTTAATGCGTTAGCTAAAACGTTTGCTTTTCCTGGTGATACTAGATGGTGTGGTCGTAAACCTTTAACAGCTCAAGCCAACATCGTTACCGCATGTTGAGTTCCTTCTGGGTGAAGAAATACTTGAGACTTTTGTGATCTGTAAATATTTTTACTTTCTTCCTGTACAAGTAGTGTCTCCAGATCTTCAATGCGAAAACGACTGTTGCCAACTCTAAATCGTGAGTAAGATAATTTTTCTCATAATCTTTGAGTTGTTAAGAGGCACATGCTATAACTTTTTCATGTTGTATAAGTACACAGCCTAGACCTTTTCCTGAAGTATCGCTGTAGATAACAAATTCTCCCGAGATGATATGGTCAGAACAGGAGCTGGAATAAGTATCTTTTTAAGTTCTTGAAAACTTTTCTTTCATTCCTCGTTCCATATGAATTTTGTACTTTTTCGAGTTAGCTGAGTTAATGGAGTGGTGATTCGAGAAAATTCTTCTACGAATCTCCGATAATAACCAACTAAGCCCAGAAAACTTCGGACTTCAGTTACTAACCGAGGTTGCTCCTAATTTAATATTGCTTTAATATTTGTAGGATCAACTGATATTCCCTGACTGGAAATCACATGCCCAAGGAACGTGACTTCCTCAAGCCAAAACTCACACTTCTTCAACTTGACATAAAACTTGTTCTCACGTAGCTTTTGGAGTATTAATCTCAAGTGTTGTTCATGATCCTCAAGACTCTTGAAGTATATGAGAATGTCATTAATAAAGACAACCACAAAATGATCCAAATATTCCTTGAATATTCGGTTCATTATGTCCATGAAAGCTACTGGAGCATTGGTTAGTCCAAAAGGCATGCCTAAGAACTCATAATGCCCGTAACGAGTTTTAAAAACAGTCTTTGGAATGTCATCAACTTTAACTTTTAGTTGATAATATCCAAAGCGAAAATCAATCTTTGTAAAATGTTATCACCTTGTTCGAGTTTTGTACCATTTGAGATGTCACAACAAAAGCTCTCCCTTGAACTACAGATTTTTCTTTATCTGCGCTAACTTTTGGTACCATCATTGCAGTTGGACTTGATTTTGTAATAGGATAAAATCGAGCAACATGACCTTCTTTTCCATAACTGCAACACAACTTGGACTGCTGAGTACAGTTTGGGCTGATGTAACCCTCCTGACCACACCTGTAGCATCTCATTAGTGGTCAATCTCCTCCCCTTGAAACTAGTGTCGATGCCCTTCCGTAATCATTATAGGATCTCTTCTTCTTGGAATTATTCCCACTGAATTACCCTATTCTGTTATTCGATGCCGGATTACCACTAAAGTGCTGATTACCTCCTCTATGGTTCTCGTTCTTGTGATTATTGTCATTATTTCTCTCTCTCTGGTGGTCATTGACTTTTCGCTGCAATATTTCATTTTCTTGCTTTACCCTTTGAGCCTTATCCACAACATCTGAATATAAAAAAAATTTATGAGAGCTAATGTGTTGGCGAATTTTGGTTCTCAAACCTCGTAAGAACATACGACTCATTCGTGCTTCGTATTCCACTAGATGGATCTAAATTGCTCCATGTCATAATAGGTAAACCAACCCTAGTCAATCACTTGTCATTCCACAAATCAATCCATGCAATAGTAAGCACCAATTAGCCTTAATTTCACCAACATTGGTGGATTAGGAGAGTTGATGCTAGATTAGTAGATGGCTATAAATAGGATGCTCCATACTTGTTTCATGTTGGTTAGTTCATTTGCTAGACATTTCCAAAGAGAAAAGAGAGAGCATTTGTTAGCTAGAGAGAAAAATACACTTGTGGATTGTGTGAAAAAGCTAGAGAAGGTCCTAGTGAATGTCCTCAAGCTACACAACATACTTGGTAGGAGGATAAGGAGAGCAAACAAATCTCAAAGGTTTAAAAGTGCTCTAGACTTCTTCTTATTTCATTTTTATGGCCTACAACGATTTTGAACGGTTAAAATCTATTTTTAACCGATCAAAACTCGTTTTGATGGTCTAGAGGTATTTATGAAAGTAGTATGCCCTCAAGCCAATCACATTTGATGTGATAAGCATATACTTTGTAATCTTGTTCGTTTATTAAGAAAAGTATCAAGGCATTTCTTTATTCATGATTAATTACTTGAATTAATCAAATGGATAAACCCATAGTTTTTTAGCAATGCTTTTAGAACCATGATGAGGATCATGCTAATGAGATCTAAATTCAAGATAGCTCAAAATTAAAATTGTTCCTAATCGTTGGATCACTAAAATGGGGATTAGTGAATCCGGATAGATTAGTACATACTATGCTTGCTCTTATGAAGAGAATGATTGATCTCATAATCATTTGTGTAGAGACACTAAAGCAAGTATGTAGGTGCTTATTAGAGAATAAGTTCACTGAACGTGACTCGCTCAAGGAACACCTAATGGAGTCTTACTTGCCTGTCAATAGGAGTTCCTTTTGTGATAGTAGTACAAGTGATCCTTGGACTTGAGATCATCACAGTATCTTGTGTATGATGAATTATGTTTTGACATATTCCTTAAAACCTTTAGGGTGTATCAAAGGGTATGATCGGATATAATAAATCATACATGGAGATAGGTGAATGATCAACAAAGAATCTACCACTTCTAGTAAAAGAAGAGAATGTCCTATGCGATTCGATAAATGACAACTCAGTAGTCCTTGGCCAAGGCAGAATGAAAATTAGAAAGTAGTTTCTAATTTACATTAATTAGAGTTATTCATTTAAGGATCGAAATGCATATAATCAAATAAAATAAGACTTGACAGTTATACCATGTCTTATATTTGATTGGGACGTTGTGAGGTAGAAGGATTGAATTGTACAGTAACTATTTGCTGAATAGGTTCTTTTGTGATTAAATGTTGAAATCTATATTATCTGGAAAGTCGTTGATCGCTAAGGGGGCTTACCCTTATTATGGAATAAATATTATTTATTTAAATGAATTAAATAGTTTAATTTATTTATATAAATAAGATTAGAATAGTTCTAATTAATTTATTCTATAACCGGTTTAATATGGAGAACCTAAAAGGTCACACCGCAAAAGGAAAATAATTATTTAAGAAGTAAATGGCATAATTGTAATAATGAATTAAGTATATTTAATTTATACTATGTGGATAGTGTCGACGCCGGGATTTTCGTCGTTTCGTATTTTTAATAATTAAAAAGCCCCTTTCCAATTTTAGCCTTTAGATTAAGATGTGATTTATTGAAAAGGGTCGGCTTAATGTCGACGGGGTTTCGAAAGGTCGATTTTATAATGAGCCAATTGACCAGAGTCCCCAGTTGGTATATTTGAAATGGATGTACCAACTCATCCGAATTTTGTTTTCGTAATCGCTGGCTCATATGTGACTCCGAGTTAATTGGTCCGCAAACCGAGATTCATAGAGTTCGGGGGCTTGCTTAAGCGAGGGGAAGGTGTTAGGCACCCCCCGACTTCCGTGAAATACGGTTACCGCAATCTCGATGTTTTTCCTATCCTTTTAAAATCCTAAAAATGTGTGTGTGTGTGTGTGTGTGTGCGTGTGTGCCTAAATGAATGTCGTTGGAATGCTTTACTTTGAAAATGCTTCAGAATCTCGTTAACCCTATGCACGAAGGATTTTACTTAATCGAAAAGTTCATTTTTATTGCTTTTTTGTTTTGATAATAAAACCGATGATATTTTGTAAAACATATTTTCAAACCCTTCGTCAAATAGGAATAGAGCTCATCCGACACTTACAATTTTATTTAGCCTACGAACGATCTAATATCCTAATTTGCTTGATTTTATAAAAAATCTTTATCATTTCATTCCAAAATCGTTTTCTCGTGTCAAAAGGGAAAACCAAGCATCAAAATAACGTTGCGGCTATTCACGGGCATGTAAGCCATCCGAATAACCCCAAACGCCCACAATCGCACATTTCATTATTACGGGGCCTTAAACCCGATTTTCGATCCGACATCGCTTTAAGGCCCGAAAATTACATATTTACAATACAAATGCATCGCCATCGCTACATGCGTTAAAACTATAAAATAAACTAAAAGGATATCATCGGGAGGTTAGGAGGAGATTCTATCCACAACAAATCCTCTCTAACCATCCCTAATCCATAGATCCAAACATATATCGACTACATCGGATCTAACTTCAACATATACAAAATCAAACTATATTAAATAGCAATGCACCAAATATTTTCGGATCTAACAGTAGATCCACCCAACAAATGCACAAAAATTAGATCTATAATAACTTAAACAATAAAATGAAATGAGAACTAGATCTAACTATATAAAACCACAAATGCTAGAAACTTAGATTTCTTCACATTTCAAATGAGGAAAGACACGCTTGAATGCTTGAAAATCGAAATAGGATACAATATAATGTAAAGATTGAACAAATGAGGAAGAATCCTCACCTTTTCTACCAAACCCGAAGGTTTCTCTCTCTATTCCGCCATTTTCTCTCTCTAAAAACCTTCAAAATTTCCTCCCTCCTTTTCTCTCGGACGAAAATGGCGATGTATAGCTGATCTCCAGGCAGCCGCAGATGCATCTGCGCTGGCCGCAGATGCATCTGCGGCTGCCTGCTGTGGCCGTCTGAGCCGCCGCCTCGGCTGCCGTGTGCCGCCCTCGAGCCACGCGAAGCCCCAAAAGTCGTTGGCCGCAGATGCATCTGCGGCTGTCTGGCTTCCTTTTCTCGATTTCCGTGCCACGCGGTCTTAAATCGCCAATTTTTGCTGTATTGTTTTGGAAGGCTGTATTTTTGCAATCCGGAAATCCCTGGGAAACGTGTCATATTGTTCTGGGAGGCTAATTCGGCGGGCTACGACTTGATATAGAATTTGATAATTGTGCCTGGCTTCCAGGGGGCGCTGCCCCCTTTCCACCCCCGCCAGCTCACCGGCGAGCTGGGCAGCCGCTCGCTCACCGGTGAGCGAGAACCCCGAATATCGTAAGCGGAGTGGCCATTAGTCGTCCTTTGTGGTCGGCTCAGGCTTTTCTGGATCAACTGTTCGCCTTGCCTCAAGTGACCGGATGCTCGTTGTCCGTTGTGGCGGTTTTGACCATAAATCGCTGGGGTGACTTTGTGCTGGGGTCCACCTTTCTTTCCGCATGTCGGGTTAAATGACGATTTTGCCCTCCTGCCAGGGTTAGTAGAGAAAGTGCAAATTTTGGGTGTCTACAGATAGAATAAATTAAATAGCTTAATATTTATTATTTAGTATTTTGGAAATACTAATTATAAATTAATAAGAGGAGTCTGATTATTATTATTACTATTATCATTATTATTTAGTTCCTAAATGGTTTAGGAATTAATTAATAAGAGTACTCTCATAATTAATAATTAAGTTCCTAAATAGTTTAGGAATTATAATTATTATATTAAATCAATTAAGTTCCTAATTAGATTAGGAGTTTAATTAAAAACCCTATTCCTAAAGGTGTTAGGAGGGTTTACTAAATCTATAAATAAGAGAAGTCGTATTATGGATTAAGGTTACACACATACACTTCTATAAGTTTTGGGAGATTACTCACATATTCTCTAGAGAGAGAAAACTAGGGTTTGCCATCACCCACTTCTTGAATTATTGTTATTCCTTGGTGGATCACCTCTAGAGGCCAAACACTTGGGTGGCTAACATTGATCATTGGAATCCAATCGGTGAAATTCAAGGAGAACGCGGAGCATTTGGAGGTGAACTTGTACCCGTTGAAGCTTTGAGTTCTACAAGGGTATATCTCTAACTTCTTCTTTATTAATTAATAATTGCGCATAAAGGTCGATCCTGGATTATGGTTTGTAAATTTTTAAATTTGATTTTACCATGCTTCCGCTATTTTGTGCAATTTGATTGCGTCTTTGAATATTACAAACCAACAATTTATCTATGTAATATATGTATAATCATAGTTTGATGTGTTTATATCATGTTTTGGTATGTGTGTAACGCATGAAATTAGTATAAATGTTCATATCACACTTTACCGATAAAACCCTAAGTAGCTATATACTATGTTTTGTGTCATTTCGAAATGTACAAGTTAAATACTTGATTTATATGGCGAGAAAGTTTTATGAGTGAGTTATAAAGCCAACACAACTTGAATCTCACAAAAATATGGAAAAACAAAGAAGTTATGGCTTTTACTGCAAAATGATGTTATTTTTAAACTCTAAGTGGTTCGATCCGTAAATTTCGTGTATAATGTTTTCAAAAAGACGTTCGAACCATGAAATATTGTAAAACAAGAAGTTAGGAACACATCAACACTGATTTGGTGTCTTTCGGATGTGTAGATGTCATTTTATCAATGTTAGAACCAAAGAGATCAAAATAAGAAAATTAGGGTTTTAAAATCAGTGTCACCGCTGCAGCGGTGAAACACATTGTAACAAAAAATTTTGCACTACTGCCGCAATGGTAGATCTCACCGCCGCAGCGGTGAAACATTCTGTTTGAAAAAAATAATAACTCCGAACTGGGCCGGATCGGGTTGGGTCAGGTTCGAGCCAGAAAATGAAAAATGTTCCAAAAAGTATTTTATTATTTTTGGACTAAATAAATATATTTTTAAAATTTAATATAATTGAATTAATATGTAAAAGAGGTTAAATATTATTAAAGAGTTAATAATATAATTAAAATCAATAAAATATTATTATTAATATAATAATATTAGAAAATCATTAAAATATTATTAAATGTATAATAATATTATAAAGTGAATAAAATATTATTAAAGGATTAATAATATTAATAAGATAATAAAATATTATTAAATGATTAATAATATTAGATAATTAATAAAATATTATTAAATGGTTAATAATATTAGATAATGATTAAAATATTATTAAATAATTAATAATATTAATAAGATAATAAAATATTATTAAATGATTAACAATATTAGATAACTAATAAAATATTATGATAGAGCTAAATTATACGATATTTTTATTCCCTAATACTTAGTTTTTATATTTATTGTGTGCTTAAATGTTTAATTATTTAGCTTATTTTGATTTTAATAGGTTTTATAGGATTTTAGTTAATTTATGTTAATTTAGGTGATTTTATAGTATTTTTTATATTTCTTTTTATTTATGTGTTTTTATTTATTTTTAGTATTTTAGGAATTTTATTTATGTTTTTAGGATTTTTAGTATTTCTATATTATTTTTATTTATTTTTATATTTTATTTTGTAGGAAAATAAGCTTCGGGGGCAAATCTGTAAATTCTGCAAAAGTCTAATGGCATTGTGGTAATTTCAGCAAAACCGGAGGGCAAAAGTGTAAATTCCGCAAAAGACCGGTGGCAGAATCGTAATTAAACCAAAACCTGGGCCGCGCGCAATGCGCGCGCATAAAAGGAGTCAAGAGAGGACGTCATTTGGAGGTGATAGCAGTTCAGCAGCACTGGGGATGAAACGGTGTCGTTTCAGAAGAACCGGAACCCTCCGCGCAATGCGCGAAAGCTCGCTGACGTCACCGGACGCGTTACCGCGTTGACTTGGTCAAATATGACGTGTTAAGGGCGCGTTTGTCTTGCACATTAATGCTGGAAAACGAGATTTTTGCTACTTTTTGATTCCAGATTGGATGTTAATTCCAACTAGGGTTAGGATAATAATTATTTTTTTTCTTTTATTTTTAATTGTAAATCCTATTAGGGTTTGAACAAGTTAGAGGCCTATAAATAGAGGGTCAATTTCTCATTATTGATTGTAAATTTTTGGGAGATCTTTCTCCTAATTTCTTGGAAAGAGTTTTTCAACTAGTAGGTATTATTTTTATTATGTTTGGCTAATTTTATTTTTCAGTTCCAAAAGGATGTTGAACCTTATTTTTAATTAATGTTTTAATTAAGTTTTATTATTTATTCCTTCATGCATGAGATTTATTCTTGATAATCTATTTTAATTGTTTTATGATATTTGCTTGATTAATTTGATAATGGCATGTTAGATTAATCAATAATTTATCATATGCTAGATTAAGATTTGATATTAAGCAAACGATATTTTATCTGATCATAAGTAGCAGTTAATAATATTTAATTGTGGTCAAACTTCTGAATATTATTATGGTTATCAAGATGGCAAGTTAAATGGTCCGCGATGTTGAGATTGTTGCTTGGAATAATCTAATTCTCTAATTTTTAATGCAACTGTTATATTAAATCTAGACTGATAGTTCTAGGTTGTATGATAGTTAGGGTATTTTGTGAGCGATTGTTGCATTAGATTTATAATTTAAGGAGGATTTCGGGTAGCTTGGCGATTGTCGGTTATCTAGGATTATTAATTTCAATTGAAGGAAAAGATAATAATAACTTGACTAATTTGTTGATTAAAAGAAGGGGATACTGAACTAAGGAACTGAAGTTTGTTTTAATTATTTTTTTCTCATCTTTATTATTTAGTTTTATTTATTTGAATTTTAATTAGTTAATTAATAATTTCAAAATCCCCCATTTAATTAGTTATTTTTGAAAACATTAGAATTTATTAAAACAATTCACTCTCTGTGGGTTCGACTCTTACTTTCACTACTACATTAATATTTTTCAAAAGTAAGATTTTATTTTTGGGTGCTTGCGACATCATCCCATATTATTAAATGATTAATAATATTCATAAGGTAATAAAATATTATTAAATGATTAATAATATTGGATAACAAATAAAATATTATTAAACGATTAATAATATTAGATAATTAATAAAATATTATTAAATGATTAATAATATTAGAAGATGAATAACATATTATTAAATGATTAATAATATTATAAGGTTAATAAAATATTATTAAATGGTTAATAATATTATAGAGCTGTTAATATATTATTAAATGATTAATAATATAAAAATATTAATAAGGTATTATTAAATGATTAATAATACTACAAGACTAATAAAATATTATTAAGTTGTTAATAATATTAAATAAGTGTATGGACTATATTAAATATTAATATAGGTTCTTGTGTTTGAAATATTATCAATTAGTGATATTATCGCCTACGTGTTTATATACCCATAATTAGATAATTATGTGGATCGTAAAAATTATAAAGGTCATCATACTAATGTGTATATGATACTAATTTAAGATCAAACTAATTTAATTGTTAGGTCCGTTCAAGGATTATTAAATTAAATTGGTTAGTCGTAGACGACGCACAATGCAAGTTTTCTACACCTTGACTTGTAATTTACGTTGTAAGTTTCTTCTCAACCCTAACTTGTATTTATTGTTGCAAGTATTCTTCAACCTTATTTACATTGATCAATTCAATTATTGTTAAGCAAGTATCTACACTCGTAGTTATTTGACAGAACTTTAAGTGAATTAATTATCAAAAATTACTTCACATCATTATTGTATTGTATTCGCACATAGTGCCCTTGCAAATGCTATAGTTCAGTAATTTACGAACTGTTTAAGAATGTCTAAGTTAATTGTTTCGACTAGACAAATGCATGTTTAAATTCATCTAATTGAATATTTTAAAAGCTTATCCAAACCATTGGCTGGTGCGGATTCTTATAGTAAGACTGAGAAAGAACAACCCTAGTTAAAGGGGATTTTTATATTGTCGGGTAACCGAATTTGCGCAAGAAAAGTAAATGTTATGCATATACATAGGACATGTGAGGACTGATCCCCTCAAGTGTCCCGTTATTTTTAACAAGGTGTCAGACATTGTATGTCTGTTCTACCTTAGTAGCAGTTCATGGTCATTAAAGACCACTCAGCAGTAAAGAGTCAATCCATTCTTATGTTGAACTTTGATTCTTGATATCTTTCACAATTGTTATTGTTGAAAACCTTGAAGTTATTTCCCTTCATCATGATATATTTTATGGTATTGTTTATAAACTTGTTGAGCCACCTAGTTGCTCATTCTTGCTATATCATGATTATATTTCAGCTAAGCCTAAATGCTCTAAATCAGACAAAGGCAAGGGAAGCGAATGCGTAGATTAGTAGATACATGCTAGTTTTAAATTACTGTTATGTAATTACTGTGTAAATCTTTTGTATCTCCCTTAAGATATGTAATGTTACGATTAAGGTTAATAGACCTTGGAAAGTGTAGCCTTTTGATAAGGAACCTTTTGTATTATTCCGCGTAGTTGAATACAATTTATGTATTTCATTGTTGTTAAGTATTGTACAGTGAGAACCAAACCTGAGGTTAAAGAACCCGGATTTGGGGTCGTCACAGAAACAAGGAAAGTAGGTGACCTAGTTAAGGCCTAAATTTAAGAAGCTAGTAGGCCTATTGAGGTTTTAGTTGAGAAGTATACTCACAACATATGTATGTATACTACTTGACTATGTAACTCTCATAGGCTAGCCAACATTTCATTCATTTGATTGTTCTTCTATCTCATCAAGTATGGAGAGCAAAAGAGAGAGAGAGCTCTAGAGAAAAATCTAGAGAAAAAAAATCTAGAGAAAAGAAAGAGAAGGAAAATAAAGCTTGAAAGATAGATCTAGCAATAATTGAGGAAGATGATCAAAGATAGATCATTCATTCATCAAGGAGAGAATACTTTAAAGGTTTAAAAGTATCTTACAACCCTATAACTCTTTTATTGTGTTGGCTAATATAGATTTGTGTATGTTCTGTTGATGGAGAATGATGTGTTGATGGTAGAACATGGTGGTTCCGATGATATAAGGAAGTTAGGTTGGTGATTTTGTGTTTAGATTACTTGTTGATGAAATATAAGCTATGTAATCAAAAATAGATTTTTTTTTGTTAAGGAAAACCTAGTTTTGAGTTTTGGGTATTCATGTATGTAACGACCCCGAAATTCGACTAATCTTATTACCTTAATTTTTGTATTTATTATACATTATCTTCCTTGCGTCCAAATTTCGGTTCGTTAATAAATCTTTAACCACCTTATTTAATCCATTAATTATCTTTAAAACCATCAGTTACTAAAATTTCGGTATAATTTTTTTTTTCTTTTTCTCAATCATATCATTGTATTAAAATATTTGGAGATCTAAAATCCTTACATCGATCCTAGCCCCTGGATCGCAACCTTTACTTCTTCGTTCTTTCATGTACCATAAAGCTCGACATACAAATTTTAGTATCATTCATAATTATTCTTTATTTCATAATTCATAATTAACCATATAATAACTTTCTTGCGTAACAACCGTTTTGAACAATTATAGTTCACATTTTAACTCTGTTCATCTTAGCTAGATCCCACATATATGTACATACGAAATATCCATATCACTTTGCAATTTACCACATTGAATTATGCTATTAAAAATATAGCAACTACATTTACAACCTGCTGTGACAATCCGTCTTTAATATATTCTGATATTCCTGAAATTTTGTTTCTTAACCTGCAAAAGTTTATTTTAAGCAAGTAATGAGCACAACGGCTCAGCAAGTTCAACAGTTTATACATCACGTAGCACATACCTTAATATGCTCGGCGTGTGTCATACATCATGTGCTTGTGCTTCTACTATAGCAATATATCTCACATCATTGCATGGAATACACATAATTGTCATATTAGCCACAGATCACATAACACATAATTTACATGCATTTCAACAAGCATTATCATATTATATCAGTCAACAATTAACATTAAAGGACTGAAGAACTTGCCTGAATTGCGAAATTAAATAATAAACATCCCTTCTATACACCTTCTCGTACAGCCTATGATCATAAAATAATCAAATAATAATTATTTATCTCTTTATGATATTAATTTAATTAATTAATATCATCTCTAATGTGATTAACCCTACCCGACAATTTATTTTAGGGTACCGGGTTAATTATTAATTAATAAGGTTAATTATATTAACCTCATTCCTTAAAATATTTATTTAACTTAATATCAAATACATTCACTATGGACAACCCAGCTCATCGGATAAAATTTAACATTTTTTGGTTGTCCGAAAATTTTATTTAACCATTTTCTAAATTATAACCTTATTAGATTAATATTTAAACATTTAAATATTAATCCCCAATATTTAATATTTTTACAAAAATATTAAATTTAATGCTCAAACATTATTTCTATATTTTTAGTATTTTTCTATAATTTTCTATAATTTTTAAACATTTATTTCATTAAAAACTAATTTCTAAGGGCATTTTGGTAATTTTCGCTGCATTAGGGACACATCCGGAATTTTTCGAAAAGTCCAGGGACATTTCTGTAAATTCAGCAACGTTAGGGACACAACCGTCATTAACAGAAAAGCTCAGGGGCATATCTGTAATTTTCACTGCTTCAGGACACGGACGGTATTTCTAGAAAAGCTGAAGGGCACGATTGTAATTTTCAGGGTCAGGGGACACGGTCGGCATTAACCGAAAAGAGCAGGGGCACGCTGGTAATTTCCAGCGTGTTGTCGGCCGCGCATTGCGCGCGGACCCCAGCTTCCGACGCCAAAACGGCGTCGTTTCTTGTCGTTTTCCAGAAACCTCCGCGCATGGCGCGGCTGTTTCTTTTGCGTGCCCCCAAAACGGCGTCGTTTCAAGCCGTTCTGGGAAAAAAAATGGCTACCGCGCCATGCGCGATAGCCTTTTCTTCTTCTTCTTCCTTTACTGCGCGAACAGTAACCAGCCAACACACAAAATACACCATTTTGATCCAAATTTCCACAACAAAACCCTTCCAAAAATTATATAATTCATAGATATACATCCAAAAATTATTTAGAATAATTATTCTAATTATTTATAATTTTTCCACACAATTATTTTAACATCATAATTTCACAAATTAACTTAAATAAAAGATTTTTTTATACCTTCCAAGCTTAAGATTCTTCCTTGATGGCATCCAATCCTTCCTCTCTCGGTGGCCAGGTGGTTCACGGCGGTGGCATGGTGATGGTGCTCGGTTGCAAGAATGAGAGAAAAGAAAATTTTGTATTCTTTTATTTCTTTTCTTTCTTCTTCCTTTTGTTTTCTTTTTGTTTCCTTTTTATAGCCACATGAAACTTAACCAAATTTTAAACCCAAGCCATTCCACCGACTTTGAAGGTTCCAGATTTTTTTTTTAAACCGCGTAAAGCTTGCATAAATGAGGTATTTTTATACATTACGTAATTATTTTATGTAATAAATATTTTATATAATATATATAATATTTATTTTAATTCACTAAAAATCATAATATAATTTATAAATAATTTTAATACCTCTTTCGGGTACTTTTCTTGACAAATTTTGTACACGCATAACGCCGTGCATGTAATTATATGAGGTAATTTTTACCTCTAAAATTTATAAAATAAATCATATAACATATAAAAATTATTTTTCATAATTTTTCACTTCATTACCTGGATAACATGTTACACTAACATGTTCACGTTTCCGAAATATTATCCTTCATAAAAGTCATAATAATTCCATTATACATAAACATAATTTTTAATAAATTAAAACATTCCTTTTTCTCATTTATTATTCAATTTCTTTAATATTTACAATAATTTCTTTATATATATAAATTATATATAACTTAATATTATATAATTTATATATTTACATTCTCCTTTCTTAAATAATTTCTTAATTTCCTTATTCCATTTAATCACCTTATATAAATTACATAATTATTCTTATATAATTTATATAATTATTATTTTCTTCATACCTTATTTTAATTTCCTTATATAAATTATATAATTTATTATTATATAATTTATATAATTACCTTTCCTTCTCAATTAATTTCTAAACTTCCTCCACAATTCTTAATAAAATCTAAAATCAATAATTACAATTTTATTAACTTCCTCATTCGCTTTTCATTTAAAATTGGATTAATTTAATTATTAATCCCTTAATCTCCATAATTAATAATATTTATAATTATCACTTAAACATATACATTCATATATATATATATATATATATATATATATATATATATATATATATATATATATATATATATATATATATATATACACATATCTAATTTCATATATTTCACACTACCACATACCTTCCATTAAATCATAATTTCTGCATTTCCATAACAATTTAATTGTACAATTTATTGTACATTTACCTGAAATTTTTCTTATTCTTAATAAATTGTCTTTAAACCATTTATTTACTTTTCAATTACTTAATTTCAATACCATTTATCATAATCTCTGTACAGATTTACTTTACTAATTAAATCTCATCATATACCTTAACCACATAAATAATAATTAATTTGAACAATCTTGATAATTTAATCAATTAAATTCTCATTTGATATTATGAAAGAAATTCTGAAAATTCGGATCCTCACAATGTAAACATTTTATTTTTGTTGTTATGTGTATACCATAAATATACAAGTTCGTAAATGAACTATTTTGATATAAACAAAAATGGAGCCTAGATGAGCTCATATGAATTTTGATTCAAACTATGTTATGTTTTGATAAAAATCCTAGTTATAAAGCTTGAGTTTTCAAATTGAGTCAACTTGTATGGTTGAAAATGTTATAGATATATGAGTTTTATCATAGAGCTAAAATTTTGGTAATGTTATGTTTTGGTAAAATAAGTTTTGATTAATAATTTTTTAAGATAAGAAAATTTAGATGTTATAGTGATTTTCTAAAACTATGAAACTTATGAGTATAAACCATTTTCAAGGAGTAAGTTATGTATTACAATGTTATAGCGTCATAAAGTATTATGGTCTAGCAAAATAATGCTAATGACATCAAGTTTGAAGTAATTGACTCAAGGATTTGTCAAACTAGTTTTCACTTCGTCCTTATAAGTGATTTTGAGTTACTTTCTGTTTGAAATTTGGTTACCTGATCTAAAGATAAGTTGTATAGGAAGAAGTTACGGACGTGTGAGCACTTGAATAACTTAAAAAAGTTTAGAAATGAGAAAGTTATGACTGTCAGAGTGAGTGGGGTTGGACAGTCAAATTTAAGTGTTTGCTTTCTACTTTAAGCGCCCCGGAGCCTAGTTTAAGCCTATGTTGAGAACCCCAGTGCTGGAGGCCAGGAAGTTCAAGTTATTTTTGATCTGGGTCAGTTCGATTCAAGTTGGGTCAGCTCCGGGTCGGTTTGGGTTGAATTTTCTTGAAAAATTAGTTAAAATAAGTGTAAAATAAATATGTTTGTATAATAAACCAATATATATAGAGTCTATTAGTGACTAATTAGTATACAAATATTTAAAATAAATAATAAGGTTAAAACAATTAAAAAGTTAATTATTTAAAGATTTTAAAATGTTATTAAATAATTAATAATATTAGTAAGTGACTAAAATAGCATTAAATAATTAATAATATTATTAAATGATTAAAATATTATTAAATGGTTACAAATATTAGTAAATAATTAAAATATTATTAAATAGTTAATAATAATGGAATGTGGTTGTCTATTATCAAATGTTGATAATATTATGATTTATTTGGTACGTTATTAAGTGTCCAAAATATTAAGTTATGTAAAAGAAGAAAGTTAATTGAATTAAACCAAGGTAAGCATGTTAGTGACTAATTATTAGACCAACTTATTAAATATAGGTTGTATGACGAACGCAAGGTATTGGTGAAAGTTGTATAAGTGTAACGACCCCGAAATTGCGACCAACCTGATTACCTTAATTCTTATATTTATTAAATATTATTTCCTTATCGTCTAAATTTCGGTCCATTAATAAATCTTCAATCACCTTATTTAACCCTTTAATTGACTTTACAGTCATTAATTACCAAGTTTTTCGGTATAAATTTTTCTCTCTCCTCTTTTCTTAATCATTGTATAAAAATATTTGGATGTTTAAAATCTTTATATCTCGATCCTAGTCTCTGGACCGCAATCTTCACTTTTTCTTTCTGTTACAAGTATCATTAAGCTCAACATTCAATTGATTATATCTACATAATTATTCTTTATTCCATAATTCATAATTAAACATATAATAATCTGTAATATTTCGAACTTTCGAGAGAGTTGTAATCCGACTTTATATGATTAAATAAAGATTGATTTACATCTTATTTATGTTATGTAATCTTCTTTATTGTTTATTTATGTGTTTCGGTTAAAGTATCCAACCTTAGCACATAAAAGGAGCATACAAGTTTTTTTTTCAAAAATCTGAAAAGAAGATAAAACCTAAACCCTAAACCCTATGGCCTAAACCCTAAGAAATCTAACTTAGGCCCTCGAGCGAAACGTAGACATCGAAATGACATTCTGTTTCAGGATTTATCTTTCCCGCACTTTGAAAACACAATATAGCCGATAAAAGTTTTTCTTGAAAAACGCATCGGGTATTGGACGAAATAGGAAAAAGACGAAAAATATTTTTTTCGCCTTTTTGATCGTCTAAGCATATTCTGAGAAAATGTCGTCAAAAACACTATTTACCAAAAAACGTGCCAAGTCTTTTGGACTTTCCACTTCAGAAAATAGTGTTTATTCAGAACAAAACTCAGTAATATCAAAATTTTAAATCAGTAGAAGTTAACAATTTAGTAGGAATCAGACTGTTATATAATTAATTGCTAATTCATCCGTATTGTTTTTTTATCAAACGGAACACGAGATAGGTTAACATAAAATTAAAATAATCAAATTAGAGAAATTAATACCTAATTATATTATTCAATCATAATTTGTGTCTAGAATGAAAGAAATTTATCAATCACGTCGCTCGGTAGGTGTATTTGGAAAAACTACACGGAAGAATATCCGAGATTAATTCACGAAAAACGAGACATCATATTAATATTGTATGATGTATTTTATGAATAAAATACATATAACTAATTAAAATTGATATTATTAATGCAAAATATTTCAAAATAATTGTACGTGATTTATCCGAAAAGTCAAAAACGGAAGGAGTGAGTAAGAGTGTGGCTGGCACACACTGACACATGCTGGCACACGCCTGACACATGTTGGCACACGCTGGCACACTCTAGATATTATTTTAGTTTTATTAATTAAATAATGTGCGGCAAGACTAAAATGCCCTTGGTCTTTTTAACTAATGACCAAATTACCCCGACCTTTGATTTTGCTATAAATAGGAAGCTAAACTCATTCATTTCTTCATCTTTTTCCAAACCAAAAGCAAGAGCAAAATTACCCTCTATATCTATTACTCCTAGTTATAATTCAAGTATTGAAAATTGCAAAGAAATAGTTAAAGCTTGCAATAACAAAATGTACGATTCTTAGTTATTGTAATGCTTAAATTTTTTATTTTATTGACGAGGCTCAAGAACATAAGTCGTAGCTGTGAGGATACGAATTTCCAAGATTTCTTTAATAATATTAAGTGAGAATTTAATTGATAAAAATTATCAAGGTTGTTATATTAATTATCATTTTATGTGGTGTAAGGTATGTGAAGGAATTTAATTGGTGAATTAAATCGGTATAAAGATGATAACAAATGGTGTTTGAATAGAAATAATTAAAGAATAAATAAATTGTTTAAAAACAATTTATGAAAAATAAGAGAAACTTTAATGAAATTATTGATATTTAGAAATTGTTTTGAAGGTATAGAAATTAAATGATGTTATGTGGTAATGTGAAATGTATGAATTAGATATGTATATATATACATTTGTATATATATATATATATATATATATATATATATATAAATGTATATGTTTAAGTGATAATTATAAATGTTATTAATTATGAAAATTAAAGGATTAATAATTAAATTAATTCAAAGTAAGATAAAAGTTAATGAGGAAACTAAGAAAAGTTGAAATTATTGAATTTTAGATTTATCAAGAATTTTGGAAGAAATTTAGAAATTAATTGAGAAGGAAAGGTAATTATATAAATTATATAATAATAGTTATATAATTTATATAAGGAAATTAAAATAAGGTATAAAGAAAATAATAATTATATAAATTATATAAGAATAATTATGTAATTTATATAAGGTGATTAAATGGAATAAAGTTGGAGGAAATTAAGAAATTATTTAAAAAGGAGAATGTAATTATATAAATTATATAATATTAAGTTATATAATTTATATATAAAGAAATTAATATGGATATTAAAGAAATTGAATAATAAATAAGAAAAAATGAATGTTTTAAGTTATTAAAAATTATAATTATGTATAATGAAATTATTATGACTTTTATGAAGGATAATATTTCGGAAACGTGAACATGTTAATGTAACATGTTGTCCAAGTAACGAAGCGAAAAATTATGAAAAATAATTTTTATAAGTCATATGAATTATTTTATGATTTTTGGAGGTATAAATTATCTCATATAATTACATGCATGGCATTATGCGTGTATAAAATTTGTCAAGTAAGGTACCCAAAAGAGGTATTAAAATTATTTATAAATCATATTATAATTTTTAGTGAATTTAAATAAATATTTTATATTTATTATATAAAATATTTATTACACGAAATAATTACGTAATGTATAAAATTTTTACTAATGCATGAGAATTATCCGGATTTGGCGAGTTTGGAAAATTCGAGAAACAAGCTTGCATGGGATAAGTCGGTGGACTTTATTTTGTTTCCAAAATGATTGAATTCCTTTTTGGTTATTAAAAGGAGAAGTAAAGCAAGTAAAAAGAAAGGAAGAAAGAAGGAAAGAAAAAGGCAACAAACAAAACACTTTCTCTCTCTATTTGTTCCACCGCCACCCACTACCACCATGATATCTTTCGACCACCAAGCCACCGTACACCACCAAGAGAAGGAATTTTGGTGCCATTAAAGAGTTTATCAAGCTTCAAAGGAAAGCTTTGGAAGGTATAAAATATTTTAATTAATTTATTTTGTATGTATTAATGTTAAAATAATTGTTGGAAAATTAGAAAATAATTAGTATAATTATTCTAAATAATTTATGATGGTATATCTATGAATTATATAATTTTTGGAATGGTTTTGTTGTGGAAATTGGAACAAAAATGGATGAAATTTGTGCATGTTGGCTGCTATTTGCGGAAACTGTTGAAGAAAAAAAATGGCCGCCCGCGCATTGCGCGGCGGCCAATTTTTTTTCCGGAAGTCGCGATAAAACGGCGCCGTTTGGGGGCGCGATTTTTGGTCGGCCGCGCCTTGCGCGGAAAGTCTCCAAACAACGTCGTTTGATGGAAACCGGCGAGGGGCTGCCGCGCTATGCGCGGTTGGATTTTTCGACTGAAATTACGATAGTACCCCTTCCCTTTTCCTGAAATTCCGAATGAGTCCTAAGGGCACGGAAATTACGATTATGACCCCTTTCTTTCCGGAAAATTCCGGATATGTCCCCTAGTCCTCGGGAATTACTGAAATACCCCTGAACTTTCCGAAAAATGACCAGCGTGTCCCCTAGGGCGCGAAAATTACCAAAATACCCCCAGAATCAGTTTTTAATTAAATAAATGTTTAAAAATTGTTTAAAAATCATAGAAAATTATAGAAAAATACTAAAAATATAGAAATGATGTTTGGGCATTCAATTTAATATTTTTGTGAAAATATTAAATATTGGGGATTAATATTTAAAGGTTTAAATATTAATCTAATAAGGTTATAATTTAAAAAAAATGGTTAAATAAAATTTTCGGACAACCAAATATGTTAAATTTTATCCGACGAGCCGGGTTGTTCGTAGTGAAGGCACTAAATGTTAAGTTATGCTAATATTTTAAGGAACGAGGTTATTATAGTTGGCCATATAAATTAATAATTGGCCTAGAGATGATATTAATTAATTAAATTAATATCGCAAAGAGTTAAATAATTATTTGATTATTTTATGGTCATAGGTTGATCGAGTTAAGGATTTATGTTATCAAATTTATTGTGGAACAAGCCAGGCAAGTTCTTCAGTCCCTTTTATGTTAAATATTGAACTATTATGATATGAAATTATTGTTTTAAATGCATACAAATTATGTGCTATGTGATACGTGTTTAATATGACCACAATGTGTTCTTTGTGCAACGATATGAGATATATTGCTATATTTGAAGCACAAGCAGATGATATATGACACACACCAAGCAGGTTAAGGTATGTGCTACGTGAAATATAAACTGTTAAACTTGCTGAGCCGTTGTGCTCATTACTTGTTTAAAATAAACTTTTGCAGGATAAAGAAATAAGTTTCAGGAATATCGGATTAAGTTGAGATGAAGTACCTAGAAGGTAGAAAACGTGGTTGTTATATTGTTAATATTATAATTCAATGTGAGAAATTTGTTAAATCCCTGTGATGAATTGTATGTATATATAAGTTGAACATGGATATGATAGAAGTTCAATTATGAACTGTGATTGATCAGGATAATTGTACGATAGAAATTATTATATGTTTGATTACGAATGACGCAACCAGGAATATTTATATGTAAATAAATAACAATAAATTTTAAATGATGAACTTTATGATACGTGTAAAAGAAAGAAAAAGTTAAGGTTGCGATCTATGGGACTAGTATAGAAATGTAAGGATTTTAAATATCCAAATGTTTTGATACAATGATTAAATTGAGAAAAAGAAAAATTTATACCGAAAATTTGGTAATTGATGATTTTGAAAATGGATCAATTAAGGTGATGAAAGATTTATTAACGGACCGAAATTTGGACGTAATGAAAATAATGTTTATTAAATATAAGATTTAAGGGAATAAAGTGGGTCGAATTTCGGGGTCGTTACAGTTGGTATCAGAGCCAGAGGTTATAAACCTTAGGTAAATGATACCTTAGGCTATAATCGAAAGTAAGAAAGAGTACGGTTAATTGAGTGTTCTGAAAACTCAAGCGTATGGTAAACTCGTGACTCATGATTATATGGCGGAGCCCCTTTAGCGAATGGGCGACTATGGCCTGACTAGGACAAGCTCCTCAACCATATGATTATGGTAAGTTCCTGAGTCCAAATACGTGATAAGTTTGATGAACATAGGGGAATTAAAATAGAAAGATGTAAGTTAAGAAATACAGATCTTAGATATTGGCTAAAGTAAAGGAAATATGAAAGATATAAGATTATAAGGAAGAGATAAAGATGTTAAGAAAGATTTGAATGAAACGAATTAAGAAAATTTATAAGTTCAATTAAGAATATATCTGAAAGAATATTGACATGATTCAAAGATGAATCTCAAAGAAAATCAGGGGACACCTGATTTAAACAATAAGGATGACAAGGTAATCCGAAATGTATAAGAAGAGATCATAATAACATGATCAGGAATGGTAAGAGGATCGTACTACGATACGATCACGAGATAAGGGAACTGATAAAGAAGTAGGTTGTGAAGCAAGATCATGATGGGATTAAGTGAAAATGTGAAATAACGAGAGACCTGTTAATGGTCGAAAAGGCATATTTTAATGTTATAAAGAGATATGGTACTATGAAATAGTACAAGAAGAATTCAGAAAATGATGAGACATGAAAGACAGAAATGAAAGGTTATGATAGGGGGCAGGAAGCTTGGGTACGAAATTTCAATTAAGGACTCATGTGGTGACTGAGTTGCGCAATCCTTTGTATGGGCGGGGGATTTGTGTTTACTTAGTTACTATGTGATAATCATTGAAATGTTAGAGTCGCGCTAAGAGTTTTTGATAGATGGATAATATTAAAGTTAGGCACGAGTTCTTAAAACTCATGCATATGGTAAGTCCATGACTCATATTGGTATGGTATGTTTTGAGCCCTCAGTATATGGACAGTCTTTGATATGTTCTCAGACTACATATTGCTAGGACAAGCTTCTAAACTCATATTTTTATGGTAAGTTCCTGGACTCATAATGTGTGGCAAGTTTGATGAACTATACGGGGGTATAGAAAAGTTGGAGTAGATAGAAATTTTAATATGATAAATAACACTAGTCCTAGCAATAAATTTTGTAATTAAATGAAGAAGCAGAAAGTAAATGTTAAGGAATTTAGGATATTCCCATTCTTCTAGCTTTGCTAGATTTCGAAAATTGTGGCCTCAAGTTGATTTGGCACGTGTGTGCTTTGAAAAATATAAATGAAATTTTTAAGCGATTTAAAAAGTGTCTATGCTACTTGTCTCGGTTAGACAAAAATGTTTTTACATCAAAATGTATTTCAAAAGAATCATCCACGCACCTTTTAGCCCGGTGCAGATGTGATGAATGACGGAATGCTCAACGTGTTGTTGAGACGGTGCGGTACTATTTCGTTATAAGATGATTCAACACCATAAAGTACGGTTTATGGTGTAGGAATTATTAACGACGGAATTCTCAATGGACTGTCTAAATGATGCGGTAACATGAAGTCATAAATGATTTTGATTTGTGAAGGTATGTCAAAGTTATAAGTCAATGCCAGTTGACTCGGCTGGACGTTTTGAAAAGTTTTGACATTATGAATGTTTTAAAAAATTTCTGCGGATTATAAATTGTCAAAAGAAAGTTTATGCCAATTGATCTGGCTAGACAAGTGTTGAAGAAATACAAGTCTAAGCTATTTGATTCAGCTAGACAAATTTTGAAAAATATTTATTGAATTCATAATTCTTTGAAAGTTATAACCAATCGAATTATTTTTGAATGAATTCCAAGGCTGAGATGAACAAAAAGATTAAGAATATTGCAGGTTGATCGAATGGTCACCTGGCATATCAAGACACAGGCATTGCAGACTGATCATCTGGCGTGCCAAGGTATGGTGAAACATTCATCACTTTAATGACAGATTGATCCACTGTCAGGGTTTGCAGTATGAAGTACTCGGGGAGCGAAGTACTGTAAACCGAGATAAATGTTCATTCAGCATATCATGAAAGTTTTTCTTCCAAAATAAAATTTTTTTTTCCTCTACTCTTATGAAGATTGGATGGTAGGATGGGGTAGTATTATTTAAATATGAATGATAGTAAAAACAGTAATGGTGAAGTAAAGAAATTATGAAATGTGATGGATTAGAAAATTGCAATGTCCAATGACGGTGAGAAAGAAATGAAATAAAGATATGTGGAATAAATGCAAAAAAAAAAAAATAAATAAAAATTGGGTCAGTTACAAATGAATGAAGTATGAGTACATAGAAATTTCGAGGACGAAATTTTATGAAGGAGGGGTGAATGTGACACCCAGGAATTTTGAAATAATTTTAAATAAGGATTATGATAAATTAGGTAAATGTTAGTGTTTAAAACCTAGTGTTGAATGATAAAGGTATTAAGAAATGAATTATGAAATGTGAAGAAGATTTATATGAGTTAAGAAAAGAAGGACGAATGTGTAGCGTATAAAGGATGTGCAATAGAGGGTATGAAATAAGTGGATTGAGAAAGGGTAAATGCAATTAAAGAAAAGAAAATTTCAGAGAATGAGAAAGTATAAGTGTGTCAAGAAATGAGTTAAAGTTTTATGAATAAAATATTTAAAGAACAATTATGATTTTTATTGGAATTATCCATGTAAGCTAAGGATTTAAAGAAGTAAAATATGATTATTATTGATATAGTTGTGATTTATCAAGATAAAGGTATAGCAAGGTGCTATAAATAAAATACGTATGATTATTACGGCAATTATGATTCCGAGGACGGAATCCTGTTAAGGGGGGAAGAATGTGAGGATACGAATTTCCAAGATTTCTTTAATAATATTAAGTGAGAATTTAATTGATAAAAATTATCAAGGTTGTTATATTAATTATCATTTTATGTGGTGTAAGGTATGTGAAGGAATTTAATTGGTGAATTAAATCGGTATAAAGATGATAACAAATGGTGTTTGAATAGAAATAATTAAAGAATAAATAAATTGTTTAAAAACAATTTATGAAAAATAAGAGAAACTTTAATGAAATTATTGATATTTAGAAATTGTTTTGAAGGTATAGAAATTAAATGATGTTATGTGGTAATGTGAAATGTATGAATTAGATATGTATATATATACATTTGTATATATATATATATATATATATATATATATATAAATGTATATGTTTAAGTGATAATTATAAATGTTATTAATTATGAAAATTAAAGGATTAATAATTAAATTAATTCAAAGTAAGATAAAAGTTAATGAGGAAACTAAGAAAAGTTGAAATTATTGAATTTTAGATTTATCAAGAATTTTGGAAGAAATTTAGAAATTAATTGAGAAGGAAAGGTAATTATATAAATTATATAATAATAGTTATATAATTTATATAAGGAAATTAAAATAAGGTATAAAGAAAATAATAATTATATAAATTATATAAGAATAATTATGTAATTTATATAAGGTGATTAAATGGAATAAAGTTGGAGGAAATTAAGAAATTATTTAAAAAGGAGAATGTAATTATATAAATTATATAATATTAAGTTATATAATTTATATATAAAGAAATTAATATGGATATTAAAGAAATTGAATAATAAATAAGAAAAAATGAATGTTTTAAGTTATTAAAAATTATAATTATGTATAATGAAATTATTATGACTTTTATGAAGGATAATATTTCGGAAACGTGAACATGTTAATGTAACATGTTGTCCAAGTAACGAAGCGAAAAATTATGAAAAATAATTTTTATAAGTCATATGAATTATTTTATGATTTTTGGAGGTATAAATTATCTCATATAATTACATGCATGGCATTATGCGTGTATAAAATTTGTCAAGTAAGGTACCCAAAAGAGGTATTAAAATTATTTATAAATCATATTATAATTTTTAGTGAATTTAAATAAATATTTTATATTTATTATATAAAATATTTATTACACGAAATAATTACGTAATGTATAAAATTTTTACTAATGCATGAGAATTATCCGGATTTGGCGAGTTTGGAAAATTCGAGAAACAAGCTTGCATGGGATAAGTCGGTGGACTTTATTTTGTTTCCAAAATGATTGAATTCCTTTTTGGTTATTAAAAGGAGAAGTAAAGCAAGTAAAAAGAAAGGAAGAAAGAAGGAAAGAAAAAGGCAACAAACAAAACACTTTCTCTCTCTATTTGTTCCACCGCCACCCACTACCACCATGATATCTTTCGACCACCAAGCCACCGTACACCACCAAGAGAAGGAATTTTGGTGCCATTAAAGAGTTTATCAAGCTTCAAAGGAAAGCTTTGGAAGGTATAAAATATTTTAATTAATTTATTTTGTATGTATTAATGTTAAAATAATTGTTGGAAAATTAGAAAATAATTAGTATAATTATTCTAAATAATTTATGATGGTATATCTATGAATTATATAATTTTTGGAATGGTTTTGTTGTGGAAATTGGAACAAAAATGGATGAAATTTGTGCATGTTGGCTGCTGTTTGCGGAAACTGTTGAAGAAAAAAAATGGCCACCCGCGCATTGCGCGGCGGCCAATTTTTTTTCCGGAAGTCGCGATAAAACGGCGCCGTTTGGGGGCGCGATTTTTGGTCGGCCGCGCCTTGCGCGGAAAGTCTCCAAACGACGTCGTTTGATGGAAACCGGCGAGGGGCTGCCGCGCTATGCGCGGTTGGATTTTTCGACTGAAATTACGATAGTACCCCTTCCCTTTTCCTGAAATTCCGAATGAGTCCTAAGGGCACGGAAATTACGATTATGACCCCTTTCTTTCCGGAAAATTCCGGATATGTCCCCTAGTCCTCGGGAATTACTGAAATACCCCTGAACTTTCCGAAAAATGACCAGCGTGTCCCCTAGGGCGCGAAAATTAGCAAAATGCCCCCAGAATCAGTTTTTAATTAAATAAATGTTTAAAAATTGTTTAAAAATCATAGAAAATTATAGAAAAATACTAAAAATATAGAAATGATGTTTGGGCATTCAATTTAATATTTTTGTGAAAATATTAAATATTGGGGATTAATATTTAAAGGTTTAAATATTAATCTAATAAGGTTATAATTTAAAAAAAATGGTTAAATAAAATTTTCGGACAACCAAATATGTTAAATTTTATCCGACGAGCCGGGTTGTCCGTAGTGAAGGCACTAAATGTTAAGTTATGCTAATATTTTAAGGAACGAGGTTATTATAGTTGGCCATATAAATTAATAATTGGCCTAGAGATGATATTAATTAATTAAATTAATATCGCAAAGAGTTAAATAATTATTTGATTATTTTATGGTCATAGGTTGATCGAGTTAAGGATTTATGTTATCAAATTTATTGTGGAACAAGCCAGGCAAGTTCTTCAGTCCCTTTTATGTTAAATATTGAACTATTATGATATGAAATTATTGTTTTAAATGCATACAAATTATGTGCTATGTGATACGTGTTTAATATGACCACAATGTGTTCTTTGTGCAACGATATGAGATATATTGCTATATTTGAAGCACAAGCACATGATATATGACACACACCAAGCAGGTTAAGGTATGTGCTACGTGAAATATAAACTGTTGAACTTGCTGAGCCGTTGTGCTCATTACTTGTTTAAAATAAACTTTTGCAGGATAAAGAAATAAGTTTCAGGAATATCGGATTAAGTTGAGATGAAGTACCTAGAAGGTAGAAAACGTGGTTGTTATATTGTTAATATTATAATTCAATGTGAGAAATTTGTTAAATCCCTGTGATGAATTGTATGTATATATAAGTTGAACATGGATATGATAGAAGTTCAATTATGAACTGTGATTGATCAGGATAATTGTACGATAGAAATTATTATATGTTTGATTACGAATGACGCAACCAGGAATATTTATATGTAAATAAATAACAATAAATTTTAAATGATGAACTTTATGATACGTGTAAAAGAAAGAAAAAGTTAAGGTTGCGATCTATGGGACTAGTATAGAAATGTAAGGATTTTAAATATCCAAATGTTTTGATACAATGATTAAATTGAGAAAAAGAAAAATTTATACCGAAAATTTGGTAATTGATGATTTTGAAAATGGATCAATTAAGGTGATGAAAGATTTATTAACGGACCGAAATTTGGACGTAATGAAAATAATGTTTATTAAATATAAGATTTAAGGGAATAAAGTGGGTCGAATTTCGGGGTCGTTACAGTAGCCATGTACGATTTTCATTCTCCGTGTTCCTTATGACTTGAGCAAGTCGTTGTTATGTCTATTTCATTTTATTGTTAGAAATAAAAGCTCAAGAACGCATGTCGTAGCCATGTATGATTGTCGTTCTCCGTGTTCTTCACGTATTCTTGAGCCTTTCTTCAATTTACAGTAGTTATAATGTCGAATTTCAATTCGTAGTTTAAAGCTCAATGAACATACGTAGTGGTCATGTACGGTTTATCCGTTCTCCACGTTTGCGTATGTTCTTGAGCATTTTTATAAATTATTTTAATCAATTATGCAAGCCGTTATAATGACCAAATTTTGTCAATTATAAAGTGTTATAATCACTTATGTAAGCAGTTATAATGCTCAAATTATTTCAAGTACGAAAATCAAAAGCTCAAGAACATAGTCGTTACCATGTACGGTTTATCCGTTCTTAGTGTTCTTCGTGTGTTATTGAGCAAAAGTCATGAATCTTTCTATGAGAAGGTTTGTGATTTGTTATTTTTATGTTATAAAGTGATATTGAGTCTTACAACATGATTTCTTAAAGATTTAAAGCAAGCGGTACCATGTTTCACATGGTTAACCCTAAAAATATTGGCCAAAGCATGCTTACTGTCTGTTTTTGCCATTTTTCGAAATCTTAAAATCCGAATCTGCCTTAATAATACAAATGAAAGTTGTAGATCATGAAATTCTAAGCAATTTAGACTTAATAATCACATTAAAATATTTTTGTATAAAAAAGTTATGATAGTTACCGTAAAGGATGCCAAAGTTGAAAATTTAAGAGGGGCATTCGGGTGAAAACCCTAAAAGGCACTAAATTTTATGATTTTGAGTTAGCCAATTTTTCTAAAAATTTCACCAATGAAAATAGTCTAGTTTAGTGATAAAAACACGTATAGAACGAAAAAATTCGATGAACTAACATGCGGTACGCAAAATCCTTTGTATAGGCACTTTAAACAATTATCGGGAAATCCTAATTTGTGCTAAAGGCAAGTTTTCTACCCTTAAACTTTGTTTACTTGCTTTCTATGTGATTTATACATTTTGTGTGTGCAACGTGTTATAAATCTTTGATACGAGAGTTATTGCTTCTTGTTTCGGCATAACTTGCAAAATGAAATGCTTATTCGTGATAAATTCGAATCATGCTTTATTATATCAAACCAAGTCGTCTTGGGGCGATCCTGACATGTGAAGTAAACTGAGATGAACAAATATGCCTTTATTGTTCTTGATCCGTCCAGTGTATGGTATGTTATGCATAACATAGATTGTCGTTAGGTTGATCCCCTTTCTATATCCACTGTAAAAGATTCTAAGTCGAAAGACAAAGAATAATTCAAGGTCTAACCACCACTCAGTCTTACTATGTTAAAATATTTGTAAATATCAATTGTTGTGCCATGAATTATTACCATCCATATCAGTGTGAGTTTTCCCTTATATGCTATGTGTTTAAGACTTACTGAGCATCTTAGCTCACCCTTGCATATAAACCTAAATTGCAGACAAACCAGAGAGCTCCGGCTCAAAGAAGAGGAGAAAGAAGAAATGCGTAGACTAGTTTACTGCTTTCCTTAACTGTTCTTAACTGTAGTCATAATGACATTTTGTAATAAGAACAAGTTCAACACATGTAACGAATATTATATAAATATTATCAAATTTTATCACATTCTCTTGTTATGTCTTTACTTTGATTAAACTTAGAATTGTTAAAACTTAACATAGTATTAATAATGATCTATTTATCTGGATGATGATTGGTAAATAACTTGTGAGTACTGTACATCCAAGACTGGACTAAGCGATGTTGACTGGTCAAATCCATCGTTAAGGTTCCTCAGACCCAGGTATAACTCGTTATTACTATTCTGAATGTCGGATAAGTAGGATTATTAATATGAACAGATATCACTATTGAAAGTAATATGCCCTCAAGCCAATCACGTTTGATGTGATAAGCATATACTTTGGAATCTTGTTCATTTATTAATAAAAGTATCAAGGCATTTCTTTATTCATGATTAATTACTTGAATTAATCAAATGGATAAACCCATAGTTTTTGAGCAATGCTTTTAGAACCATGATGAGGATCATGCTAATGAGATCTAAATTCAAGATAGCTCAAAACTAAAATTGTTCCTAATCGTTAGATCACTAAAAAGGGGATTAGTAGATCTGGATAGATTGGTACATACTATGCTTGCTCTTATGAAGAGGATGATTGATCTCATAATCATTTGTGTAGAAACACTAAAGCAAGTATTTAGGTGCTTATTAGAGAATAAGTTCACTGAACGTGACTCGCTCAAGGAACACCTAATGGAGTTTTACTCGTCTGTCAATAGGAGTTCTTTATGTGATAGTCGTACAAGTGATCCTTAGACTTGAGATCATCTTAGTATCTTGTGTGTACTAAGTTATACTTTGACATATTCCTTAAGACCTATTGGTATATCAAAGGATATGCTTGGGTATAATAAGGTACACATGGAGATAGATGAATGGTCAACAAAGGATCTACCACTTCCAGTAAAGGGAGAGAATGTCCTATGCGATTCAATAAGTGACAACTCAGAAATCCCTGGCCAGGGTTGAATGGAATTAGAAAGGAGTTTCTAATTTACATTAACTAGAGTTGTGTATTTGTGAATTGAAATGCATATAATCAAATAAATAAGACTTGACAGAAATTCCGTGTCTTATATTTGATTGGGACATTGTTTGGTAGAAGGATTGAATTGTACGGTAACTATTTGCTGAAAGGTTCTTTTACGATTAAATGTTGAAATCTATATTATCTGAAAAGTCGACTAATCGCTAAGGGGGCTTACCCTTATTGTGGAATAATTATTTATTCTGAATTAAAGAGTTAATTCGTAATAAATGAATTAGAATTGTTCTAATTTATTTATTATACAACCGGTTTAATATGGAGAACCTAAAGGGTCACACCGCAAAAAAAGTAATATTTATTTTAGAAGTGGATGGCATAATCGTAATAATAAATTAAGTATATTTAATTTATACTATGGTGATAGAATAAATTAAATAGCTTAATATTTATAATTTAGTATTTTAGAAACACTAATTATAAATTAATAAGAGGAGTCTTATTATTATTATTATTATTACTATTATTATTATTACTGCTAGTATTATTATTTAGTTCCTAAATGGTTTAGGAATTAATTAATAAGTAGTAATATTATTATTAAATAATTAAGTTCCTAAATAGTTTTGGAATTATAATTATAATAATAATTAATTAAGTTACTAAATGGTTTAGTAATTAATTAATTAGAAGTACTCTCATTATTAAATAATTAAGTTCCTAAATGGTTTAGGAATTGTAATTAATTAATTTAGTTCCTAATTAAATTGAGAATTAAATTAAAACCCTAATCCTAAATAGTTTAGGAGGGTTGACTAGATCTATAAATAAGAGGAGTCTTATCATAGATCAAGGTTACACACTCTTTCATAAGAGAGGGAGAGTACTCCATAATTCTCTAGATCTAAGAGTTAGAGAGAGAGAGAATTAGGGCTAGCTACCCATGGTTTGGAGAAACCAAGATCCACTTCTTTAATTCATAGATCTCTTGGTGGATCACCTTTAGAGGCTCAACACTTGGGGAGCTAACATTGATCCGTGGAATCTAATCGGTGAATTTAAAGAAGAACGTGAAGGATTAAAGGGAGATGAACTTGTACCCGTGGAAGCTTGGTTCTACAAAGGTATAAATTCTTTTATCCTTTCTCAATTAATAATAGTCGCATAAGAAAGATCCGGGTTATTGATTTGTACAAAAATTTTAAAATCTGATTTTCTTGCTTCCGTTGTGCTTATATAATTTGATTATATGTATGCCATAATTTTTGCAAACCAACAGTGGCATCAAAAGCCAAACTTATGCGAATTATTAATTGTTTTGATTTCATATATGTATGGGTATGTGTTTAGAACAATTTATTGGGCATAATTTGTTGTATAGAATCATGGGTCTTGAAAATCAATTCCAAAAATTGTGTTTTTGAACAAGAAAAAAAAAAAATCGCGACTGCTACAGTAATCGGGAATGGCAATTTGGTAATTTTCGTGCGTAATGGCAATTTCGTAATTAGCTGGTGCGGTGGCATTTTGGTAAATTCCTGAAGCAATGGCATTTTCGTAAATTCCCGGCGCGGTGGCAATTCTGTAATTAAACTGCGCGGTGGCAATTCTGTAATTAAATTGAGCGGTGGCATTTTCGTAAATAAAACGCGCGGTGGCATTTTCGTAAATAAAACGCGCGGTGGCATTTTCGTAATTACTTGGTTCCGATGGCAGTTTCGTAAATATTGTTTTTTCAGATTTTTCAATGGCATTTTTGTATTTTGAGCAGATTTTTAAAATTAAAAAAATAAAAGGTTTATTTTGGGTGATTTTAAAAATCCAAAAATTACAAAAATATAATAAAAATAAATAGTTTATTTTTACATGATTTTATAATTAAAATAAATAGTTTATTTTAAATATGAAATTGGATTTCATACAACTTTAAATTGCCCATTAAATGATACCAATACATGTATGAAATGATTTATTTAATTCATGAGATGAATATTATTTATTAATATATATATTGATATATATGATAATAAATGAGATTGATTATGGACTATTGACCAATGTGATTGGATTTAATTTTAATTAAATGCATGAATGAATGGGTTTTAATAAATGGGGTCTGCGTACCTCGTCTTTCTAATTTTTCTTATGTATAATTCTATCTCCCTCCTATGTACTTCCCCTTGACTGTTGATCAAGGTTTCTATTTATTGTAAATATTTTGTAATAGGATTAGTTAGAATTATTTTGAAGAATTGGAGCAAAGAAACAAGGAGCACATGAAGACCCGTTTGTAATGGAGCTCGAATTTAAATGTAATAGTTACATTTAATTTAATTTATTCTTGCACCCTAGGTTTGACCAATTGGTTTATTTGGTGGCTCGAATAAACCAAACTAGAATAAAAATCCATAATCAATCCAAGTAGAATATAGTATTCTATATGTGCATGCTTATTTATATATATTATATATTATCAAACATGCTTTGCATGTTAATTAATATGACACGTATTTTATATATATATATATGTGCATGCGCGCTAAACAAGATGAGACAATTAATATTACTAAACCCCTCATGATGTAGAGTAAATATTATTTGTAAAATGAATTAAAATGTTTAATTCATGAATTAAAGGAGTTTAATTCAATTAAATAAAATTAGAATGGTTCTAATTTATTTATTCTACTACTCATAATATTAAGTTGTAACGTTCAAAGATATTTATTCAAAATATCGAACGTCGCCTTCTAGCATGATAAAACGATAGAGTATCAAATAGTCAATATACGTTTGTTGTGCACACACAAGGCTTATATCAATTATTTAAGATGTTGTTTTACCACATTTGATGCTTATAAAGGAATTGAACATTACTGTTTTGTTGTGCACACACAAGGGCAGTATTTTTCTCTTCACTTATATGGAAGTGCTAAGTTTGACTTAACTTAGATAATTTTGATTTGGATGTGCACACACATGATCATAATAATCTAAGAGGCAAAATACAAAGGAGTTACATGTTGATGTAATTGACAAGGAGTTGTCTACCTATTGAATAAACTATAGTTTGTTGTGCACACACAAGGCTGTACTTATGTCGATAGGATATTTTTCTCACTAGCAAATTTTTAACTAAATTTGCCGAACTATATAAAGAGGGTAATATAATTTGTAGAAAATAGTGGGAGACACCATTTTAAATAAAGACCTAATTTATTTTGGTAATTAATAAAATGAATGCATGTTAATATTGTTATTAATTCACTTAAAGAATATTGTTATGTTTAATTCACTAACACTGCATAGCATATTGGATGCTAACAATTAATCGAACCAAATTGTTCGGATTGATTAAACAAATTTGAGAAAAGTTCTCAATGCTGAAAAACTAACAAATGTCCTTAATTTGCCTATTCCTACAAACGTTGTAGACTAAGCCTCTGAGGAAGAGATTGCTATTTTAAATGGCAAGATGATGCAAAGGTGGCTCAATGCATCATGCTCGCATCAATAAGTATCGAGTTACAGCGTCAACACGAGAAAATGGATGCACCTACTATATTGCTGCACATTCAATAGTTGTATGGTGAGCAAAATAGGTCAACTAGATATAAGATATCTAAGGAGCTCTTCCGATCTATAATAATCAATGGCACTACAGTAAAAGATGTATGTCCTAAAGATGATCAATTGGATTGATCAATTAGGACAAACATGTTTTGTCAATGATGGAGAGTTGAGTCAAGATTTGATCTTGCAGTCACTCACTGACTCTAATTCACAATATGTTGTGAACTTCAAACATTAATAAGCTAGAAGTCAGTTTAACTGATTTGCTTACTATGTTGAAGACTGTTGAGAGTCACTTTCCTTCCTAGAAAAACAAAGTTTTACTTGTAGATGAATCTTCTAAGCGGAGGAAGATGACCAAAGGTATTTCTGAGGAGTTAGAAAAAGTAGAAGGCAAAAGAAAGGCTAAACAAAGGACATAAATGAAAGTGATCCCGAGGGCAAAGGAGTTTGTTTTCATTGCGATAAGTTGGGACATTGGAAGAACAACTACAAGAGAGTTGTAGTAGTTAAGTAGAAGAAGTTTAGTGAAGCTTCAACTACAGATATAGATTTGTTCATAATCAAATAGAACTTTCTATAAGTCAAGTTTTACTTAGGTATTAGATACCGAATGGTGGTCTCACATATGCAAGTCGTTGCAGAGACTAAGCAGAAGTAGAAAGCTAAATAAATGATAAGTAATCATGTGCTGGGGAATGAAGTAAAGGTTGCTGCATTAGCCATGTGAACTTATAATTTAGCACTGCCTACGGGCAAGCCTATTAAGTTAGTAAGTTGTTACTAGGTTCCAGTTCTTAGAAACATTATTTCAGTTCCATGTGATGACAAGGGATGTTTTTTTTGACATTATAATAATGAACAATCGTTGTTCTGTTTATAATGATAATGTTTTATTTAGAACTGGTTAATTACTTAATAGATTTTGTATACTTGACTTATATGAAAAATATTCCAATTTGAACAAACTAAAAGCAAATAGATGAAATGAATCATACCTTCATGCAATACTGTTAACTCGGTCATGCTAATGAAACAAGACTAAAACAAGTTGTATAAAGATAGGCTTTTAGAGCTTTTGATTATTAATCAAATACAACTTGGGAATCTTGTATCATGGACAATATGACTAAATCTCCATTTAGTGGACATGGAGAGCGAGTTGCAGAGTTGTTAGAGATGGTACACACAGTCGTGTGTGAGAGCTATGACAACAAATGGATGGAGGAGGGTATTCATTCATTACTTTCACTAATGATTCTAGATTTTGATATATGTATTTAATGAAATATAAATCCAAATCGTTTGAAACGTTCAAAGAATTCAAAATGAAGTATAGAAACTAAATGCCAAAAGTATTAAAGTTCTTCGATTAGATCGAGAAGGGAATACTTAAAAAAGCAAGGAACTTTCCACAAGAATATGAGTTTAGAAGCTTGTCTTAGCAATATGTAGTCTGAGAACAAATCAAAGACTATCCATATGCTGAGGGGCTCAAAACATACCATATGATTATGAGTCATGGACTTACCATATGCATGAGTTTTAAGAACTCGTGTCTAAACTTAATATTATTTATTTATCAAAAACTGCTAGAGCGACTCTAACATTTCAATGATTATCAGATAGTAACTAAGGAAACACAAGTCCCCTGCCCATACAAAGGATTGTGCAACTTAGTCACCACGTGAGTTCTCAATTGAAATTTCGTACCCAAGCTTCCTGCCCCTTTATCATAACATTTATGTCATTCATGTCTTATCATTCTCTGAGTTCTTCTTGTACTATTTCATAGTACCATATCTCTTTATAGCATCAAGCTATACCCTTTTTGAATCACTAACAGATCTCTCTGTTATTGTACAGTCTCATTGGATCACATCATGATCTTGCTTTACAATCTATTCCTTACTTGCTTTCCTTATTTTGTGATCGTATCGTAGTACGATCCTCTTACTGTTCCTGATCATATTATTATGATCTTCTTCTGTACTTTTTAGATTGCCTTGTCATCTTTATTGCTTGAATCAGGTGTCCCCTGATTTTCTTTGAGATTCATCTTTGAATCATTTCAAATATTCTTTCAGATATATTCTTAATTGAATTTTGGATTTTCTCAATTTGTTACCTTCATTCACATCTTTCTTAACATCTCTATCTCTTTCTTATAATCTTATATCTTTCATATTTTCTTAACCTTAGCCAATATCTGAGAACTATCTTTCTCAACTTATATCTCTCTATTCTAATCCCTCCATGTTCATCAAACTTATCACGTATTTGGGCTCAAGAACTTACTATAATCATATGGCTTGAGGAGCTTGTCCTAGTCAGGCCATAGTCGCCCATTCGCTGAGGGGCTCCACCATACAATCATGAGTCATGAGCTTACTATACACTTAAGTTTTCAGAACACGCAACTAACTATACTCTTTCTCACTAAGGTTATAGCCTAAGGTATCATTTACCTAAGGTTTATAACCTCTAGCTTTGATATTATATGTAACGACCACAAAAACCTCGGCTCTGATACCAACTGTAACGACCCCGAAATTGCGACCAACCTGATTACCTTAATTCTTATATTTATTAAACATTATTTCCTTATCATCTAAATTTTGGTCCGTTAATAAATCTTCAATCACCTTATTTAACCCTTTAATTGACTTTACAGTCATTCATTATCAAGTTTTTCGGTATAAATTTTTCTCTCTCTTCTTTTCTCAATCATTGTATTAAAATATTTGAATGTTTAAAATCCTTATATCTCGATCCTAGTCCCTGGATCGCAACCTTCACTTTTTTTTTCTGTTACAAGTATCATTAAGCTCAATATTCAAAATTTAATAATGATTATATCTACACAATTATTCTTTATTCCATAATTCATAATTAAACATATAATAATCTCTATCGTAACAACTACTTTGAACAATTATAGTTCATAAGATAACTTTACTTGCCCTGTCTGGATCCCATTTATATGTACATACAATCCATCAACGTAAACTTATCAAATTTAACCACATTGAATTATGATATTAAAAATATAGCAATTACATTTACAACCTTCCAGATTAATCCCTTTAACATAATCCGTTATTCCAGAACTTTGTTTCTTTACCTGCAAAAGTTTATTTTATGCAAGGAATGAGCACAACGGCTCAGCAAGTTCAACAGTTTACACCTTTTATGCTTCATATAGCACATAGCATAGCATACTTTGTGGGTGTCATACATTACGTGTTGTGCTTCTACTTAAGCATTATATCTCACACACATTCATACTATAACACAAAGTACACATCGTTGTCATATTATCCACAGATCACGTAACACATAATTTATATGCATTTGAAACAAGAACTACATATCATAATAAGCAAACATTTAACATAAAAGTACTGAAGAACTTGCCTGGATTGTGGAATTAAATAATAAATACTCTTTTTATAATGCTCCTCGTATAACCTATGATCATAAAATAATCAAATAATAATTATTTATTTCCTCATGGTATTAATTTAATTAATTAATATCATCTATAATGTAATTAACCCTACTTGGCGATTTATTTTAAGGTACCGGGTCAATTATTAAACAATATGGTTAAATATATTAACCTCATTCCTTAATATATTAATTTAACTTAATAGCAAACACATTCAATACGGACAACCCGACTCATCGGATAAAATTTAGCATATTTGGTTGTCCAGATTTTCATTTAACCATTTTTTAAATTTTAAACTTATTAGATTAATATTTAAAATATTTAAATATTAATCCCCAATATTTAATATTTTTACAAAAATATTAAATTTAATGCCCAAATATCATTTCTATATTTTTAGTATTTTTTCTATAATTTTCTATAATTTTTAAACAATTTTTAAACATTTATTTTATTCAAACCAAGTTCTGGGGGCATTTTAGTAATTTTCGCGCTCTAGGGACACATTCGGGATTTCTAGAAAAGCGCAGGGGCATAGTTGTAATTTTGCCAAGCCAAGGACACGCTCGGTATTTTTTGAAAAGGCTAAGGGTATGTTCGTAATTTCACAGCGTGCCGTCGGCCGCGCATAGCGCGTGGGCCCCCCCACTGCCGACGCCAAACGGCGTCGTTCGACCCTTGTTTCCAAAAATTTCCGCCGCGCACGGCGCGGCCCCAAATTCTTACCAAAAACGACACCGTTTATATGCGCGCGTTCGAAAAAAATTGGCCGCCGCGCCATGCACGGGTGACCATTTTTTTTTTCTTCTTCTTCAGCGTAACAGTAGCCACCTTTCCTAAAAAGTCTCCATTTTTGCTCAAATTTTCACAACATAATTACACCCAAAATCATAAAATTCATAGATACACATTTATAAATTGTTTAGAATAATTATTCTAATTATTTATAATTTTTTTCCACAACATTAATTTATCACTAAAAATACACAAATAACCAAATAATTTAATTATTATACCTTTTTTAGGCACTTTACATGATAAATTTTGTAGACGCATAATGACATGTATGTAATTATATGAGGTAATTTATACCTCCAAAATTCATAAAATAATTCATATAACGTATAAAAATTATTTTTCATGCTTTTTCACTTCGTTACTTAGACAACATGTTACACTAACCTGTTCACGTTTCTAAAATATTATTCTCCATAAAAATTATAAAAATTCCATTATTCAAAAACATAATTTTTAACAATTTAAAACATTCATTCTCTTCATTCATTTTTCATTTCTAATACTATTTACATTAACTTTCTTATATAAATTATATAATTTATTATTATACAATTTATATAATTACATTCTCCTATTTAATAATTTCTAACATTCCTCCATAATTATTGATTAATTATAATCTTCTTATATAAATTATATAATCATTCTTGTATAATTTATAAAATTACTTCTTCCTCTTAAATAATTTATAAACCTTCATCATAATTGTTGATTAATTATATAATCAATATTTTTAATTTTACTAACTTTCTCATTCACTTTTTATTTAACTTTGGATTAATTTAATTATTAATCCCTTAATTTCCAAAATTAATAAAATCTATAATTATCAATTAAACATATACATTTAAATAATAATTTTTGCACCTCTATAATCCTTTAATTGTACAATTTTATTGTACCATTACATGAAATTTCTTTTATTCTTAATAAATTATTTTTTAAACAATTTATTTACTTTTCAATTATTTTAATTCCACATAATTTATCATGATCTCTGCACAGATTTAATTTACCAATTAAGTCTCATCACATACATTAATTCACATAAAATATATCAATCATAAATAATTTAAACAACCCTGATAATTCTTATTTAATAATATTAAAATAATCCCGAAATTCGGGTCCTCACATTCTTTCCCCCTTAACAGGATTCCGTTCTCAGAATCATAGTTACCGTAATAATCATACGTGTATTATTTATAGCACCTTGCTATACCTTTATCTTGATGCATAATAACTAAATCCATAGTAATCATATTTTACCTCTTTAATATCCTTAACTCACATGGAGTCATAACTGTCAGAATATTCAACTTTTAACTCAATTTACAATTTCTTTGTAATATTTCTTGATGCACTTATAATAACTTCTCATTCTCTAAAAGTTTTCTTTCTTTAATTGTATTTACCCTTACTTAATCTACTTATTTCATACTTTCTATTACACCTCATTTATACTCTAAAAGTTTTCTTTCTTTAATCGTATTTACCCTTACTTAATCTACTTATTTCATACTTTCTATTACACCTCATTTATACTGTAAAAGTTTTCTTTCTTTAATCGTATTTACCCTTACTTAATCTACTTATTTCATACTTGTTGCTATGTGTATAAATTGTTATGTGTGCACTTGTTGTATATGCGAATTGATTTTTAATATGCCTTTGTATAGTCATATGATATGAATAGTTGATATACAATTGATGCTATGAGTTTCAATGTGTTATATGAATTATATAACTTGGAAAGATTGAGACATTGTAAGTATAAAGTAAATAGATAAATGTAAAGCATGAGAAACATGATGTATGTATAAAATGCGAAGCATGAAGTATAATTTAAATGTGAACTATGTGTTATGTGATAACTGTTAGACTTGCTGAGCTATCGTGCTAACTCTTATTTAAAACAAACATTTTCAGAGAAGTCAGAGAAACGCAAAGTCTCGATAAGGACAAACGGTCGAATTTGACTTGAAGTCGTTAAAGCTAAGTTTTGTAATAAAACCTTATTATCGATATCCTTGTGGTATTTTGTTGTGAACCGGTAGTGATATGTTTGTTGTCATTATGGAAGGTTAGAAAACCTGTACATGTTAGTATAACGTTTAGATAAACTAGACACTTGTACTATTGCAAGACACTGATATGTATGGAAAGATTGTAATAGAATAAAATCGTATCGTATATGATATTGAGATGTAATAGGTAATTGTAAAGATTGCTATTCTGAGGCAAAGAAATAAAGAGAATAAAGATGTTATAAAAATTTTAAATTTGTTGAGTTTTTAGCAGCATTTTATTATATAATGTTGTTGATTTTATAATAAGGTTGTACATTAATGCATGAGGTCGTCTGTAGCAAGTACGAAGATTTTCGGGGTCATTACAGTTGGTATCAGAGCTGATAGATTAAAAATCTTATGTAAGAGTATCTTAGGCTATAACTGTTGTAGAAGATAAGAAACATAGTAGAGGGATAAACTCATAAAGAGTTTAAGAAATAAGAGATGAATATAAAAATTTATAAAGAAGAAAATAAAGATATATATGAGAAGATTTAAAAAAGAATGTTGAAGGGTTATAACTAAAGAAAATTAGGGGACACCTGATTTAAGAATTAAAAGAGGAATAGTAGAGAAAAGTCATGAAGTAAAACGAACAAAGAAGAATAAGGAGATCGCAGAATAAACGATCATTAGGTGAAATAAAATCGTAAAGAAAATCGAGTGTAAAAGAAGATCACAAAGTTATTTAAAATGAAATCATGGAATAACAGATGATCTGTTAAATGATTAAAAGAATGTAGAGGCAACAGGATGCTATAAAAAGAAAAATACTATAGAACAATAGTAGTGAACTCAAAAAGAGTGTTGTGTGGTAAGGTATGAATTGAGAAAATTCATATCAAGCTAAGAAGAAGTTAGAGATTTGTGAATTTTCAGTTGAGGACTCATGTTAGCGGCTAAGTTGAACAATTCCTTGTATGGGCGAAAAATTTGTACTTGGTTTGAGAACCACTTAGCTTCCTATATTAATATAGTGATTGAGTTGAACTGTCATTTGTATGGGCAGGGAATTTGTTATTGGTTTAACAACTGCATAACTTTCTATATTGATTAGTGGTCGAGTTGACTAGTTTCTTGTATGGGCAGGAGATTACGCTTGGTTTGACAACCACTTAGCTTCCTATAGTGATAATCGATTAGAACCTTATGTCGCGCTATTAGTTATATGTATGGTGGAAAGGTGATTTTTTCCTCATGTGTATATTTGATTGTATAGAATGTTAAGCTTAGGTGTGTGTTTTTAAAACTCATAAGTATGGTAAGTTCGTGACTCATAATCGTATGACATGTTTTTGAGCCCCTTAGCGTATGGAGAGTCCGTGATTAGTTCTTGGACTATATATTGCTAGGACAAGTTCGTAAACTCATATTCTTATGGTAAGTTCCTTAACTCATAATGTGTAGTAAGTTTGATGAACAGTGGGGATATAGATGTGAGAAAAGTCATGAATAAAGATTTAAGAGTTCTCATTGATTGGAGAATATTAATAGGATCGAGGATTAACATACTTACTAAGCTGAAAAAGGATGCAGAGGAATAAATTAGAAATGTTTGAGGTTTTAGGCTATTCCAAATCTTCTAGCTATGCTAGACTTTGAAATTCTTAAAATCGTGCTAAAATTTGCACTTTTGTGCCTTTAAAAGATAAATATATATTTTTTTGTTTTATCAATAAATTGCAGTAACCCGAGTTGTAGAGACAACCCATCGTTACATGTGATGGTATGATAAAGCCTAAAATGGTTTTCAAATATTTGAAATGTTTAAAGGAGAGTCTATGCTACTTGTTTTGGATAGACCAGAATGATTTGAAAATATCAAAAGGTAATGAAGAAATCCTCAACTCACTGTCAAGACGATGCGGTATCATGAAGTCATCAAAATGACGAAGTCATTCAACACATTGTAACCGAGTGTGGATGTGATCATAGGATCATCAACCCACTATGGTATGTTCTGTGATATGATAAAGTCATAAATTTTTTTTTTTTTAATGAAACTTTGAAATAGTATGCGTCGATGTCATCTTTGGCTAGACATTTTTCTAAACATTTTATTGCACGTATGTGCTGGTGAAAAGTTTTAAAGAGTTCCAATTGATACCTGAATTATTATTATAAGTCTAAGCTAATTGATTCAGCTAGACAAGGTTGAAGTATATTTACAAAATTCAAGTATTTCTTGGGAGTTATGTTCGGAATTCAACATTTTGATACAGGGAGTAAATGTTATGCGTATATATATGACACATAAGGCTGATCTCCTTAGGTGGTAAGTACCTGGTTTAAATGTTATGCATATACATAGAGTAAGAAAGATTGATCTCCTTAAGTGGTAAGTACTCGGTTCGAGTGTTTGTAGTCTTGATGGTTGTTAAATACTTCTAAGATATTCTGTTAAATTACAGACAATGCCTAGAAAAGTTCATGGTCTTTATGACCATCAATCGGCTATGAAATTATTTTAAATGGATTATTTTTACATCCTGGTTATTCAAACTCTTTCATAATTATTGATCAATTATGAAGACTCCTGAGAGATGTTCTAATGTCTGGATATCGAATGTGTAAGGGGGTAAGTATTTTGTAATTTTGGGGATGAAATTCTTGTAAGTAGGGGTGAATGTAATATCTCACATATTTATTAGGTTTGAAAATAAATCAAACAAGATTAAAGGTTAAGGTTTAAAACCTTGATTGGAGAAAAGGAGAATATAGAAGAATGAGTAAACATTTAACCTAATTTATGTGTTAGGAATTAAATGTGAGTAATCATGAATGAAAATTAAAACCTAGAGTCGGTTAATATAAATATTTGGTGATATATTAAGAGCTAGGTATTTATACGACGTGTAAATATAAAATTACGAATCACGAATACGGAATAAAATATAAGGAAAGAACTTTCCATAAATAAAAAAATTTCATAAAAGGAAAGTCTAGAGAAAATAAGAGATGACCATTTTGCCCTAGAGTAATTTGTAATGACTATGATGTCCTAAATCACATACAAACCATTTTACTCTTGGTTTGTTAGGAGTAATGACAAGTTTGCCTTTGGGATAAAATTAGATTTTAATTGGCCTAAACCTTAATTCATTAAATATTTAGGGCCAAATTATTGTAAATTTTATTAGTTGGCTCAATATAATTTAATTAGAGGCCCAACATGAGTTGTAGAGAAGCCCAATGGTGGAATTAATTTAAGCAAGCCCAAACCTTGAGATGGTTGTATGGGTAAAGCCTAAGTGTAGAGAATTAAGTTGGTTTAAACCAAGAGTCCAACCAATATTAATCAATTTAGCACAATGAGGTATACTTACATGTATAGTCAATGTGATCCAAATGAATTTAAATTCTAGCCCTAATGGTAGAATAAGAGAAGTCCAAGGGGTTGAGGAATTTAACTAGTGGATTTAAAATTAAGGAATTTAAAGTGTGTAGGCAATTTAAAATAACAAATCTAATTAAATTATATAATTTGTTCAAAGAAGTTATTGAATTACGTTCAAATTAAATTAAACTAGTAGCCTAAGTGGCATATTAGTAGGAATTAAATTATTTAATTAAATTATGGTAAACTTTAGCCCAATGAATTTATTATGGTAGCTCAACCTTGTGGCCAATGAATTTAAATTGTTGGGAGCCCTAAATGAATTAATCTAGTAGCCCAATTGAAAGTAAAATGAGAGCCAAAACAAATTAATTGGAAGAGCCCAATGATTTGGTAAATAGAAGCCAAAACCTAGCCCAATGATAAATAAGGATGATGAAAAATACATACATAGTTTTGTGAATATGTATATATGAATTAATAAACAATAAAAATAAAAGAAAAAATAAGATTTTTGAGGCCATGTGGGCCCCAAAAATCTGCTGGTAATTGTAAAGATTGCGATTCTGAGGCAAAAAAACAAAGAGAATAAAGATGTTATAAAAATTTTAAATTTGTTGAGTTTTTAGCAGTATTTTATTATATAATGTTGTGGATTTTATAAGAAGGTTGTACATTAACGCACGCACGAGATTGCCTGTAGTGAGTACGAAATTTTTTACGGTCGTTACAGTGCATATCTTTAACCTATTCTATTACATGTTGGATAATACTCTATTTCTGGATTCAACCTAACAAATTTGTTCCCTAGTGTCCTTTTATAATAATGTTCTTTTAAGGACAATACAAAGTTTATCTTTTGGATCAACCGAATAAATTTAATCCCTAACTTAATCTTTCTTTTTAGTTTGGATCAACCTAACAATTTTGATCCCTAAGTCTTTTTACAATGATTATTATTTTAAGGACCATTCAAAGATGAAATGATACTACGTCTCTGGATGCCACAACATCCTTGTCCCTTTTATTGATGGTCCTCGCCAATGGTCAATTATAAATAGTCAGCCCGATAATTGCCCACTTATTTTTATTTTCTCCTTCTATTTTCATCCCCTTCTTCGGATGATTTCGTGCTAAATGGCCTACCACACCTGTGACATCCCAAGTTTTTGACAAGATTTCTAAATAAGGATATTAATTAATTAAGTAAAGGTTAGAAGTTAAAACCTAGTTTAAAAGGATAAAAAGTGTAAATAAAGGGATTAAATTGTTATTTAATCAAAATGGTTTAATTGGCATAGAAAAACTATGGATGTTAAAATGGACAGAAAGTGGTACCTATGATTAGGTAGCTAGAAAAGAAGTATTGTAAGGCACTGTATGGTGTCAGAATGTAGTAAGTTAGATGTATATATATATATATATATATATATATATATATATATATATATATATATATTAAAAAAACGAAAGATAAGGGTTATACAAATTGATAAATGAGAAGAAAGTGTAGGTTAAGTTAAGATTATGAAAGTTAATGACTAGCTGAATAAGTTGGCCTTGAGAGATTAGAGTAAGAGAATGGAAAGGTAAGGTATGACAGAAGGTGCAGAAATGATAGAACAATTTAACCTAATTTGTATATTAGGGATTAACGAAATAATAAGAGTTACAAGATTTTATATATGAAATTATTAAGTAGTCAATGGTAATTGATTGAAATGAATTGGGTATTTATACGATGTATAAATACATAAAATAATACTCGCGATGAGGAGTAAAATAAGTTAAGAAGGTATGTATGATGCAAATTAGCAAATATGGATAATGTACATGACTATAATGACTTAAAATTCGTAAAAAGGTAATACGAGTGTAAAAGGATAAAAGATTATGGATTTTGGTAATCTGACCAGGGTTCGTTCTTCAAGAAAGCGATTTTATGAAAAAAGTGAGCATTTCTGCTATTTAAAATGACGAAAATTAAAATTGATTAAATGTGAAACCGAGAAGGTTCGTAGGAAACGTAATTTTAGTTAAGAAAATTTATTTAGTCGGTTTGTGATTAAATGACTAATTAAGCTATAGAATAAAACTACGTGAAGGTAGCACAATGGAAATTGAATGACCTAGATGGTCGATTTAAATAAAAATCAATTTAAACGAGCATGAAATGAATTAATACGAAGAAAGTATAAAATTTCCTTAACTGGAAAATGAGAAGAATTCCTGAAAAGGAAACCTTCCTTAATTGGAAACTTTTTCAAAAAAGAAAGTCTAGATTTTTGGACAAATGACCAAAATACCCTTGATAATTAAATTAATGACCTTTGTGTCCTAAGAAGTGAAATGACGAAAATGCCTTTGACTAATTATGTGAAAAGACCAAAATGCCCTTGGGTTGAATTAACTATGATTGAGTTAACTCTCATAAAATCTAAGCAAAGCAAGGGCTCTTCTTCATTTCTTTTTACTGGAAATTGAAGCCCTAGGAGAGAGAAGAGAGGAAGCCATGAAAAGCAAGAGGAAAAGTTAGAGTTTTGTGAGCTAGAAGGCTTGAATGAGAAAGGACCAAGAAGTAAAGTTGATGGCCTAATTATGGTGAAGCTTTTCTGGTGAAGAAGTTGATCATCCATAAAGGTTTAAAAGTTTTTCAAACTTAAAATTTTAGTTTATGTATGTCTATGCATGTATTTATGGTTAAAAGTTAGAGTTATGAAATGATATGTGTCTTAAGTTGGAAGTTCATGGTTAAACCTTAAGATATGAGGTTGAACATAAAAGAGATGTGTGTATTTTCATGTCTTAGAGCATGTTGGAGACCTTAAGGCATATAAAGTATGTTTTGAAGGCTAAAACTAGCTATGTTAGTAATATGTTCAAATAAACATATTTTAAAAGTAAATGAATTTTGAACAATTCATATATGTGTAGTATAATACTATAAATGTTGAAAATGAACTCTTTAATGAGTGTATGGAAAGTGGAGTTTAAGAATTGAAAAATGAATTTTATGAAAAATTATGTTAAGTGGGTTATTTTTGGCAATTTTGATGTTTTAATGGTGAAATGAAGTTGAATGACTTAGTTTTATGAAGTTACACGTGTCTACGTTGATTTGGTAGGCAACGGATGAAAGTTAGAGCGAAAATGTGCTTTGGGTGATCGAAATTGATCGTTTTGAGTTAAAAATGATTTTTACGGACAATTACTGCAACGTGCAAAGTTGAGTTATTTTAAAGGTCTAGACATGCCTTATATGATATATAGAGACTATATCAAGCGTTGGAATGAAGTTTAGAAGTGAATGGACAAAAATCACTAGTTGACGAAAAATATCGAAAATAAGTTTAAACGCTCTTTTACGGGCTAATGCTTTGATAATTTTAAAAAGCCGAATGAGCTAAGTTGTATTTTTGGAAAATACTATACAGTAAGATCAAGATATGGTTCAAATTTGAGCTTAATTGGATGTAAGATAAATAAGCTAAAAATTAGCAAGGTGATTGCAATTATTAACTTTCTAAAATCTGCATATTGCATTGGGGCGCAGTTCGGCTGCAAAGAATTCGCTAGGGGTGAATTCAGAGCTCTTCGGGGTGCAGTGCCCTGTACCCGAATTTTTTTTAAGTGTTCTGAAAAGTTCTGTTTTGATGTGAGATGAAAGAGATTAGTTATGTAAACCCTAAATTGATAAAAATGATAAATATAATGAGTGTTAATGTATAAAGTAGAATGAATGGTATAATTTAACATGTCTAAAGTTAAGTAAAATCACAATAGTGCTTATGCAAATGGGCTTGGATGTATTATTAACCTATGTAAAGTGTAATACATCAAACGTGTAATGAATATAAACTAGCGGTCTGGTGTTTATGGCTTAAGTTAAAGGATTTATGTAAATTATTATGACCCTATAATGATATATAGGTTGTATATTGACAGATGTAGTTCAGATTAGCAGACCGACAAGATGGAATATGAAAGACATTCGAGGAGCGTAAAGGTTAAGTTAGGTTACGAGTAACAAGCAAGTTTTTCAAAACTTTGTTGAAATGTAATAATTGTTCTATGTGAACTACTTGATAAACTATATGATGTGATACTGTTTGAAATGTGCACTTCGTGCAATTACATGTTTTAACTGTTAAATGCAATATGTGACATTTATATTTTGAAAATGCATAGATATATGCATAATAAGAAAGGTATGATGCATGTATATAAACTGTGAGCATGAAATGTGTTAACTGTTAAACTTGTTGAGCCGTCGTGCTCATTCTTGTTTTAAACTGACATTTTTAGCTAAGTACGAGAAGGCCGGAGGTTCCAGTAAAGCTAGAAGGGTAAGAAAGGATATTGGTATAAAAAAGTATGAAGAATCTGTTATGTTTACTTTGTGTAATATGAAAAGTCAATAGACGAATGTGAATTTGTTCAAGTATATGTTATTTAATGTCTTGGTTTTAATTATGAACTTTGTCGTTAATAAAGAGATGAATGATTTGTAAATCCAAAGAGATAACTATGTATGTAAGTTTTAGTTAGAGAAGCTTGTAATAAGATTCAATTAATGTATTATTGTAAGTAAAGTATTATATATAATAAACTCGCATGTATGGAACATGTGTATGTAAGTAGGGTTATGTATGGATAGTTATGAATGGTGATTGTATTCACAGATTAAGTTAAGTTAAATTATAAAATATATGATTTTGAATTGTAATAGATTAGGTCAAGGCTTATGTATTTATGATATGAGTTCTAAGTTTAAAAATGTGAATTTTATGATTCTGAGACAGGTTATGAATGAATAAACATGTTTATGAACTGTATTATGATTGTATGATGTGATTTTAAGGATAAAGGTTATAGTTTAACGTACGAGATCGCCTATAGCAAACACGGGGGTTTCGGGAGCGTTACAGTTGGTATCAAAGCTGATAGGTTATAGTCCTTAAGTAAGAGTACCATAGACTATGACTTTTATAAGAAAAAAGGAAATGGTAAAGAAATGAACTCTAGTAGAGTTGAGTAAGGAGGAAGTGAAGTAAGAAATGGTAAAGGATATCTTATAATAAGATATTGAGAAATGATAAAGGGTTATGGGATCATTAGATGAACTAGGAAAAAGAACTCTTGATGTGTTATGAATAGTAAGATGTGAATAGAGAAAATTCATATCAAGCTAAATTAAGGGTAAGGAAAGGTTAATGTTAGAGTTATGTGGAATTTTCATTGAGGACTCATGGTAGTGGTCGAGTTGTAAATTTCTTTATATGGGCAAGAATTTGTGTTTGGTTTCACGACCACTTAACTTCCTATAATGATAATCAGTGAAGATCCAGTGTCACGGTATTGATTATGTATGTTGAGAAGGTGATTCTTTTCTTTTATATATATTGATACATAGGAAGTTAGATAGATTAAGGTTAATTGTGAGTTCTTAAAACTTACTTTATAGTGAGTTCGTGACTTCTAATCGTATGGTATATTTTTGAACCCCTAAGCGTATGAACAGTTCTTGAATTGTTCTTGAACTACATATTAATAGGACAAGTTCCTAAACTCGTATTATTGCGGTAAGTTCCCGACCTCAAAGTGCGTGGTAAGTTTGATGAACAATGGAGGGAAAGAAAGCCATAGAGTGAGAGTATTAGTTCTCCTAGATTGGCTAAGATTAACGGAATAAGAAAGAGATGGAATTATAAGTAATGATTGAATGAGTAAAGAAAAGAAAGGAAAGGTGATTTGGATGGAATAGGCAATCCAAATCTTCTAGCTATGCTAGATCATCAAATATTTTAAAAATGTGCTTATTCTCGCACTTTGGTGTATCAAAAATAATTTATTCAAGTATCGAACTATAATTTTTAAAATTCCATGATTCATGAGCCTATGCCAATTGATTCAGTTAGACAAAAAGTTATTTAAAAATATCAAAATGTATTTATAGAATCATTGTCATACTGTCAAATATGGTGTTGAATGATAAAATGACGAAATTCTCAACGTACTGATGAAACGGTGTGGTATTATGAAGTCTTAAATGACTAAATTCTCAACGTACTGTTGTAACAGTGCGGTATTACGAAGTTTTCAAAAAGATTTTCTTTTAAGTTATGGAAATGGATCACAATTTTGTGCCAAAGATAGAATTCTCAGCGCACAGTAATAAAGGTGTAGATGTGGGAATATGAACCACCAACACATCGTTACATGATGTAATGTGATGAAGTCATGGTAAAAATGATTTTTTTAAAAAGTTTCAAGTTAGTAATGTATGAATGCTTTAATGATATTAGTCTATGCCATTTATTTCGGCTAGACCCTTTTATCTAAAGAAATGAGTAAATGTTTCCAAATCTAGTAATGGATAAAGAAAAATGTTTTCAAAGTCTGAGGTGAACAACCCTAAAAAAGGGATATATAGGTTAGTTAACATGGTTAAACTCAAAGAAAAAAAATATTGTGCATAACACAAGGGGTATAATAGGTTGATCACCTAACGTATCGATGACGATAGTTTCTAATCTTTGTGATTAGTAACCAAGTCAAACAAGAGGTAATTTTTAATCTTTGTGATTAGTAAACAGGCCAAACAAGAGGTAGTTTCTAATCTGTGTGATTAGTAAACATACTAAACAAGAGGTAGTTGCTAGTCTTGGTGATTAGTAATTGACCAAACAAGAGTTCATGGTCTTACGACCCATCTGCAAAAGATGAAAAGTTTTTTTTAAAGGAAAAAGTTTACTTTCTATTTATTTGTATTGCTTCACAATTATTGAACAATTGTTAAAGATTCCTGAAAGGTATTCCAAAATTCTGGAATGGAATGGTAGAAAGAGGTAAGATGGGTAGATAAAGAAAATAATGTAAAGGTTAATTGAAAACCTGGTTATGATGAATGAAATGAAAAGAGATATGTATGTAGTAAATAAGTAAGGGATAAGTATGTAGCAATTTCGATGACAAATTTTTTTGAAGGAGGGGTGAATGTGACATCCCAGGTTTTTGACAAGATTTTTAAATTAGAATATTGGTTAATAAAGTAAAGGTTGGAAGTTAAAACTTAGTTTAGAATGATAAAAAGTGTAAATAAATTAAATTGTTATTTAATCAATGTGGTTAAATTGGCATATATATATATATATATATATATATATATACATATATATATATATATATACATATATATATATATATATATATATACTTGATCCAATAAAAAAAAGATAAGGGTTATAGACATTGATAAATGGGAAAAAAGTGTACGTTAAGTTAAGATTACGAAAGTTGATGAATAGCTAGATAATTTGGCTTTGAGAGGCTAGAGTAAAAGAATGGAAATGTAAGATATGACAGAAGGTGCAGAAATGATATGACGGTTTAACCTAATCTGTATATTAGGGATTAACAGAATAATAAAAGTTATGAGATTTAATATATGAAATTATTAAGGAATCAATGGTAATTGATTGAAATGAACTGGGTATTTATACAACATCTAAATAGAGAAGATAATACTCGTGATGAGGAGTAGAATGAGTTAAAAAGGTATATATGATGCAAATTAGCAAATATGGATAATGTATATGAATGTAATAACTTAAAAGTTATAAACTAGTAATATAAGCGTAAAAGGATAAAAGATGATAGATTTTGATAATCTAATTAGGATTCGCTTTTCGAGAAAGCGATTTTATGGAAAAGTGAGCATTTCTGTTATTTGAAAGGGTGGGAATTGAAATCGATTAAATATGGAATCAAGAAGGTTTGTAGAAAGCATAATTTTAGTTAAGAAAATTTATTTACTCAGTTTGCGATTAAATGACTAATTAGGCTATAAAATGAAACTACGTGAAGTTAGCACAATAGAAAGTGAATGACCAAGTTGGTCGATTTAAAGAAAACTCAATTTAAATGAGCGTGAAATGAATTAATGAGAATAAAGAATAAAATTTCCTTAAATGAAAAATGAGAAGAATTACTAAAAAGAAAACCTTCCTTAATTGGAAACTTTTCCATAAAGGAAAGTCTAGATTTTTGGACAAATGACCAAAATACCCTTGATAATTAAATTAACGACCTTTGTGTCCTAAGAGGTGAAATGACAAAAATGCCTTTGACTAATTATGTGAAAAGACCAAAATGCCCTTGGGTTGAATTAACCATGATTAAGTTAAGTTAACTCAATTTGAGTTAACTCTTATAAAATCTAAGCAAAGCAAGGGCTCTTCTTCATTTTTTTTTGTTGAAAATTGAAGACCTAGGAGAGAAAAGAGAGGAAGCCATGGAAAACAAGAGGAGAAACTTGAGTTTTGTGAGCTAGAAGGCTTGGATGAGCAAGGAGCAAGAAGTAAAGTTGATGACCTCATCATGATGAAGCTTTCCATGTGAAGAAGTTGATCATCCATAAATGTTTAAAAGTTTTTCAAACTTAAAACCTTAGTTTATGTATGTCTATGCATGTATTTATGGTTAAAAATTAGAGTTATGGAAGGATATGTGTCTTAAGTTGGAAGTTCATGGTTAAACTTTAAGATATGAGGTTGAACATGAAAGAGATGTGTGTATTTTCATGTTTTAGAGCATGTTGGAGACCTTAAGGCATATAAAGTATGTTTTGAACGCATATAAAGTATGTTTTGAAGGCTAAAACTAGTTATGTTAGGAATATGTTCATATAAACATATTCTAAAAGTAAATGAGTTTTGAATAATTTATATATGTGTAGTATAATACTATAAATATTGAAAATGAACTCTTTAATGAGTGTATGAAAAGTGAAGTCTAAGAATTAAAAAATAAATTTTATGAAAAATTATGTTAAGTGGATGAAAATTCAACTCAAAGGTAATTTTTGATAATTTTGAGTATTTAATGGTGAAATGAAGTTGAACGAGTTAGTTTTATGAGGTTACACGTGTCTACGTTGATTTGGTAGGCAATAGATGAAAGTTAGGACTAAAATGTGCTTCGAACGATCGAAATCGATCGTTTCGAGTTAAAAACAATTTTTATGGACAATTACCGCCATGTGCAAAGTTGAGTTATTTTAAAGGTCTAGACATGTCTTATATGATGTATAGAGACTATATCAAGTGTTGGAATAAAGTTTAGAAGTGAATGACCAAAAATCACTAGTTGACGGAAAATGTCAAAAATGAATTTAAACGCTCTTTTACGGGCTAATGCTTCGATAATTTTAAAAGGCCGAATGAGCTAAGTTGTATTTTTGAAAAATACTATGTAGTAAGATCTAGATATGGTTCAAATTTAAGCTTAATTGGATGTAAGATGAAGGAGCTAAAAATCAGCAAAGTGATTATAAAAATTAACTTTATGAAATCTGCAGACTGCGATGGGGCGTAGTGTTTTGCACTGAACATTGCATCGGGGCGCTGTTCGACTGCAAAGAATTCGTTAGAGGCTAATTCAGAGCTCGTCGAGGCACCGTTTCTTGTACCCGAATTTTTTTAAGTGTTCCGAAAATCTATGTTTTGATGTGAGATGATAGAGATAGGTAATGTAAACTCTAAATTGATAAAAATGGTAAATATAATGAGTGTTAATGTATAAATGAGCAAAAAATTATATAATTTAACATACCTAAAGCTAAGAAAAAGCATAATAGTGCTTATGCAAAAGATTGGTAATGGGTTTAGATGTGTTATTAACCTATGTAAGGTGTAATAAATCAAACGTGTAATGAATAGAGACTAGTGGTATAGTGTTTATGGTTTAAGTTAAAGGAATAATGTAAATTGTTATGGCCTTATAATGATATATAGGTTGTATGTTGACAGATATAGTTCAAATTAGTAGACCAGTAAGATGGAATATGAAAGACGTTCGAGGAGCATAAAGGTTAAGTTGGGTTACGGGTAACAGCCAAGTTTTGTAGAACTTATTAAAATGTAATAATTATTCTATGTGAACTACTTGACAGACTATGTGATGTGATTATGTTTGAAATGTGCACTTTGTGCAATTACGTGTTTTAACTATTAAATGCAATATTTGACATTTATATTTTGAAAATGCACAACATATAGATATGATGCATAGATATCTGCATAATAAGAAATGTATGATGCATATATAAAAACTGCGAGCATGAAAGGTGTTAACTATTAAACTTGTTAAGCCGTTGTGCTCATTCTTGCTTTAAACTGACATTTGCAGCTAAGTACGAGAAGGCTGGAGGTTCCGGTAAAGCTAAAAAGGTAAGAAAGGATATTGGTATATAAGCGTATGAAGAATTTGTTATATTTACTTTGTGTAATATGGAAGGTCAATAGACGAATGTAAATTTGTTCAGGTATAAGTTATTTAATGTCTTAGTTTTAATTATGAACTTTGTCGTTAATAATGAGATGAATGATTTGTAAATCCAAAGAAATAACTATGTATGTAAGTTTTATTTAGAGGAGCTTGTAATGAGATTTAATTAATGTATTATTGTAAGTTGAGTATTATATATAATAAACTCGCATGTATGGAATAGGTGTATGTAAGCAGGGTTATGTATTGATAGTTATGAATGGTGATTGTATTCACAGGTTAAGTTAAGTTAAATTATAAGATATATGATTTTGAATTGTAATAGACTAGGTCATGACGTATGTATTTATGATCTGAGTTCTAAGTTTAAGAATGTGAAGGTTATGATTCTGAGACAGGTGATGAATGTAAGATAAATAAACAGGTTTATGAACTGTATTATGATTGTATGATGTGATTTTAAGGATAAAGGTTATGGTTTAACGTATGAGATCATCTGTAGCAAATGTGGGGGCTTCGGGGACGTTACAACACGACACTCAGAGCACCCATTCTTCTTTTTCCTTTTTGACCACAACTAAAGCATACATTCATTCCTCTTAAACATATTCGTGGACGGTTCCTTCCACATTTCTTACATATTTCAGTCATTCTTTTAAATTCTTCCTCTTTTTCATTCTTATCATTATTCCACTTCCTCTTAAAATTTCTACTTTTTCCACTACTCTCTCCCTTGTTACCTCTCTTATTTTTCTTCTTCTTCTAGTCGTGATTATATTTACTCAAGGCTTCACTCCCTCCTTTTGCTATAAAAGTCTTTTCTAAAATTGTTGCAGTTGTACCAATTTACAATACTGATAATCAATTATATAACTAAGGTTTTAAACCTTGTTAGAACCTTTTTACTTTCCTTTCTTCTAAATCTAATTGGTGTGGAGGAAACCTTGTTAATTCATTAAATTTTGAAGCATACTAGGTACCATCATCTCCCCTTGTTTTAACTTTAAGAATCTCATCTCCATGTGACTTTGTATACTTCTCGAAAAATAATTTTCAAAGAACAATTATTTGAATCTTACCCATGATACTATCCCTTCCAATTCTATTTTAGTTTACTTCCCACTAAAAGTTCGCTTCCCCTTTTAACATATATATAGCAAAACCTGTCTTTTGCTCTTCTCTTGCTTTTGCAATTGTAAAAACTTTCTCAATTTCTTTAATCAAGGTCTGAGCCTCTATAAGTTCAGTAGTGCCCTTAAACTCAGGAAGTTGATGAGTAGATTTTATACCAATTTATTAGATATTTTTAGGCTTAACTATTTGTTAATTTTCAAGTATTTTATTTTATTTTATATTTTGGGAGTCTTTAATTATTGTATGTTATTTTTATTTGTTTTATTCTAAATTTTATTTATTTTAATTTTATTTTGTTTTTATAGGAATTAAAGGCTTGATGACAATTTTGTAAATAAGAGAGATTAACATGGGCTAGCATGGCGCGTTATGATTCAATTAGCAGCTTGAGTGGCACGACGTTGCATGGAGCAGGCATGAGGAACAGGGCCTCCGTGCATGGCGCAGTGGGCTATATTTTTTTTAAAGAAAATTATTAAATGCAAACATGGCGTAAGGAAGCTTGGTTGATCGCAGCTGGCATGTGATGAGTAGATTTTATACCCGTAAATTGGATATTTTTAACCTGATAATTTGTGTGTTTTCATGCGTTTTCTTGTTTCATTTTACTCGTTTTGTGTTTTTATTTAATTTTGTAGGGAATTTGGTAAAGAGGAGTATTTTGGTAATTTTGGAGCAGGAGTGAAGCAGCTGCGTAGGCCGGCCAAGCAGCTGCGTCAAAAATAAAAGCCTCCGAAGTCGAAAATAGAAGCCTCCGAAGCAGCTGCGTGGAATGCGAAATAGCTGTGTGATCCAAGTGAAGCAGCTGCGTAAGCCTCCAAAGTTGAAAACAGTAGCTTCCGAAACAGCTACATAGATGTGTGAAGCAGTTGTGTCACTGATAATTGAATTTTATGTCCATTTATTTAATATTTTTAAGTTTAATTATTTATGAGTTTTTAAACTTATCTGTCTTTCTACAATTTAGTCACCCTAAGCTCTTCCAGAAACTACTATACAATTTCCTCTACTGATGGTCACTCTACGATCTTTTATTATAATGACCATTATACGATTGTCTTACTCTACGATCGTCTTCCTCTTCTATAATTATTTTCATTATACGTTTGTTTTATTCTACGATTTTTTTCCCAATGATCGTCTTACTCTACGATTATTTAATTCTACGATCATCTTGCTCTTCTTCAATCGTTTCTTTATTGTCTTACTCTACGATTTCCTAGCACTCTACGATTTTGTGTTATTGTATATATATATATATATTCACATACTAGTTTATAAATTAAAATTTTTATTTATTAAAACTTTAATTTATATTACAAAATTTTTGGGATATTACAAAGTGGTCTTACTATATTTCTCTTTATTTATACCTAAAACTGGCGATCTAATAGATCCCGATCCAATAGTTAGAAAAGTAAAGGCACATGACTTCCTATATATACCCACACGCATATGTTTTGGAGATTTTCCCCTATTAAGCCAATTGAAATCCTTTACATGTTTGGCTAAACTAGACCATGAAGCCCCTTTTTAAAATTTAAAATTGGGTCTGGACTCTCATTTGGGTCAAAGCCCATTTCTAAGAAGTCCATATGGATTCAACAGATACCCATCGGCCCACACTTAAGCATATCATTCCTCTTTATCTGAGTACTATCTTCGGTCGTTGTAGTCTTCAGATTCCTGAAGCTATTGCCTTAAGTCAATGTAGTCTTCAAACTCTCAAAACCTACTACATTCGGTCATTATAATCTTTGGACTCTGAAAGCATAATACCTTCGGTCCTTATAGTCTTCGAACTCTCAAAACTTACTACTTTTGGTTGTTGTAGTCCTTGGATTCTCGAAGCGTAATACCTTCAATCCTTATAGTCTTCGAACTCCTGAAGCTTACTACATTCGGTCATTATAGTCCTCGAATTCTCGAAGCGTACTACATTCTGTCATTGTTGCATTCGGTCTCCCAAAATCTACTATCTTTAATCGTTGTAGTCTTTGGACTCCTAAAACCTATTGCTTTCTATCGATGTAGTCTTCGGACTCCCAAACACGACTACCTTCGGTCATTATAGTCTTTGGGCTCTTGAAACTTATTACATTCGGTCATTGTAGTTCTCGAATTCTTGAAACCTACTACCTTCAGTCGTTACAGTCTTCGAACTCCCAAAACCTACTACCTTCAGTCGTTGTAGTCTTCGAATTACTAAAACCTACGACCTTTGATACTATAAGCCTTTTGGACTCCCGAAGCCATTTCATAGACTCCTTCATAAAATATAAATAGACACACTTATAAGGGAGGTTGAATAAGTGTGTGAGTAAACGAGGTCCAATTTTTACAAATTAATAAAACAGTTTGTTATACAGTCTGCTAGATAATGAAAAAAGTTAACTAGATTATAAACACAGTCTGCTAGATATGAAAACAGGTTACTGTATCAAACATTTAGTCTGCTAGATATGAAAATAGTTTACTGTATTAGAGTTTTAATTTGCTGGATATAAAAACAGTTTACTATATTGATAATTCAATTTATTAAATAACCAATGCAGTGAGCAGTGTGAAGGACTGTTTAGAATCTAAAATTTAAAGAATGCAACAAGATAAATGGATCATGCAATCACATGAACACTAAGATTTTTGACGTGGTTCGCCCCCTAACCTCTACTATAGTGGCCTACTCCACGCCCAATACCAATTGGTATTGGAGAATCTTTTTATTAATTAACTTTGATTAATAAACCACACTTTTTACAATTATAATTCCCAACTTTAAGGGTCTATCTCCCTTGAGCACTTATGCTCCCCTTGTGTAAACCAATGCACCATTTAAATACACTTACTCACCGAGCTTCTAAGATCCCTTGGAATTTAATTGTAAAATAACCTAACCCAAATTGGATTAAACAACAAATTAGATAAACAAAGAATTATACAATCACTATGATCAAAGCAAGAGGGATAAATCAATTCAAGGCTCAAAAACCTATATGCAACGATCAAGTATAAGAGTAAGAGATATCACCAATAAAGCACAAAGTATTGATGCTAAAAACTGAATTAAGTTACTTCGGTTAAGACTCTTTCAGCAGAACAAGACTTCACCAAATGAAAGTAGTAATTTAGACCGAGAGGATGAAGTGTATAAAACATAATAGAAGGCTTGTATGTTCTGTGTATTATGTTTATTCAGTGTCAATTACAGCTAGGGAAGGAGATGATATATATAAAAACTTTTCTAGCCGTTTAGAGTAAGAATCTATTAGAATAATTTCTGAAAATTTAGAGATCGTTCAGCAAGGTTGTTACCATTGTGCAGAAATCAAGGATGGTACAAAATCAGTTTATATCACTCCCATTCGGTAACAAATTTTCAGCAATTGTCTTTCCGTTAACTTAACTTTGTGATGCTCCCAAATTTGGGTCCCTTGAACCACAGGTTCGGTGTTCACGTTACTATTCTATCCTGTCATCGCATCCATTCATTCTAAATAAAATAATAAAACTTAATTTACATTCATACAAATCTAATCCCATGTTCTATATACCTTTATACATACACACATTCATACATGACATATTACAAAGAGATAATATTTACAATACAACTGTTCTCTATCTACGTCTTCATTGTTGACTAGTTTTTCCCTTTCCTTTATCAATACTTGACCCCTCGGCCTGCTCAAGTTTAGCTGAAATGTCATGTTTAAAAGCAAGAGTGAGCATAAAATAGCTCGGCAAGTACATAAATAAATGATGACATGATATTTTGAAATGATGAGTGAAAATCATATATAACGAAGCTGAATCATTACAATAAGCTGAGTCATATACACTGGGCTGGATCATTTGCAATAACAGTTCAACATATAAATATGAGAAATATAACATGGACCTTATATGATTAACTGGAAACATGAAACTTGATTGTTGTATGGTCACAAGACCTAGAACTCGTTAAGAACAATACCGATCATAAAGATTGATATTGTCCATGTTAGTCATACGACTGTTGTTCAAATTAGATGTGTACTCCGGGTGATCAGTCCATCGTACTTTTATATTATGCACAACATAAACATTTGGCGACGCAACCACGCCATAAAATTATATTGCTTTATACTTTACTCCCCTTTATCAGGGTTGTTCTGTTACAGTGTATCAAAGAATCCGCACCATGACAATATGGATTGGAGCACATAACAATAAACTTTTAATTTCAACATGTATCATCATATGTGTCTAGCCGGAATCAAGATTGGCACCGACCTTTTTAAAGTAGTTCAATAGTGAATGAACTTTACACGATCATATGAATACATAACATGAATGACTGTTTACTAAAATATAAATGGAAGTTCAGTTAGAAGACTTGCCTTTGTCCTTGTCTATCTCAATTAGACAAATCATATCCCGATTGAGTCCTACATAACCATAATATGAGTTCATGCATTATTTATATACATATGCATGCCATAACTTGCTATACAAGATACCATTTAGCTTTACATAACCCTTAACATATAACACGTTGTTCACTGAAGCTTTAATATCTACCACATTGATTATTTTTTATCAAATTATGGTTTACATATATGTTTCTATCATTTAATATCAAAACATTTTATTTTGGATCAAAAATAATTTATTTTTCAAAACTCAGTACACGGCGCCCCAGCATAATCTTTCCTTCTTGGAACTGCGCTGGTCGCAAGATTGGCTCGACCAGACTTTGCCCTGGCTCGCACTGATTTCACCTCGACGAGCTCTTCACAGCAGCACTGCGCCCCGGCGCACTCTCTAGTACAAAAAAGGGTGCCCCGGCGCAGTGCTGGTTTTTCAGGAAAAAAAAATTCTTTTCAAAATCCCTGCTATCCTTGGCCCTAATTCGATTTTCTGAGTTCCAACACTTCACATAGCACATATAACATGTATTTTCCACAACAACTCATATTTTTCAGCCTTCCATGCATCTTGTATGCTATCAACCATGAAATTACTCATGTATTCAACATGATCATCACCTTCAACTAGGATTTCATCATTTCTAGCAACACATAACACATGATCATCCGTGAGTCACGCTTTCTAGCTTTTAATATATATATGAATAGTGCACCACCTTTGTTTTAGCCAACTTTGAGCTTAGGGTTTCATCAAATATCAAATATGAAGCACATAAGTCACATAATCAACACATATAGCCAAAGATGTATGCATGACTACTCTTATTTTTGAATTTAAACACATAAATGAAGGATTTTAAAATAAGAACATATTTATACCTTCTTTGTGCTCTCTTCCTTCTTGCTATAAACTTTTCTAAAGAAAAATTCTCCACTTTGATAGCTAGACTTTCGTCTCTTGAACACCTTCTTGTAATCTTTTAAGTCCTTAAATCAAACCCTAGCTCTTCTCTTTTTCTTTCTATGAACTCTTGCTTAGCAACTTGAAATTTAGAATGGAATGAACTAAGTGACTTGGCTTATACTTGCTTAACATATACATACATAAATTGTATGTATCTTGCCAACACTTAACCATACATTAGTTAAGCTACACCATACATAATCAAGGCCATTTAAAACATTTCACATGGACTTTCAATGGCACAAATGACAATTTTCACTAAAAAAGATACCATGGTAATTCTTCAACTTATTAAGGGTAGCTTAGTCAATATTCAAGAATCCTGGAGAATTAATTCCTATTAAGTAATAATTTGTTTATTTCTTAACTAATTCAAGTCCTTTTTAATCCAAATTTATTTCATTAGGCTTGAATTTTATTCCACAATCAAATAGTCCCTAATTGACTTGTCCCAAAACACTTGTCATGCATTAAAAATTTATTTTCCATTAAATTATAATCATTTTTACAATATTGAAAATTTTCATGTCATTACATTCTTCCCTCCTTGTAAGGATTCCGTCCCCGAAATCATCATTACAGGATTACATAAACAAACTTGGATATTCCTTCTTCATTTTCTTTTCTAACTCCCACGCTACTTCCTCAGCATTGTGGTTCCTCCATATTACCTTTATAAAAGGTATCACTTTGTTCCTTAAAACTTGTTCCTTCCTGTCTATGATTTGAACAGGAGTCTCCTTGTATGTTAGATCCTTTACAATCTGAATCGGCTCAAACTCAATCACATGCTTGTAATCCGACTTATATGACCTCAGTACCGATACGTGAAACACATTATGGATATGTTTTAATTCTGGAGGTAATACCACAGCATAGGCTACCTCTCCTATCCTTCTTAGCACTTCAAAAGGTCCAATAAATCTTGGACTCAACTTTCCTTTCTTTTTAAATCTTATATTCCCTCTAGGGAGATACTTTCAAAAATACATGGGACCCTACTTCAAATTCTCTTTTCTGCTGATGCTGGTCAGCATATTTCTTCTGCCTATCTTGTGCTACTATAAGTCGTGATCTTATCACTTTAACAGTTTCTGCAGTCTGCTATACAATTTCTGGTCCCAATAACTTACGTTCTCCTACCTCATCCCAGCAGAGAGTTGTTCTGCACTTCCTTCCATACAACGCCTCATATGGCGGCATACCGATACTCGCATGATAACTATTATTGTATGGGAATTCAACTAGAGGCAAATGATCATCCCAATTGCCCTTGAAGTTCATTACACAAGCTCTTAACATATCTTCCAATGTCTGGATCATTCTTTCACTTTGGCCATCTGTTTGAGGATGATATGTTGTGCTCAACCTTAACTGCATACCCATACGCTCCTGAAAACTCTTTCAAAAATTGGACGTGAATCGCGGATCTCGATCTGAAATAATCGATACCGGAACTCCATGCCTTGACACTATCTCCTTTACATAAAGTTTTGCCAATTGATCCAAATTGAACTTGATTTTGATCGACAAGAAGTGTGCATACTTCGTTAGTTGATCCACTATTACCCATATCGCGTCATAGCCTTTCTACGTAGTTGGGAGTCCCACGATAAAATCCATTGTGACGTGCTCCCACTTCCATTTCAAAATTTCCAACGGTTGTAGCAGCCCGCTCAGCCTTTGATGTTCTGCTTTAATTCTTTGACACGTCAGACATTTACTTACACATTCTGCCACATCCTTCTTCATGTTGGGCCACCAAAAATATTAACGAAGATCTTGATACATCTTCGTACTTCCTGGATGAACTGAATACCTTGAATTATGCGCTTCTTGTAAAATCTCATCTTTTAACTCGGATATCATTGGCACCCAAGCTCTCTCTGCAACATCTATCTTGAACTTTGTCTCATGTCCATCAATTATGCGGTTTTTAATTTGACCGCATTCTTGATCTCACATTTGAGCTTCTTTCACTTTGTCCAATAATGTTGGATGAACTTCAATGGTATATAACTTCTCTTCCGACTCCATTAGATACTTCACTTCTAACTCCAATCTTTCCATCTCTTTAATTAGTTCTTCTTAAGCCGTTATCATATGCAATCTTTCTCGACCCTTTCTACTTAAGGCGTCGCCCACCACATTTGCTTTCCCTGGATGGTATAGAATCTCACAATCGTAATCCTTGATTAACTCCAAACATCTTCTCTGCCTCATAATCAAATCCTTCTGAGTGAAAATATACTTAAGACTTTTGTGGTCTGTGATCTCACACTACTCCCCATACTGGTAATGCCTTCATATCTTCAAAGCAAATACTACTGTTGCTAACTCTAAATTATGGATTGGATACCTTTTCTCATAATCTTTCAGTTGCCTTGACGCATACGCTATGACTTTCCCGTGCTGTATTAACACACAACTAAGTCCTTTGTGAGACGCGTCACTGTAAACAACAAATCCTCCCGTATCATCAGGCAATGACAATACATATTCTTCACTTAACCTCTTCTTGAGTTCTAGGAAACTCTCTTTACATTTATCTGTCCATATAAACTTCACAGCTTTCCTCGTCAAATTAGTGAGAGGTCTTGACAACTTCGAAAAATCTTTGATAAACCTTCTGTAATATCCTGTCAATCTAAGAAAACTGCTCACCTCTGTTGGTGTCTTTGGTTGTTCCCAATTATTTACTAACTCAACTTTAGCTAGATCCACTGATATTCCTTGCTGATCAATCACGTGCCCCAGAAATTGCACCCTTTCTAACCAAAATTCACATTTTGAGAACTTGGTATACGACTTTGCCTCTCTTAACCTTTCCAAAACAATTTTTAGATGTTTCGTATGCTCTTTCTGAGTCTTTGAGTAAATTAAGATGTCATCAATAAAAACCATCACGAACTTGTCTAGATACGGCTTGAATACTCTGTTCATTAAATTCATAAATATAGCTGGTGCATTTGTCAATCCAAATGACATTACTAAGAACTCGTAGTGACTATAACGAGTCCTAAATACTGTCTTAGACACATCTTTGGGTCTCACCTTCAACTAGTGATAACCACTTCTCAAATCAATCTTCAAAAAATACTTTATCCCTCATAACTGATCAAACAAATCGTCAATTCTTGATAACGGGTACTGTTCTTAATCCTCACTTTGTTTAATTCTCTGTAGTCAATACAGAGCCTTAACAATCCGTCTTTTTTCTTTACAAATAAAACTAGTGCTCCCCAATGAGACACACTCGGTTGGATATACTTTTTGTCCAATAACTCTTGTAACTGAATCATTAATTCTTTCAACTCTACTGGAGTCATTCTGTACGGTGCCTTTAAAATTAGCGTTATTCCTGGTACAAGGTCTATAACAAATTTAATTTCTTTGTCCAGCGGAATACCTGGTAATTCATCCGGAAATACATTCGCATACTCTTTTACCATGGGTATCTGACCCATTTCTGATCCCACTACTCATGTATCCACCACATCTGCTAAATATGCCATACATCATTTCCTTAATAGCTTTTTGGCCTGCAACATCGTCAAACAACAGGATTGTTGTGGTGATTTGCTACCATAGAATACAACCTTAGACTTGGTAGGAGTCTGAAGGTTCACACATTTCCTTTGGCAATTAATCATTGCCCCATTGCCATACAACCAATCCATTCCCAGTATTACATCAAATTCTCCTAATCTAATAGGAATTAAGTGAACTAGCAGCTTATGCCCTCTTATCGTCAGACAGCGATTCCGATGAATATTTACCACCTAGATTACTTCTTTGTTGGCTACTTCTATATTCAATACATGTTCTAACTTTACTTGAGGAAATTTCAATTTCATAACAAATTCATCAGATATAAAGGAGCAGGTAGCACCCGAATCAAATAACACATATGCATTTTTATCATTGGCATGAATGATACTTGATACCACATCCTTTGATGTCACTACATCCTGTACTGTCAAGTTAAAAGTGTGGGTTGTTGGTCTCCCTGGCTGTATAGGTCCTCCTATTGCCAATTTTCCACCGGTATTTCCCTTACTTCCACTTCCCACTTCTCCACAATAAAAATAACCTTTGTTCGTCTTTGGTATTGGGCAATTTATTGCAATATGCTCTTCTTTGCCCCATTTAAAATATACATTTTTCCCTTTTAAGCATATTCCTAAGTGCCCCTTACCACAGTTAGGACACAGTTCCATTTTCTTCTTCTGTTCACCTTGCTTATTCCCAGTCGTATTACTATTGCCACTCCATTTTTGCTTGTTGGAGTTGCTTCCTCCACTGTTCCCTTCCCTATTGGCTCCATCCTTTTTCTTGCGATGTTGATCTTGCTTGTACTTTGCTAAGGCATCGCTACCTCCTTCTGCTAGGATCGCCTTTTCCATAACTCCAGCAAAAGTTCTGATCTAAAACATGGACACCTTGCTATAAATCCATGGCTTTAATTCCCTTTCAAAGCGTCTTGCCTTCCTCTATTCCGTGTCCACTTGGTGTGGAGCAAACCTTGCCAACTCATTAAACTTAGTCGTATACTCAGCCACAGTCATATTTCCCTGTTTCAGTTCTAGGAATTGAACCTCCATCATATCTTGCATTACTGGAGGAAAATAAGCCTCGAAGAAAATCTCTTTAAACCTTTCCCAAGGTGCAACTCCTGTTCCCAGTCTTCCTTTATTGGCAGTCCACCAATAATTTCCTTCCCCTTTCAACATAAATGTAGCGAATATAATTTTCTGTTCTACTGCCACGTTCACTACATCAAACACCTTTTCTATCTCAATCACCCAATTCTGGGCCTCTATCGGATTCATCATCCCTTGAACTCTGGGGGTCCTATAGCTTTAAAATCTTTGAAGGTAGCAATTCTGGCAGCTACCGGTTGAGCAATCACAAGGTTTACATTTCTATTCTGAAAAGCTCACATCAACAAGTGTACAAACTGCTATATGGGATTAACCGGCTCCTCTTGAGCATTTATTGATTTCTCTTGTGGAGGTTGAACACTTGGTCTGCGTCTAGGCGGCATTTCTATTTAACAATTTATATCATGATTATTATATAACAATTACATATCACATTCTTATAAATTTAAAATACATAACCATGTCGACACACATTTAATAACTAGATTTATATTTATAAACAACTTGACTAGTGTCTAACACATTACATTACATGCAACACATTGCTATTAACTTTTCATCCCTTCAGACCATATAAGTCGGGATTCACACATAACTTTATACAACAAACTTAGACCTTCCCTCCTTACAAAAGAGGTTACATGAGACTTTCTATTCCTTCTATAACAAAACTAGGGATTCACTTAACACACACACACATAATCATATACATCTATTACAACTTCCTACGGAAGCATTCCTCGCCTAACTGCATCTTCATACTCTTCATCCATGATTGTTATCATTCTCCACCAGCTCAAGGTATTACTCGCCTGATCATACTCCACCGGGTAACAGTACACTCTATCAGGCGCTCTTCCAAATGCTGTGCAAAAAGCATAGCTCATGTCATCCATTTTCACTTCCATGCTATTAATCCTTGCCTTCTTGGCCCTAACTTCTTCTTCCACTAGATTTATCCTTCTCACTGCTTTTGCCCCGGCATGTTCATGCGTGCCTATATCAGTAGTTGCCTTACTCAGGTTAGCCTCCAAGGCTTCCTTATCATTCTTCAATTCTTGTACCTTTTGTTCTTCTTGTCTTAATTTATATGCCAGGTCCATATTCCTACTAATAACACTTGAACTGCATTTTTATTTTGCTCTACAGCTATCTGCCGTTCAACTGCTTGAGTCTCTAATTCCAATATCCTATCCACATATTCACTATTCTGCTGTATTAAACCATTCACCCATTCCTGGTCTGCTTCTCTTTGCTCAGATAATGCATTATCCGGCAATGCCCCATCCGAGTCTCCTTCGAACTCATCTGGATCTTCTTCTTGTTCACAATCATTAGCTAATACTACTGCTATAACTGGTACAATAGTCATTACATCAATTTGTATGTCTCTGGGTTCCTTTTTTATTGCCCGACTGGATTCACCAATCTCTGGCATGCTATAAAATCATAAGAACAATCATCTCAGTTCAATGCAATTTTTCTTACTCTTAAAGCACATAGCACATAACACATATTGTGGAAATTAAATCCTTGACAACTCCCACCATTCGCCTCTTAGAACCCTAAATGAGTTTCACTCTGTTCCTTAAGGTCATATTCCTAAGGTTTCCCCACCTAAGGTTTATAACCTATCAGCTCTGATACCAACCTGTGACACCCCCAAATCCAGGTCCCTTGAACCACGGGTTCGGTGCTCACGTTACTATTCTACCCTGTCATCACATCCATTCATTCTGAATAAAGTAATAAAACTTAATTTACATTCATACATATTTAATCTCAGGTTCTACATACCTTTATACATACACACATCCATACCTGACATATTACAAAGAGATAATATTTACAATACAACTGTTCTCTATCTACACCTTCACTGTTAACTTGCTTTTCCCTTTTCTTTATCAATACCTGACCCCTCGGCCTGCTCAAATTCAGCTGAAATATCATGTTTAAAAGCAAGAGTGAGCATAAAATAGCTCAATAAGTACATAAACAAATAATGACATGATATTTTGAAATGATGAGTGAAAATCATATACAACGAAGCAAAATCATTTACAATAAGCTGAATCATATACGCTGAGCTGGATCATTTACAATAACAGTTCAATATATGAACATGAGAAATATAACATGGACTATACATAATTAACTGAAAACATGAAACTTGATTGATGTATGGTCACAAGACCTAGAACTCGTTAAGAACAATATCAATCATAAAGACTGATATTGCCCATGTTAGTCATAAGACTGCTGTTCAAATTAGATGTGTACTCTGGGTGATCATCCCATCGTACTTTTATATTGTGCACAACATAAACATCTAGCGACGCAACCACGCCATAAAATTATATTGCTTTATACTTTACTCCCCTTTATTAGGGTTGTTCTGTTACAGCATATAAAAGAATCTGCACCCCAGCAATGTGGATTGGAGCACATAACAATAAACATCTGATTTCAACATGTATCATCATACGTGTCTAGCCGGAATCAACATTGACATCGACCTTTTCAAAGTAGTTCAATAGTGAATGAACTTTATACGATCATATGAGTGCATAGCATGAATGACTGTTCAATGAACTATAAATGGAAGTTCAGTTAGAAGACTTGTCTTTGTCCTCGTCTATCTTAATTGGACAAATCTTATCCCGATTGAATCCTACATAATATGAGTTCACGCATTAGTTATATACATATGCATGCCATAACTTGATATGCAAACTACCATTTAGCTTTACATAATGATTAACATATAACACATTGTTCACTGAAGTTTTAATATCTACCACATTGATTATTTTTTATCAAATTATGGTTTACATACATGTTTCTATCATTTAATATCAAAACATTTCATTTTGGATCAAAAATAATTTATTTTTCAAAACTCAGTACACGGCGCACCAGTGCCATCTTTCCTTCTTGGAACTGCGTTGGCCGCGAGATTGGCTCAGCCAGACTGCGCCCGGGCTCGCACTGATTTCGCCCTGGCGAGCTCTTCACAGCAGCGCTGCGCCTCGGCGCAGTCTCTAGTACAAAAGAAGGCACCCCGGTGCAGTACTAGTTTTTCAGAAAAAAAATTCTTTTAAAAATCCCTGCTATCTTTGGCCCTAATTCGATTTTCTGAGTTCTAACACTTCACATAGCACATATAACATGTATTTGACTCGCATGGGCCTTCAAAACATTTAAAAAACATAATTTAGCCTTATTTTTCCAAAGATTTTATTTTGGACGTTTATCGCAATAGACGCCAAACGACTTCCAATTTGATTCTAACATGTGTATTTACATCAAACTTAGATATTTGGCCTCGTTTGACCTTCAATTACACCAATTGGCCAAAAATCACACATTGGTTGCATTTTATCCTTATTAGCAAATTTCAAACTTGAAGTCACGCGACATCTTGAACCTCATGCATCACATAGACTACCATAAACATATTTAGCAACTTTATATGCTTGTGTAACTCCTACATGCACATTCCAAAATACTTTACAGATTATGATTTGGTTTACATGTAAATCATAGGCTAATATTAAAATTTTCCACAACAACTCATATTTTTCAGCCTTCCATGCATCTTGTATGCTATCAACCATGAAATTACTCATGTATTCAACATGATCATCACCTTAAACTAGGTTTTCATCATTTATAGCAACACATAACACATGATCATCCATGAATCATGCTTTTTAACTGTAATGACATGAAAATTCTTAATATTGTAAATATGATTATAATTAATGGAAATTAAATTTTTGAATGTGACAAGTGTTATGGGACAAACCAATTATGGAGTATTGGATTAAAGAATAAAATTCAAGCCTAATGAAACAATTTTGGTTCAAAAAGGACTTGACTTGGATTAAAATTGAACAAGTTATGAATTGATAAGAATAAGTTTTCTAGGATTTTAGACTAATGACCATGTTGCCTTTAACAAGTAATGAAATGTCATATGTGTCCTAAAGTGGTTCAATGACTACTATGTCTATACTTGGTAATGTGAAATACCATGATTGTCCCTAACCATGCATGGTTAAGCTTAACTAGTATATGGTTAAGTGTTGGCAAGATATATACAATTTGTGTATGTATATATCAAGCAAGTATAAGCTAAGTGAGCTAAGTTCAAGCTAATTCATTTCAAGAGTGCTAGCAAGAGAGAAAGAAAGACAGGAGCTAGGGTTCCACAAACCTTAAGAAAATCATAAGGAAGAATTGTTCAAAGGAAGCATATAAGGCCACCATGGTGGAGAATCTAGCATTCGCAAGGTTTATAAGAAGAAGAAAGAGAGCACAAAGAAGGTAAATAAGTGTTCTAGCTTCAAAACCTATCATTTATGTGTTTAAATGCTAGAACAAGTGTAGTCATGCATGTATCTATGATCTAAGTTGTGATTTATGTGAGTTATATGCTTCTTGATTGGTTTATCATGAAACCCTAAGCCTAAGTTGGTTAGAAATAAAGGTAGTGCACTATTCATATATATATTAAAAGCTAGAAAGCATGATTCATGGATGATCATGTATTATGTGTTGCTAAAAATGATGAAATCCTAGTTGAAGGTGATGATCATGTTAAATACATGAGTAATTCCCCGGTTGATAGCATATAAGATGCATGAAAGGCTGAAAAATATGAGTTCTTGTGAAAAATGTCAATATTAGCCTATGATTTGCATATAAACCAAATCATAATCTGTAAAGTGTTTTGGAAGGTACATATAGGAGTTACACAAGCATACAAAGTTGCTAAATTTGTTTATGATAGTATATGTGATGCATGAGATTCAAGATGTCAAGTGAGTTCAAGTTTGAAATTTGCTAAAAAGGGTAAAAATGTAACCAATGAGTGATTTTTGGCCAATTTGTGTAATTGAATGTCAAACGAGGCCAAACATCTAAGTTTGATACCAATGCACGTGTTAGAATTGAATTGTAAGTCATTTGGCGTCTATGGCGATAAATGTCCATTTTAAACGTTTTAAAACGTTCGCCAACGTCCAAAACGAAATCTTTGGAAAAATAAGGCCAATTTATGATTTTAAATATTTTGAAGGCCCATGCAAGTCAAATACATGTTATGTGTGTTATGTGAAGTTTTGGAACTCAGAAAATCAAATTAGGGCCAAAGATAGAAAGGATTTTGGAAAGAAATTTTTTTCTGAAAAACCAGCACTGTGCCGGGGCACTCTTTTTTGCACTAGAGACTACGCCGGGTTACAGTGCTGCTGCGAAGAGCTCGCCGGGGCGAAATCAGAGCGAGCCGAGGCGTAGTCTGGCCGAGCCAATCTCCCGGCCAACGAAGTTCCAAGAAGGAAAGATGGCGCCGGGTACTAAATTTTGAAAAATAAATTTATTTTGCCAAAAATAAAATATTTTGATATTAAATGATAGAAATATGTATGTAAGTCATAAATTGATAAAAATAATCAATATGATAGATGTTAAATATGAGGACCCGAATTTTCGAGATTACTCTAATAATATTAAATAAGAATTTAATTAACAAAAACTATCAAGGTTGTTTAAATTAATTATGATTGATATATTTTATGTAATTTAAAGTGTGTGATGGGATTTAGTTGGTAAATTAAATATGTACAGAGATGGTAATAAATTGTGTTGAATTAACATAATTGAAAAGTAAATAAATTGTTTAAAAACAATTTTTGAAGAATAAGAGAAATTTTATGTAATTGTACAATTAAATTTTTGATATTTAAAATACTTGTGGAAGTGCATAAATTGTTATTTAAATGGTGTTACGTGGAAATGTGCGGTATATATATATATATATATATATATATATATATGTGTGTGTGTGTGTGTGTGTGTGTGTGTGTGTTCAATTGTTATATTGATAAATTTTTATTGATTATGGAGATAAATAGATTAATAATTAAATTAATCCAAATTTTAATGAAAAGCTAAAGAGAGAATTAGTAAAATTGAAATTATTGATTTTATAATTAATCAATAATTATGACCAAAAGTTTAGAAATTTTAAGAGGAGAAAGTAATTATATAAATTATATAATAATAAATTATGTAATTTATATAAGGAAATTTAAAGTAAATAGTAAGGAAATAGTAATTATATAAATTATAAAAAAAATGATTATATAATTTATATAAGAAGAATACATTAATTAAGAAAGAAAATATAATTGTACAAATGGTGCAATATTTTATTATATGGTTTATATGTAAAGTATGTCAAATAGTAAAGAAATGGAAAATAAATGAGGAGAATGAATGTTTTAATTTATTAAATTATGTTTATTGTATGATGGAATTGTTATAATTTTTGTGGAAAATAATATTTGAGAAACGTAAACATGTTAATTAAACATGTTGTCCATGTAACGAAGTGAAAAAGTATGAAAATTAATTTTTATAAGTTAAATGAGAAGAATGAATGTTTTAATTTATTAAATTATGTTTATTGTATGATGGAATTGTTATAATTTTTGTGGAAAATAATATTTGAGAAACGTAAACATGTTAATTAAACATGTTGTCCATGTAATGAAGTGAAAAAGTATGAAAATTAATTTTTATAAGGTGTATGAATTATTTTATTAATTTTGGAGGAATTTAATACCTCATATAATTACATGCATGTCATTATGCGTGTACAAAAATTATCAAGTAAAATTCCTGAAAAATGTATAAATATTATTTATAAATCATGTTATGAATTTTAGTAAATTAAAATAAATATTTTACATACATTATGTAAAATATTTACTACACAAAATAACTACATAATGTATTAGAATATTTCATTTATGCTTGATTTGTGCAAATCCGGAATTGGTAAGTCGGTGGAGTTGAGGAAAATTGGAAACCAATTTATACACTTAAGGTGATATATGGAAGAAGAAAAACAAATAAACAAATAAACAAACACAAAACATAACCATTTCTTTTCTTCTTCTTCTTCCACCACCTCCACGACACCGAGCACCACCACCACCCGAAACTCCATCACCACCACCAAGGGAGGAAGTTTTGGTGCCGTCAAGGTGTAGTTCAAGCTTTAAAGGATAGTATAAATCATTTTATTTGGATTTATTTAGAATTTTTTTGTGATAAACTAATTTTGTGAAAAAAATAGTTAATAATTAGAATAATTAATGTTAATGATTCTTAGAGGTATATATATGGATTATATGATATTTAGAGTAATTATTGTGGAAAAATTGGATCAAAAATATTAAATTGTAAAATTTAGAGTGAACAGTCCGAACATAGGAGATTCTGTCCATTTTGGTTCAGAATCTGGAAAAATTTACTTCTACAAAGTTGTAGAGAATTAAATTTTGTGTGGAATGGACTTAAAATTCGTAATTTTCTGACAAACGAGCTAATTTCTATGAATTTTGGAAGATTTAGCGCAATGAAACGTGATCTGTCCAAATCCTGTCCATTTCGGTGCAGAATTTGAAACTTTTTCCTTCTACAAAGTTGTATATAATTAAATTTCATGTGGAATGCACTTTAGATTCGTAATTTTTGGATAAACGTGCTAATTACTGTGAATTTCGGAAGTTTCATTGCATTAAAAATTAAAATTTAATTATTAAAATTATTTTGTGCTGAAATCATGTCTGGAAAAAAATATTTTAATATTATGTCTGATTTTTTTAAAAATTATGCTGAATTATTGTGGAGCATGGGTATTTATTGTATTTTATGGCTATTTAAAGTTAATGTAAAAATAAATGAAAATTCATAGAAAATTCTATGAATGTTGAAAAATTACGAAACATGGTGGAAATTTTTATAATAATATAAGATAAATATTGATGGTGTTTGGGGGATACAAAAGTATGTTTAGTTATTATTTATATTTTAAAGGCTATTAAATAATAGTTTTTATATATATAAATAAATACAGAAATTTGTCGGATAATCCAGAAATTATGAAAAATTGGTTGAAAATCTAGAATAATATTCTAGAGACTTTAAAAGGTATAGTAGACTCATGAGATATCGGAATATTATAGGTCGCATGTTGACTAGCTAATAAATAAGCATAACAGTTTTTACGCGAGGGTCGAAAATTGAACGAGAAAAATTTGTTTATACTTTTATAGTATGATATTGGTAATTAGTGTTTAGATATCACTGAAATGTGAATTATGAATTTTGAATAAAGGTTTTAGATACAAACAAGCTGGAGTGACTTAACTCAGTAATTACAAGTTAAGCCGGGACATTGTGATACTCGAGGCAAGTTCTTTAGTACTTGATGTTAATTATTTATCTGTTAGAATGTATTAACTTTTGTTCAAATGCATATAAAATTATGTGTTATATGATTCATTGTTGATATGACTGTTATGTGCCTGCGGTGCAAATATGTGACTATATGTGAAGTTGTTCAATGTTTTGTTTAGGTAATTGTTAATTGAAAATAGATATGATGCACGTGAGTTACATTGCTTTAGTAGAAGCACAACACATGATGTATGACACGCACAGAGAATGTTATGCTATGTGCTATGTGCACACTGTTGAACTTGCTGAGCCCTAGTGTTCATTCTTGCATAATATAAAGTTTGTAGGTAGAAATGAAACTTCAGAAGTATTAAATCATGAGTAGAGATTATGTGTGACATCAGGGAAAGTTGTAAATGTAATTGCTATATATATTTTATTTGTATATAGAAACTGGATATGGTTAAATTAGTGGAATGAATGGTTATAATTTATGAGTTATATATATGTCGACTTCTGATCGGATAGATAAGGTTTAGTTATTTATTTTGATTATTCAAGAATATTTATCATGAAAGAAAAGAAAAAGTAAAGGTTGAGATCCAGGGACTAGGATAGAGATGCTAAGTTTTTAAATGACAAAATATTTGATATGATAAAAAAAAAATTATACCCAAAAATTTGATAATTGATAATTTAAAGTCAATTAATGAATTGAATAAGGTGATTAAAGATTTATTAACGAACCGAAATTTGGACGTTAGGACAATAATGTATAATAAATATGAAATTTAAGGTAATAAGTTTTGTCAAATTTCGGGGTCGTTACAGATGGTATCAGAGCTGAAGGTTATAAACTTTAGGTAAACGATACCTTAGACTATAACCTTATTAAGAAATAGTAAGGTTAGTTACGTGTTCTGAAAACTCAAGCGTATAGTAAACTTGTGATGCATGATTATGTGGTGGAACCCCTCAGCGAATGGACGACTATGGCCTGACTAGGACAAGCTCCTCAAGCCATATGATTGCGGTAAGTTCCATAACCAAATACGTGATAAGTTTGATGAACATGGGGGGGGCATTAGAGTAGAGAGTCATAAGTTGAGAGATATAGTTCTCAGATATTGGCTAAGGTTTTAAGGAAAAGATAGAGATATTAAGAAAGATTTGAATGAAGGTAACGAATTGAGAAAATTTATAAGTTCAATTAAGAATATATCTGAAAGAATATTTGAAATGATTCAAAGATGAAACTCAAAGAAAATCAGGGGATACCTGATTCAAGCAATAAAGATTGTCGACGCCGGGATTTTCGTCGTTTTGTTTTTTTATAATTAAAAGCCCTTTCCAATTTTAGCCTTTTGAATTAAATGTGATTTTGAAAAGGGTCGGCTTGATGTCGACGGGTTTTGAAAGATTGATTTCTTTATGAGCCAATTGACCAGAGTCGCCAGTTGGTATGTTTGAAATGGATGTACCAACTCATCCGAATTTTATTTTCGTAATTGCTGGCTCATATGTGACTTCGATTTAATTGGTCCGCAAACCGAGATTCATAGAGTTCGGGGGCTTGCTTAAGCGAGGGGAAGGTGTTAGGCACCCCCCCGACTTCCGTGAAACACGGTTACCGCAATCTCGATGTTTTCCTATCCTTTTAAAATCCTAAAAATGTGTGAGTTGCATGTGTGTGTGTGTGTATGTGTGTGTGTGTGTGTGTGTGCCTAAATGGAGGTTTGTGGTGAGTTTTGCATAAAAAGTTTGCTTTTATTTTACATGGCAAATGTGTTTATCTGGAAAGCGTTTTATACGTCTTTTGACCCAAATGACAAGGCTTTGTTTCATAATAAAGATTGATTTTACTTTTTAAAGCGATGAGGGTTTTATTAGATGTCGTTTATAGAAAACAGAGTTTTTAAACTTTTGTCAAATAGGTATCAAGACTATACATTGCCTTCTAACAGTTAATATAAATAAAATGAATGCACTTCTAGAACTCTTTAACCCTATGCACAAAGTTTAATGAAAACGTTTATTTATTTTTCACGAAAACACCTTTTATGACATTTTGAAACCAACCGTAGCCTTTTCGTCAAACAAGGATCAAAATTTCGTCAAAACTCTTTACTTTTTAAACCTCGTGTATCTAATATCCTAATTTGATTCTTTTTAGAAAATCTTTGTTATTTGCCTTATTTTGGGAAACCGTTTTTTGCGTTGTAAATCCAAACAAACATTCAAAACGTGTCGGGGCTATCCATGGGCATGTGAGTCATCTAGACAACCCCAAACACCCACAGTCACATACTTTATTATTATTACGGGGCCTTAACCCGATCACGATTGATATCGCGTTAAGGCCTGATATTACAAATACACCGCTATGGACCCTATGCCACGATTACATATACCAAAACGTCCATCATCGGGATTCGATCCCTAGGATCTCCTCCCTAGGCTCACAATCATCCAATCACAGCCCAACCAATACTAAACCAAATCTAACAAGATAAACACTGCTATCATACTACATAGCCCAAATATCACAACTCAATCACTACAAACTACTCATTACCACAACGAACGATATATTACCGTACGGATGTCATCGGGGCGTTAGGAGGAGTTACGTTCTGATGGAACCCTCGCCAACAACCCCTAATCCATGGATCCTTTATCAATATATAACAATAACTACATCAAATAAACCAATCATAACATTATGCTAACAATACAACAAATAAACTCAAGAACACACTTCTTTTCACCTTGCAAAAGACGATTGAAGCTTCTTATTTCATGAATCGAACAACAATACAAGAACACTCAACTAATTACCAAGAGAAGATGAAGATTTGACACCAATCTAGCCAAGAACCGAGCACTTCTCTCTCCTCCCGCGCTCTCTCTCTCTCTCTAAAATCTATTTTTTCTTTCCTCTCTCTAACTCTCGGGTGGAAATGGCAATCTATAGCCTTCCGCAGGCAGCCACAGGTGCATCTGCGGCTGGGCTCGCCAGCCGTCTGCACCGAATCCTCGGCTGCCGTGTGCCGTCCTCGAGCCGCGCACTGTCCCGTTTGTCGGTGGCCGCAAGTGCATCCGCGGCTGTCCGGCTTGCTTTTCTCGATTTCCGTGCCGCGTGGTCTTAGTTCGCCAATTTCTGCGGTATTATTTTGGAAGGCTGTTATCTAAGGTATAAATTGCTCTTCGTGCTTGGCTTCCAGGGGGCGCTGCCCCCTTCCACCCCCGCCAGCTCACCGGCGAGCTGGGCAGCCGCTCGCTCACCGGGGAGCGAGACCCTCGAACATCGTAAGCGTAGTGGCCATTAGTTATGATCAAATCAAGTTCTTCTGGATCAACTGTTCATCTTGCCGCAAGTAACCTGATGCTCGTTGTTCGTTGTGGCGGCTTTGGCCGTAAGTTGTTGGGGTGGCTTCGTGTTAGGGTCCACCTTCCTTTTCGCATGTCAGGTCAAGTGACGATCTTGCCCTCCTGTCAGGGTTAGTACACAAGTGCAAAATTTGGGTGTCTACAAAGATGACAATGTAATCTAAAAAGCATAGAAAGAGATCATAATATTATAAGTCGCATGTTAACTAGCTAATAAATAAGCATAACAGTTTTTACGCAAGGGTCGAAAATTGACCGATAAAAATTTGTTTATACTTTTATAGTATGATATTGGTAATTAGTGTTTAGATATCACTGAAATGTGAATTATGAATTTTGAATAAAGGTTTTAGATACGAACAAGCTGGAGTGACTTAACTCAGTAATTACAAGTTAAGTCGGGACATTGTGATACTCGAGGCAAGTTCTTCAGTACTTGATGTTAATTGTTTATCTGTTAGTATGTATTAACTTTTGTTCAAATGGCATATAAAATTATGTGTTATGTGATTCATTGTTGAAATGACTGCTATGTGCATTTGGTGCAAATATGTGACTATATGTAAAGTTGTTCAATGTTTTATTTAGGTAATTGTTAATTAGAAATAGATATGATGTACGTGAGTTATATTGCTTTAGTAGAAGCACAACACATGATGTATGACACATACAGAGAATGTTATGTTATGTGATGTGTGCACACTGTTGAACTTGCTGAGCCCTAGTGCTCATTCTTGCATAATATAAATTTTGCAGGTAGAAATGAAACTTCAGAAGTATTAAATCATGAGTAGAGATTATGTGCGACATCAGGGAAAGTTATAAATGTAATTGTTATACATATATTTTATTTGTATATAGAAACTGGATATGGTTAAATTAGTGGAATGAGTGGTTATAATTTATGAGTTATATATATGTCGACTTCTGATCGGATAGATAAGGTTTAGTTATTTATTTTGATTATTCAAGAATATTTATCATGAAAGAAAAGAAAAAGTAAATGTTGCGATCCAGGGACTAGGATAGAGATGCTAAGTTTTTAAATGACAAAATATTTGATATGATAAAAAAAAAATTCTACCGAAAAATTTGATAATTGATAATTTAAAATCAATTAATGAATTGAATAAGGTAATTAAAGATTTATTAACGAACCGAAATTTGGACGTTAGGACGATAATGTATAATAAATATGAAATTTAAGGTAAAAAGTTTTGTCGAATTTTGGGGTCGTTACATTAAAGATAAATGAACAATGTGTTATATGTTAAGGGTTATGTAAAGCTAAATGGTAGCTTGTATAGCAAGTTATGACATGCATATGTATATAACTAATGTATGAACCTATATCATGGTTATGTAGGACTCAATCGAGATAGGATTGGTCCAATTAAGATAGACGGGGACAAATGCAAGTCTTCTAGCTGAACTTCCATTTATAGTTCATTGAACAGTCATTCATGTTATGCATTCTTATGATCATGTAAAGTTCATTCACTATTGAACTATTTTGAAAAGGTCGATGCCAATCTTGATTCCGACTAGGCTCGCATGATGATACATGTTGAAATCAAATGTTTATTGTTATGTGCTCTAATCCACATTGTTGTGGTGCAGATTCTATGATATGCTATAACAGAACAACCCTGATAAAGGGGAGTAAAGTATAAGGCACGCATGATGATATATGTTGAAATCAAATGTTTATTGTTATGTGCTCTAATCCATATTGTTGTGGTGCAGATTCTATGATATGCTGTAACAAAATAACCCTGATAAAGGGGAGTAAAGTATAAAGCAATATAATTTTATGGTGTGGTTGTGTCGCTAGATGTTTATGTTGTGCACAATATAATGGTATGATGGGTTGATCACACAGAGTACACATCTAAATTGAACAACAGTCTTATGACTAACTTGGGCAATATCAGTCTTCATGATTGGTATCGTTCTTAATGAGTTCTAGGTCTTGTGACCGTACAGCAAGCAAGTTTCATGTTTCCAGTTAATTATGTAAAATTATGCATATTTCTCATGTTCATACATTGAACTGATATTGACCAGCTTATTTCGAATGATTCAGCTTATTGATATTGATTAGTCTATCGAAAATGATCCATTTCATTGTTTATGACTCAGCTTATTGTAAATGATTCAGTTTATTGTAAATGATTCATGATCATCTTAAATGATTTTAAATTTACAAATTTCGGAATATCATGTCATCGTTTACTTATATACTTGTTGAGCTATTTTACGCTCATCCTTGTTTTCAAACATGATATTTCAGCTAAACCAGAGTAGGATGAGGGATCAGAATTAGTCAATAGAAAAGGAAAAGCTAATCAACAGTGAAGGCTTAGATAGAGGATAAATGTATTGCATATATTATCTTTTGTAATATGTCAAGTACGGATGTGTGTATGTATAACGGTATATAGAACCTAGGATGAGGTATGTATAAATGTAAACTAAGTTTTATTATTATTTTATTCAGAATGAATGGATGTGTTGACAGGGTAAAATAGTAACGTGAGCACCGAACTCGTGGTTCAAGGGACCTAGATTTGGGGGCGTCACAGGTTGGTATCAGAGCTATTAAGTTAAAAATCTTAGGTGGGAAAACCTTAGGAATATGACCTTAAGGAAATAGTGAAACTCATTTAGAGTTCTAAGAGGTGAATGGTGGGAGTTGTCAAGGATTCAATTTCCACAATATGTATTATGTGTTATGTGCTATGTGCTTTAAGAGTAAGAAAAAATTTCGTTGAACTGAAATGGTTATTCTTGTGATTTTATATCATGCCAGAGATTGGTAAATCCAGTCGGGCAATAGAAGAAGAGCCCAGAGACATTCAGATTGATGTAATGACCACTGTACCAACTATGACAATTATACTAGCTGAGGACAATGAACCAGAGGAAGATCCAGATGAATTAGAAGGAGACTCAGATGGAGCATTGTCGGATAATACATCATCTGAGCAAAGAGAGGTCGACCGAGAATGGGTGACTGGCTTGATACAACAGAATAGTGAGTTTGTAGACAGGATATTGGAATTGGAGACTCAAGCAGCTGAACGGCAAACAGTTGTAGAACAGAATGAGAATGCAGTCCAAGTATTAGTTAATAGGAATATGGAGCTGGGAGATAAACTAAGACGGGAAGAACATAAGGTTCAAGAACTGAAAAACGATAAGGAAGTCTTGGAGGCAAAATTGAGGGATGCAACCGCTAAGATAGCCAGGTACGAACATGCCGGGACTAAAGCAGTACGAAGGATAAATTTTTTAGAAGAAGAAGTGAGAGCAAAGAAAGCCCGGATTAATAATATGAAAGTGAGGATGGATGACATGAGCTATGCATTTCGCACGGCATTTGGAAGGGTGCAAGATAAAGTGCATTATTACCCTGTAGAGTACAATCATACTAGAAATACTTTGAGCAAATGAAAGATTATAGCAATCATGGATGAAGAATACAGCGATGTAGTGAGATGAGGGATGCTCCCGTAGAATATATGTAATAGCAGTGTAGGGTTATATATGTATAGTTATGTGGGTATGTCATGTAAATCGCTAGTTTTGTTATAAAGGGGATACAAACTGTTATGTAACCTCTTTTGTCCTAAGGAGGGAAAGTCTAAGTTTGTTATACAAAGTTATGAAATGCGATTTCTGACTTTTGTAGTCTAAAGGGATGGAATGTAAATAGCAATGTGCTACATATTATGTAAGGTGCTAGGCACTAGTTAAGTTGTTTATGAATATAAATCTAGTTATTAAATGTGTATTGACATAGCTATGTATTTAAAGTTCACGCGAATGTGATATGTAAATGTTACGTAATAATCATGATGAAAATTCTTAAACAGAAATACCGCCTAGACGCAGACCAAGTGTTCAACTTCCACCAAAGGAGTCAGTAAATGCTCAACAAGAGCCAGTAAATCCCATGCAGCAATTTGTAGACTTGTTGATAGGAGCTTTTCAGAATAGAAATGTAAACCCCATGGATGATCAACCAGTAGCTGCTAGAATTGCTACCTTTAAAGATTTTAAAGCAGTAGGACCCCAAGAGTTTATGGGGATGATGAATCCGGTAGAGGCCCAGAATTGGGTAATTGAAATGGAAAAGGTATTTGATGTAGCAAATGTTACAGAAGAAGAGAAAATCGCTTTTACCACATTTATATTGAAAGGATAAGCAAATTATTGGTGGACTGCCAATAAAGGAAGACTGGGAACATGAGCTGCACCCTAGGAAATATTCAAGAAAATATGTTTTGATGCATATTTTCCTCCAGTAACGCAAGATATGATGGAGGTTCAATTTCTGGAACTGAAACAGGGAAATATATCGGTAGCCGAGTATGCGGCGAAATTCAATGAATTGACAAGGTTTGCTCCACACCAAGTGGACACAGAACAGAGGAAGGCAAGACACCTTGAAAGGAGATTAAAGTCATGGATTTACAGCAAGGTGTCCATGTTTCAGATCAGAACTTTTGCTGGAGTGATGGAAAAGGCTTATAGCAGAAGGAGGTAGTGATGCCTTAACAAAGTACAAACAATAGCAGCATGGTAAGAAAAAGGATGGAGCCAATAAAGAAGGGAGTAGTGGAGGAAGTAACTCTAACAAATGGAAATGGAACAACAGTGGTAACACAGTCAGCAATAAACAAGGGGAAACAAAGAAGAAGATAAAGCCATGTCCCAATTATGGAAAGGGACACTTAAAAGTATGTTTGAAAGGGAAAAATATTTATTTTAGATGCAGTCGAGAAGGACACATTGCAACAAACTATCTGATTCCAAAGACGAATAAAGGAAGCTTCTATTGTGGAGAAATGGGGCATCAGATTAAAGATTGCCCTAAGAAGAAAACAAATGGGGGAAATGGAAACAAGGGTATGGGCAGTGGCAAATTGGCTATTGGAGGACCTACTCAGCCGAGGAGACCGACAGCACGGACGTTTAACATGATAGTACAGGATGCAGTGGCATCAAAGGACGTGGTGTCAGGTATCATTTCTATCAATGATACAAATGCTTATGTGTTATTTGATTCGAGTGCTACTTGCTCCTTTATATCTGATAAATTTACTAAGAAATTGAATTTACCACAAGTAAAGTTAGCAAATGTGTTGAACATAGAAGTAGCAAATAAGGAAGTAATCCAGGTAGAGAATATTCATCGGGATTGTTGTCTGATGATAAGAAGGCACAAGCTGTTAGTTGATTTAATTCCTGTTCGGTTAAGAGAATTTGATGTAATACTGAGAATGGATTGATTGTATGGCCATGGGGCGGTGATTGATTGCCAAAGGAAATGTGTGAACCTTCAGACTCCTACTAAGTCTAAAGTTGTATTTTATGGTAGCAAATCGCCACGACAATTTTGTTGTCTGATGATGTTGTAGGTTGGAAAGCTGTTAAAGAAAGGATGTATGGCATATTTAGCACATGTGGTTGATACGCGAATAGTGGGATCAGAAATGGGTCAGATACCTGTGGTAAAGGAGTAATCAGAAGTATTTCTAGATGAATTACCGAGTCTTCCGCCAGATAGGGAGATTGAATTTGTTATAGACCTTATACCAGGAACAACGCCAATTTCAAGGGCACTTTATAGGATGGCTCTAGTAGAATTGAAAGAATTAATGATTCAGTTACAAGAGTTATTGGACAAGAAGTATATCCAACCGAGTGTGTCTCCTTGGGGAGCACCAGTTTTATTTTTAAAGAAGAAAGATGGTTCATTAAGACTTAGTATCGACTACAGGGAGTTGAACAAAGTGATAATTAAGAACAAGTACCCGCTATCAAGAATTGATGATTTATTTGATCAGTTATGAGGGGCAAAGTATTTTTCAAAGATTGATTTGAGAAGTAGTTATCACCAGTTGAAGGTGAGACTTGAAGATGTACCCAAAATAACATTTAGGACTCGTGGTCATTACGAGTTCCTGGTGATGTCATTTAGATTGACAAATGCACTCGCTGCATTTATGGATTTAATGAATCGAGTGTTCAAACCGCATCTAGACAAGTTCATGATGATTTTCATTGACGACATCTTAATTTACTCAAAGACTCAGGAAGAGCATGCGGAGCATCTAAGAATTGTTTTGGAAAGGTTGAGAGAGGCAAAGTTGTATGCCAAGTTCTCAAAATGTGAATTTTGGTTGGAAAGGGTGCAATTTCTGGGGCACGTGATTGATCATAAATGAATATCAGTGGATCCAGCTAAAGTTGAGGTAGTAAATAATTGAGAACAGCCAAAGACACCAATAGAGGTACGTAGTTTTCTTGGATTGGCTGGATATTACAGAAGATTTATTAAAGATTTCTCAAAGTTGTCAGGACCTCTGACTAAATTGACGAGGAAAGCTGTGAAGTTTGTATGGACAGATAAATGTGAAGAGAGTTTCCTAGAACTCAAGAAAAGGTTAAGTGAAGTAACTGTGTTGTCATTGCCTAAGAATACGGGAGGATTTGTTGTTTATAATAACGCGTCTCATAAAGGACTTGGTTGTGTGTTAATGCAGCACGGCAAAGTCATAACATACGCATCAAGACAACTGAAAGATTATGAGAAGTGGTATCCAACCCATGATTTGGAGTTAGCAGCAGTGGTATTTGCCTTAATGATATGGAGGCATTACCTGTATGGAGAGTAGTGTGAGATATACACATACCACAAGAGTCTGAAGTATATTTTCACTCAAAAGGATTTGAATATGAGGCAGAGAATATGGTTAAAGTTAATTAAAGACTATGATTGTGAGATCCTGTACCATCCAGGAAAAGCAAATGTTATGGCTGACGCCTTGAGTAGAAAGGGTCAAGAAAGACTGGAAATGTTAACGATTCAAGAAGAGCTGATTAGAGAAATGGAAAAGATGGAACTCGAAGTAAAGTATCCGATGAAAATGGAAGAGAAGTTATATGCTATTGAAGTTCATCCAACATTATTGGATAAAGTGAAAGAAACTCAAATGCGAGATCAAGAATGTGGTCAAATCAGAGACCATATAACTGATGGACATTAGACAAAGTTCAAGATAGATGATAGCGAGTTGCTAAGATTTGCAGGGAGAGCTTAGGTGCCAATGATATCCTAGTTAAAAGATGAGATTTTACAAGAAGCACATAATTCATGGTATTCAGTTCATCCAGGAAGTACGAAGATGTATCAAGATCTTCGTCAATATTTTTGGTGGCCTAACATGAGCAAGGTTGTGGCAGAATATGTAAGTAAATGTCTGACGTGTCAAAGAATTAAGGCGGAACATCAGAGGCCTAGTGGACTACTATAACCCTTAGAAATTCCAGAATGGAAATGGGAACATGTCACAATGGATTTTGTCGTGAGACTCCCAACTACACAGAAAGGTTATGACGCGATATGGGTAATAGTGGATCGACTAATGAAGTCTGCACACTTCTTGCTGATCAAAATCAAGTTCAATTTGGATCAATTGGCAAAGCTATATGTGAAGGAAATTATATCAAGACATGGAATGCCCGTATCGATTGTTTCAGATCGAGATCCGCGATTCACGTCTAACTTTTGGAAGAGTTTCCAGGAGCGTATGGGTATGCAGTTAAGGTTGAGCACAACGTATCATCCTCAAACAGATGAGCAAAGTGAAAGAACGATCTAGACATTGGAAGATATGTTAAGGGCGTGTGTAATGGATTTTAAGGGAAATTGGGATGATCATTTGCCGCTATTTGAATTCACATACAACAGTTATCATGCGAGTATTGGTATGCCATCGTATGAGGCGTTGTATGGAAGGAAGTGCATAACACCTCTCTGTTGGGACGAGGTTGGAGAACAAAAGTTATTGGGACCAGAAATAGTACAGTAGTCTGCCGATATTGTCAAAGTAATAAGATCACGACTTATAGCAGCGCAAGATAGGCAAAAAAATATGCTGACCAGCATCGCCAGAAAAGAGAATTTGAAGTAGGATCCCAAGTGTTTTTGAAAGTATCTCCCTGGAAAGGTGTTGGGTATTTTCTATATAAATATATACGTGCAAGTATGTGTGGTCAACAAGTAATAAAGTGATAAAATAGAGTGTCGAACCCACAGAGAATTAAATAATAATAATTACAAAAGACTAATTTAATAACAAATTAATTCTATTTAAGCAATCTCAATTTAATTATAAAATAAACTAATCAAAATTACTAACTAAATTAAACTAATAAAAATGATTAAATCAAATTAAAATAGTTAAGATCACAATTTCCCTCAATGCTTCATTTAAATCTCTTTATTCTCTTTTTAACTAATTAAATATATAGAATTGTTAACTGAGATTTCTTAACTACTTACTAACCTTTTTCAAGAATTAATAAAAAGATTTATTCCAATTAAGTTACTATATTTCTATGCAAAATAAATTGAAATAAACTCATTAAGATCCAACTCTCAATAAAGTTACATGTGGCATATAGGTATCTCCATCCTACATACTATTATGCTACTCTTCCTAGAAAGAATCAACAAATTCACATGTTATCATATCCAGATCTAATCCTAGAATTTCTTTTACAATTCCTTCTAAGATATCACAATTAATTATTGCGCAAATAATTATACATGAACGCATAAAATATGATAAACAACTCATATATAATCATTAATAATTAAAAAGAAAACAAATTAAATTAAACTACACATTGGGTTCAATTGCAATCTCAAATAAAAATTAACTCATAATTAAATAATTAATTAACCACAAATAATTTAACATCTCAAAATTACAAAAATAAAAGATAAAGAAAAGAAATCAAATCTGTGTTGATATTCGTCTGTCACTCAGATCACAGTCTCCAATCTCCAAGCTCCACATTCAATTCTTGAATTCTTCGCGTTAAATATTTGCTCCTAAAACTACTCCTAAATTACTCTAATAATCTATTATTCTATGTTAATATATTCTAATCTATGTTAAAAGTACTGAATATAATAGTTACATAGTATATTTATAGGAGTACAATAATAATCCTAAGCTAATGTGGAAAAGAAATCCAATTTGGAATCAAATTAATGCTAAAAATCCCGAAATTCTGCTATTCCAGCAATAAATCACGCGGCAAACACGGCCTTAACACGCGCGTTAACCAAGTCAACACGCTTGTCTGACGTCAGCAATTGCTTCACTGAAACACGCGCATGGCGCGCAATTTTGACTCTTGTTACTGCCTGAAACGACGCCGTGTCGGCTTATTTCTTCAATTACCGCGCATTGCGCGGATGTAACTCCCAAACGCACGCCAAACGGCGTCGTCTTTTGCTGCTGATTGTTTACTCCTCGCGCGTGTGGCGCGCTTATTACCCTTGCTGGATATTTACAACATTGCCACCAAGACTTGCAGAATTACGATAATGCCACTCCCTTTTGCAGAATTTACCAAATTGCCACCAAAGATTATTTCTCCTACAAAATAAAATATAAATTAATTGAAAATAAATAAAAGTAATATAAAAATACTAAAAATAATAATAATGCATAAAATTAAATAAATGATCTAAAATTAATTAAAATACTTAAAAACTAACTAATAATTAAGCCTAAAAATATTCAATAAATAGGTATAAAAACCCATTATCAAATACCCCCAAACTTAACTCTTTGCTTGCCCTCAAGCAAAACAAAAATAAAAACAAAGACTCTACTAAATCAGCAACTCAAGCATTGAAACAATATGAACTTTAATTTTAGTCTCAAAGATTTTTAAATGATATCTTAAAGAAAATTTTAAAATTATGCGAAATCCAAAATTTCAACATATTTGTTGGGAAGCTGTCGCAGGCACCCAAAAATAAAACCTTACTTTTGAAAAATATTAATGTAGTAATGAAAGTAAGAGTCGAACCCACAGAGAGTGAATTGTTTTAATAAATCTAATATTTTTAAAAATATCTAATTAAATGGGGGGTTTGGAATTATTTTTATTAACTAATTAAAATTCAAACAAATAAAACTAAATAATAAATATGAGAAAAATCAATTAAAACAAACTTCAGTTCCTTAGTTCAGTATCCCTTTCTTTTAATCAACAAATTAATTAAGTTATTATTATCTTCTCCTTCAATTGAGATTAAAAATCCTAGATAACCGACAATCGCCAAGCTACCCGAAATCCTCCTTAAGTTATAAATCTAATGCAGTAATCGCTCACAAAAGACCCTAACTGTCATACAACCTAGAACTATCAGTCTAGATTTAATATAACAGTTGCATTAAAAATTAGAGAATTAGATTATTCCAAGCAACAATCTCAACATTGCGGACCATTTAACTTGCCATCTTGATAACCATAATAATATTCAAAAGTATTATTAATTGCTACTTATGATCAGATAAAATATCGTTTGCTTAATATCAAATCTTAATCTAGCATATGATAAATTATTGATTAATCTAACAGGCCATTATCAAATTAATCAAGCAAATATCATAAAACAATTAAAACAGATCATCAAAATAAATCTCATGCATGAAGGAATAGATTATAAAACTTAATTAAAACATTAATTAAAAATAAGGTTCAACATCCCTTTGGAACTGAAAAATAAAATTAGCCAAATATAATAAAAATAATACCCACTAGTTGAAAAGCTCTCTCCAAGAAATTAGGAGAAAGATCTCCCAAAAACTTGTTATCCATAATGAGAGGTTGGCCCTCTATTTATAGGTCTCTAACTTGTCCAAACCCTAATAAGATTTACAATTAAAAATAAAAGAAAAAGAAAAATAATTATTATCCTAACCCTAGTTGGAATTATAATCCAATTTGGAATCAAAAAGTAACAAAAATCCCGAAATAATCTCGTTTCCAGCAATTTCGCGCTGCCAAACACAACCTTACACACGCTTTGACCGGTCAACGCGGAAACGCGTCCGGTGACGTCTGCGAGCTTCCGCGCATTGCGCGGGTTTTCTTCACAGACGCCAAATGACGTTGTCTTGTTTTATGCTGCTGATTCCCATGCGCGCGCAAGGCGCGGTCGCTGTTTCTCTGGTGAAAACGGCGTCGTTTTGTTCCGAGTACTGAGGCCGCCTATATGCCCGCATTGCGCGGTCGGATTTCCGAAATTACCAAAATGCCATTGAACTTTTGCAGAATTTACAGTTTTGTCCCTTAGCTTTATTTTCCCTACAAAAATAAATTTTAAATAATTAAAAATAAATAAAAATAATATAAAAATATTAAAAATCCTAAAAACACATAATAATAAATAAAACTCCTAAAATACTAAAAATAAATAAAAACACATAAATAAAAATGAAATATAAAAATACTATAAAATTACCTAAATTAACATAAATTAACTAAAATCCTATAAAACCTATTAAAACCAAAATATGCTAAATAATTAAACATTTAAGCACACAATAAATATAAAAACTAAGTATTAGGGTATAAAAATATCGTATAATTTAGCCCTATCATTTGTTAATCTTACTCTACCCAAGACCCTTCGTGTGTGTGTGAATCCAAATGTATCAAACTAGCGAAAAAACTTAGATCCGCTCATATAATTAAATGCCACATAAAAGACATCAAAATATATACAACAAAACTCTATATTTTTATTTTTCACATCACTCAAAGCTAATATATGCAAATGTAACTTAGGAGATCAAAAAAATATTTAAATCTTTTAAGCACCATTAGGATTATTAATTTTCCTTTAAGCTCTTTTTTTCCCAATTAAATGGGTGCATTTTATGCTCCATCCCATTTTTTTCTTTTCTATTTTCTTTTTCTTCGGTGAGTACATTTTATGCTCCATCTCACCAACGAGTGCGTTTTACGCTCCATCTCACCAGCGAGTGCGTTTTACACTCCATCTCGCTTCTCTTCACATATTTATGAGTGAGTGCATTTTACGCCCTATCTCAACTCATCACATAATTCTCTTAACTATTTTTTTTCATGAGATTAGATAATTTTAATAATCCCATAATATTTACTTAAATCATTTCTCTTAAATCATATTTTACCATAATTTCACTTCAAGTTACGATCAAATAAAAATATAGAATTCAAAAATATCTATCATGAGCATTTAACCCAATAAACTTCCCTTAAGTTAAAACTAGCTCAAGCAATTGGATATGTGCATAAAAAATTAAAGGATCTCAAATAAAATAATAACCAATAAAAAACCAAAATTTAAACTATGCAAAAATTTATCCATTTTTCCAAAAGTTATTCAATAAAAACCAATTTTTATCATTGACCAAAAAATTAATTCAATTAATTCATTGCCCAAGAGACTCTACCTAAAAACTAAATTACCCCATTTTCGTAGGAAACACGATTGCACTTAGCATGTGCAATAAGCCTTTAAACCCCATGGTTATCCCAAGTGGACGAGTTGTGTCTCGTGAGGGTTTGCAGTGAATTCACCTACAAAATTCTAAAATTTAAACTAAAATAAAACCTAAAAATTTAAAAAAAAAAAAATCTTTCAAATTTACCCACACCCCTAAACTTAAAACAGACATTGTCCTCAATGTATAAAATAAAAAAAATTAAGAACAAGGGACTTCCCTGAATATTTAGCATTTTTCCTCCTCGTCTGCTAAGTCTGAGCTGCATTGAATAAACCTGACACAAAAAACAAAAACAAAGAAAAATATTAAAATAAATAATTAAATAACTAAAATTTACTACTAAAATAAAAACTACTAAAAATAAAATTAAAAAAAAAACTAAAACTAAAACTTGGGTTGCCTCCCAATAAGCGCTTGTTTTTAAGTCTTAGTCTGACTACTCCATTTTCTTCAATCAGGCTCAATCGCAAAAATTATCTTTTCATGCCTCATTTTTTTCTTTTCTTTGATCTCCATGGCATCCTTGAAATATTGCGAACCACCCCCAAACTTGAATTCATCCAAGCTATCAAAGTCTTTAACAAAGTCAACCCGATAGTATTCCTCAAAATTCTGAATTTGTTGCACGGACTGCACAAGCGGATTTTTCTTACTATCATTCGAAGTCACAACTTGATCATCCTCATCATTCTCTTTCTCTTCCCAAACCTTGCTATATTTCTTTTTCAACCTCATCATCATCTTCTTCATCCGAACGAGACCTCTTTAGATTTACTTTTTTATCCTCTTGAAACTCCTTGTCATTTTCCAATATAACTGTCTCGCACTGCTCTTTACCTTTCTCATCAAGATTTATCTCTGTATTACTAGGTAAAGTATCGCGAATGCAATTGTTGACTAGAGTTGCAAGTTGTTCCTTTCGAATCTCATCATCTTCCCTTTGAATCTCCAACTCTCGCATTGATTCTTCGTTGCGTTTACTATTCATCTCGTTATACTCTGTAATCCTCGCAAGAATTTCCTCACAAGTTGATAAGTGATCTTGCTGCGGTGGAGGTTGTTGATACGAGAATTCTGATGGGTATGATGAATTTGGAGCACAAACTTATTGATTATTCATTGTTGTCTCAATTCGCTCTAAAATTGTATCAAGAATTTCCTCCAAATTAGATTTCTGCTCTTGTTGCTGTGGAGGTGAGTATTGAGAATCCTGATGGTAATAACTTGGGGCAAAGTATTGTTCTTGATTATTATTCCATGAATTGCTCGGATGATCCTGCCAACCCGGATGATAGTAGTCTGGGATGTAACTAGGCTGCTGATTGTAAGTATTCTGAACGGATTGATTCCCAAGAGTGTCAATTTTTCTTTCAAGCATCGAAATTTGATTAACCAATGGCTCAAGTATTGCCACTCTTGATGGATCCATCCTATCAAAATACCATTGATAATTAATTCTAGCCATTGTACCTGAAAATAAAAATATAAAATAAAATAAAAATCAAATAAATAAAAATATACAAGTTTAAATTAAAATTAATTTGACTAAAAATTAATATTGGCAATAATTATTAAATTAATTCCCCGGCAACGGCGCCAAAAACTTGTTGGGTATTTTCTATATAAATATATACATGCAAGTATACACGGTCAACAAGTAATAAAGTGATAAAGTAGAGTGTCGAACCCATAGAGAATTAAATAATAATAATTACCAAAGACTAATTTAATAACAAATTAATTCTATTTAAACAATCTCAATTTAATTATAAAATAAACTAATCAAAATTACTAACTAAATTAAACTAATAAAAATGATTAAATCAAATTAAAATAGTTAAGATCACAATTTCCCCTAATGCTTCATTTAAATCTCTTTATTCCCCTTTTAACTAATTAACTATATAGAATTGTCAACTGATATTTCTTAACTACCTACTAACATTTTTCAAGAATTAATAAAAAGATTTATTCCAATTAAGTTACTATATTTCTATGCAAAATAAATTGAAATAAACTCATTAAGATCCAACTCTCAATAAAGTTACATGTAGCATATAGGTATCTCCATCTTACACACTATTATGCTACTTTTCCTATAAAGAATCAACAAATTCACATGTTATCATATCCAGATCTAATCCTAGAATTCCTTTTACAATTCCTTCTAAGATATCACAATTAATTATTGCGCAAATAATTATACATGAACGCATAAAATATGATAAACAACTCATAAATAATCATTAATAATTAAAAAGAAAACAAATTAAATTAAACTACACATTGGGTTCAATTGCAATCTCAAATAAAAATTAACTCATAATTAAATAATTAATTAACTACAAATAATTTAACATCTCAAAATTACAAAAATAAAAGATAAGGAAAAGAAATCAAATCTGTGTTGATATTCGTCTGTCACTCGGATCACAGTCTCCAATCTCCAAGCTCCACCTTCAATTCTTGAATTCTTCGCGTTAAATATTTGCTCCAAAAACTACTTCTAAATTACTCTAATAATCTGCTATTCTATGTTAATATATTCTAGTCTATGTTAAAAGTACTGAATATAATAGTTACATAGTATATTTATAGGAGTACAATAATAATCCTAAGCTAATGTGGAAAAGAAATCCAATTTGGAATCAAATTAATGCTAAAAATCTCGAAATTCTGCTATTCCAGCAATAAATCACGCGGCAAACATGGCCTTAACACGCGCGTTGACCAAGTCAACGCGCTTGTCTGACGTCAGCAGTTGCTTCACTGAAACGCGCGCATGGCGCGCAATTTTGACTCTTGTTGCTGCCTAAAACGACACCGTGTCGACTTATTTCTTCAATTACCGCGCATTGCGCGAATGTAACTCTCAGACGCACGCCAAATGGCGTTGTCTTTTGCTGCTGATTGTTTACTCCTCGCGCGCGTGGCGCGCTTATTACCTTTGCTGGATATTTACGATATTGCCACCAAGACTTGCAGAATTACGATAATGCCACTCCCTTTTGCAGAATTTACCAAATTGCCACCAAAGATTATTTCTCCTACAAAATAAAATATAAATTAATTAAAAATAAATAAAAATAATATAAAAATACTAAAAATAATAATAATGCATAAAATTAAATAAATGATCTAAAATGAATTAAAATACTTAAAAACTAACAAATAATTAAGCCTAAAAATATTCAATAAATAGGTATAAAAAACTATTATCAAAAGGGAAGATGAGATTTGGAAAGAAGGGAAAGCTGAGTCCAAGATTTATTGGACCTTTTGAAGTATTGAGAAGAATATGTGAGGTAGCTTATGTTGTGGCATTACCTCAAGAATTAGCACATATCCATAATTTATTCCACGTATTAGTACTGAGACCGTATAAGCCGGATTACAAGCATGTGATTGAGTACGAACCATTTCCGATTGAGAAGGATTTGACGTATGAAGAAACTCCGGTTCAAATCATAAATAGGAAGGAACAAGTTTTGGGGAACAAGATGATATTTCAGTGAAGGTAGTGTGGAGGAACCACAATGCTGAGGAAGCAACGTGGGTGCTAGAAGAGAAAATGAAGAAAGAATATCCAAGTCTGTTTATGTAATCTTAAAATGATGATTTCAGGGACGGAATCCTTATAAGGAGGGAATAATGTAATGACATGAAAATTCTTAATATTGTAAATATGATTATAAATAATGGAAATTAATTTTTTGAATGTGACAAGTGTTATGGGACAAGCCAATTATGGAGTATTGGATTAAAAAAATAAAATCCAAGCCTAATGAAATAATTTTGGTTCAAAAAGGACTTGAATTGGATTAAAATTGAGCAAGTTATGAATTAATAAGAATAAGTTTTCTAGGATTTTAGACTAATGACCATGTTGCCTTTAACAAGTAATGAAATGTCATATGTGTCCTAAAGTGGTTCAATGACTATTATGTCTATACTTGGTAATGTGAAATACCATGATTGTCCCTAACCATGCATGGTTAAGCTTAACTAGTATATGGTTAAGTGTTGGCAAGATATATACAATTTGTGTATGTATATATCAAGCAAGTATAAGCCAAGTGAGCTAAGTTCAAGCTAATTCATTTAAAGAGTGCTAGCAAGAGAGAAAGAAAGAAATGAGCTAGGGTTCCATAAAACTTAAGAAAATCGCAAGGAAAAAGTGCTCAAAGGAAGCATATAAGGCCGCCAAGGTGGAGAATCTAGCATTAACAAGGTTTATAGGAAGAAGAAAGAGAGCACAAAGAAGGTATATAAGTGTTCTAACTTCAAAACCTATCATTTATGTGTTTAAATGCTAGAACAAGTGTAGTCATGCATGTATCTATGATCTAAGTTGTGATTTATGTGAGTAACATGCTTCAAGATTTGTTTATCATGAAACCCTAAGCCTAAGTTGGGTAGAAACAAAGGTGGTGCACTATTCATATATATATTAAAAGCTAGAAAGCATGATTCATGGATGATCATGTATTATGTGTTGCTAGAAATGATGAAATCCTAGTTGAAGATGATGATCATGTTGAATACATGAGTAATTCTATGGTTGATAGCATATAAGATGCATGAAAGGCTGAAAAATATGAGTTCTTGTGAAAAATGTCAATATTAGCATATGATTTGCATGTAAATCAAATCATAATCTATAAAGTATTTTGAAGGTACATGTAGGAGTTACACAAGCATAAAAGTTGCTAAATGTGTTTATGATAGTATATGTGATGCATGAGATTCAAGATGTCAAGTGAGTTCGAGTTTGAAATTTGCTAAAAAGGGTAAAAATGCAATCAATGTGTGATTTTTGGCCAATTTGTGTAATTGAAGGTCAAACGAGGCCAAACATCTAAGTTTGATACAAATGCACGTGTTAGAATCGAATTGAAAGTCATTTGGCGTCTGTGGCGATAAATGTGCATTTTAAACATTTTAAAACGTTCGCCGACGTCCAAAACGAAATCTTTGGAAAAATAAGGCCAATTTATGATTTTAAATATTTTGAAGGCCCATGCAAGTCAAATACATGTTATGTGTGCTATGTGAAGTGTTGGAACTCAGAAAATCAAATTAGGGCCAAAGATAGAAGGGATTTTGGAAAGAAATTTTTTTCTGAAAAAACAGCACTGTGCCGGGGCGCTCTTTTTTGCACTAGAGACTGCGCCAGGGTGCAGTGCTGCTGTGAAGAGCTCGCCGGGGCGAAATCAGAGCGAGCCGGGGGTGCAGTTTGGCCGAGCCAATCACGCGGCCAACGAAGTTCCAAGAAGGAAAGATGGCGTCGGGGCGCCGTGTACTAAATTTTGAAAAATAAATTTATTTTGCCAAAAATAAAATGTTTTGATATTAAATGATAGAAATATGTATGTAAGCCATAAATTGATAAAAATAATCAATATGGTAGATGTTAAAGATAAATGAACAATGTGTTATATGTTAAGGGTTATGTAAAGGTAAATGGTAGCTTGTATAGCAAGTTATAACATGCATATGTATATAACTAATGTATGAACCTATATCATGGTTATGTAGGACTCAATCGAGATAGGATTGGTCCAATTAAGATAAACGGGGACAAATGCAAGTCTTCTAGCTGAACTTCCATTTATAGTTCATTGAACAGTCATTCATGTTATGCATTCTTATGATCATGTAAAGTTCATTCACTATTGAACTATTTTGAAAATGTTGATGCCAATCTTGATTCCGACTAGGCACGCATAATGATACATGTTGAAATCAAATGTTTATTGTTATGTGCTCCAATCCACATTGCTGTGGTGCAGATTCTATGATATGCTGTAACAAAATAACCCTGATAAAGGGGAGTAAAGTATAAAGCAATATAATTTTATAGTGTGCTTGCGTCATTAGATATTTATGTTGTGCACAATATAATGGTACGATGGGCTGATCACATAGAGTACATATCTAAATTGAACAACAGTCTTATGACTAACTTGGGCAATACCAGTCTTCATGATTGGTATTGTTCTTAACGAGTTCTAGGTCTTGTGACCGTACAACAAGTAAGTTTCATGTTTTCAGTTAATCATGTAAAGTTATGCATATTTCTTATGGTCATACATTGAACTGATATTGACCAGCTTATTTTGAATGATTCAACTTATTGATATTGATCAGTCTATCGAAAATGATCCATTTCATTGTTTATGACTCAGCTTATTGTAAATAATTCAGTTTATTGTAAATGATTCATGATCATCTTAAATGATTTTAAATTCACGAATTTCGAAATATCATGTCATCGTTTACTTATATATTTGCTGAGCTATTTTATGCTCACCCTTGTTTTCAAACATGATATTTCAGCTAAACCTGAGCAGGCTGAGGGATTAGGATTAGACAAAGGAAAAGGAAAAGCTAATCAATAGTGAAGGCTTAGATAGAGAATAAATGTATTGTATATATTATCTTTTTTAATATGTCAGGTACGGATATGTGTATGGATAAAGGTATATAGAACCTGAGATGAGATATGTATATATGTAAACTAAGTTTTATTATTATTTTATTCAGAATGAATGTATGTGTTGACAGGGTGGAATAGTAACATAAGCACTGAACCCGTGGTTCAAGGCACCCGGATTTGGGGACATCACTCTAGCTTTTAATATATATATGAATAGTGCACTACCTTTGTTCTAGCCAACTTTGAGCTTAGGGTTTCATCAAATATCAAACATGAAGCACATAAGTCACATAATCTACACATATAGCCCAAGATGCATGGATGACTACTCTTATTTTTGAATTTAAACACATAAATTAAGGACTTTAAGACAAAAACACATTTAAATATTTTTTGTGCTCTCTTTCTTCTTGCTATAAACCTTTCTAAAGAAAAATTCTCCACTTTGATAGCTAGACTTCCTTCACTTAAACACCTTCTTGTAATCTCTTGAGTCCTTAAATCAAACCCTAGTTCTTCTCTTTTTCTCTCTATGAACTCTTGCTTAGCAACTTGAAAATTAGAATGGAATGAACTAAGTGACTTGGCTTATACTTGCTTAACTTTTATATTATACACAACATACACATCTGGCAACGCAACCACGCCATAAAATTATATTGCTTTATATTTTACTCCCTTTTACCATGGTTGTTTTGTTACAGCATATCAAAGAATCCGCACCACGGTAATGTGGATTGGAGCACATAACAATAAACATCTGATTTCAACATGTATCATCATACGTGTCTAGCCGGAATCAAGATTGGCGTCGACCTTTTCAAAGTAGTTCAATAGTGAATGAACTTTACATGATCATATGAGTGCATAACATGAATGATTGTTCAATGAACTATAAATGAAAGTTCAGTTAGAAGACTTGCATTTGTCCTTATCTATCTCAATTGGACAAATCTTATCCCGATTGAGTCCTACATAACCATAATATGGGTGCATGCATTAGTTATATACATATGCATGCCATAACTTGCTATTCAATCTACCATTTAGCTTTACATAACCCTTAACATATAACACATTGTTCACTGAAGCTTTAATATCTATCACATTGATTATTTTTTATCAAATTATGGTTTACATACATGTTTTTATCATTTAATATCAAAATATTTTATTTTGGATCAAAAATAATTTATTTTTCAAAACTCAGTACTCGGCACCCCGGTGCCATCTTTCCTTCTTGGAACTGGCTGACCGCGAGATTGGCTAAGCCAGACTGCACCCCGGCTCGCACTGATTTCTCCCCAGCGAGCTCTTCACAGCAGCACTGCATCTCGACGCAGTCTTTAGTACAAAAGAGGGTGCCCCGGCGCAGTGCTGGTTTTTCAAAAAAAAAATTCTTTTCAAAATCCCTGTTATCTTTGGCCCTAATTCGATTTTCTGAGTTCCAACACTTCACATAGCACATATAACATGTATTTGTCTCGCATGGGCCTTCAAAACATTTAAAAATCATAATTTGGCCTTATTTTTTCAAAGATTTCGTTTTGGACATCAGCGAACGTTTTAAAGCGCTTAAAATGGACATTTATCGCCATAGACGCCAAACGACTTCCAATTCGATTCTAACATGTGTATTTACATCAAACTTAGATGTTTGGCCTCGTTTGACCTTCAATTATACCAATTGGCCAAAAATCACACATTGGTTGCATTTTATCCTTTTTAGCAAATTTCAAACTTGAACTCACTCGACATCTTGAACCTCATGCATCACATAGACTACCATAAACACATTTAACAACTTTGTATGCTTGTCTAACTCCTACATGCACCTTCCAAAATATTTTACAGATTATGATTTGGTTTACATGCAAATCATAGGCTAATATTAAAATTTTCCATAACAACTCATATTTTTCAGCCTTTCATGCATCTTGTATGCTATCAACCATGAAATTACTCATGTATTTAACATGATCATCACCTTCAACTAGGATTTTATCATTTCTAAAAACACATAACACATGATCATCCATGAGTCATGATTTCTAGCTTTTAATAAATATATGAATAGTGCCACCTTTGTTCTAGCCAACTTTGAGCTTAGGATTTCATCAAATATCAAACATGAAGCACATAAGTCACATAATCTACACATATAGCAAAAGATACATGCATGACTACTCTTATTTTTGAATTTAAACACATAAATGAAGGACTTTAAGACAAGAACACATGTATACATTCTTTGTGCTCTATTTCTTCTTGCTATAAACCTTTCTAAAGAAGAATTCTCCATTTTGATAGCTAGACTTCCTTCTCTTGAACACCTTCTTGTAATCTCTTGAGTCCTTAAATCAAACCCTAGCTCTTCTCTTTTTCTCTCTATGAACTCTTACTTATCAACTTGCAAATTAGAATGGAATGAACTAAGTGACTTGGCTTATACTTGCTTAACATATACATACATAAATTGTATGTATCTTGCCAACACTTAACCATACACTAGTTAAGATACACCATACATGGTCAAGGCCATTTAAAACATTTCACATGGACTTTTAATGGCACAAATGACAATTCTCACCAAAAAGGATACCATGGTAATTCTTCAACTTATTAAGGGTAGCTTAGTCAATATTCAATAATCCTAGAGAATTAATTCCTATTAAGTCATAACTTGTTTATTTCTTAACCAATTCAAGTCCTTTTTGATCCAAATTTATTTCATTAGGCTTGAATTTTATTCCATAATCAAATAGTCCTTAATTGACTTGTCCCAAAACACTTGTCACACATTAAAATTTTACTTTCAATTAAATTATAATCATATTTACGATATTGAGAATTTTCATGTCATTACAGACTTGGATGGTAACTATTCAAGATCATGAAAGTTAGGGACAAAATAATATTTTGATTAACTCTGATTTTAGCTCCATATAGAGTAATTAATTATCATATTTGATTATAAATAGGATCATCTCCTTTATGGAAAGAAATAATTAATCAATCCAACTGATTATGCGTTTTAGCTTTTATGGAAAGATCAATTATAACTGATTGTGTGTTCCATGTTTAGAAATGTTAACATAATTATTCAGTCAATTTTAGATTTTTGTAAATAGATTTCTATTTAGAAGGAAAGTGAAATAACCTTTCAAAAAATATGTTTAAGCTTTTATTATCAAAATCGTGATTAATTATTTCCTTTTAGAGAAGGCTTTGAAAATTCAATTTTAAGTTTTCATGTATACAATGCAATCTAAGAGCCTTGATTGAATTAAAACTCTTGTTAAGATCTTACATTTGATCCCAGATGATTCGATCTAATTTCTATCCAGCTTTAGAGATTTTGTAGATCAAATCTAGCTTGGTTATACAGTCTGTTGTATAGCAGTTCCTTGTCTGTCTTGATCCGGTCTAATTTTTCAGCTTGCTATATTCATACTGCTTTGTTCTGCTTAATCCAGTTCAGTTCACAGCTTGTTATATTAATGCATATACCATATTTGATATTTAGGATGCTTAATAGCCTGCTGCATGATTAGTGTAATAATACAATAACTTAGTAAATAGATGGTCGTCATCAAAACACAAGGATGCAGTGTGACTAAGTCAATACTTCACTTCATTTCATATGATAAAGCAGTGGAGGACCATGTTGGTGTAAGACCCTGACTTTTATGAAATACAAATTTATTTTCTTTTGAAATGGTAAGTGGATAAATTGACAAAAGTTAAAAAAAATTGTGCAAATTTTATCTTGTTGGAGAATATTCATTTTCTCTAAAAATATTCGTTCTGTCAGGGAATATTCAATTCATACGACGGCGTTGAAATAACCAAATATTGATAGACTCCACAACGAAATATTGTCGGATATAGAAAACGACATAAGTAATATTTTTAAATAAAAATGGTCAACGGTACTATCACTTTTAACTGTTAAAATATCTGATGGTGAAAGAATAGTAGAACACGGTATTGCACAGTAACATACGATATTGCACAGTAGCATACGGTATTGCACAATATTTTATATTATTAAACTGATAAAGTGGCTATTGTACAATATTGACTTTATTGAATCAAAAATTGTCACGTGCACAATAATTCATATTATTGAACTGATAATTGTCACAATAGTATATGCACAGTAATTCACATTACTAAATCAATAATTGTTATTACACAGTAACGTGCTTTTTCTTTTATTTATTTTCTGCATTATTGTTATCACTATTATGATATTGATTTAACTGTTGTATTTCATTATTAGTTGATATTTTTGCTTGTATTATGAGTATCTAACTCAGAAAGCCAACTACACTGCATTTACAACAATTGGTCATAATAATGAATAATTGTGAATTATTGTTGAATAATTGAATTGATAAAGTTATTTGTTTTATTATAATAAAGTTATTTACTTTATATAAATTATGTAAAGTAAATTATTTTATTATGATATATTATATAAATTTATTTATTTTATATATAAAGTTAATTGATTTATATATAAAGTTAGTTGTTTTATATATAAAGTTAATTGATTTATATATAAAGTTAGTTATTTTATATATAAAGTTAATTATTTTATTAAATGAATGGTATAGATTAAAGAAAATCTGAAATGAATGATATAGATTAAAGATAATGTAATAATTATAGAATTTGAAATGAACGGTGTAGATTAAAAATAATTTTTTAAACGAATGATTTAGATTAAAGAAATCTTAAAAGATGAAATATGTGGTATTGATTAAACATTATCTTGAAATGTACGGTTTAAATTAAATTAGAAAATCTTGGATTATGATAAGATTTTTAGCTATAAATAGAGACCTTAACTTAAGAATTTTTCATAAACTTCCTTGCTTATTCTTTTTTTCACTCTCTAAATATTACTTTGTGTAATTTCTGTCTAAGTGTGCTTAAGATATTATCTGTATTTGTGAAAATCTGTAAGACTACATATATTGTTCAAATAAGTCTTTTCATAATAATTTGTCAAGTAACCACACACATCACGCGGTGTTTATAAATCTTCGTTTAGAATATTCATTTTGAAAAACTTTCTCTTAAATATTCTTTTGAAATAATATTTTCAAAAATTATTTTGAAGTTTATTGTACTTTATCTTGTACACTACACAAATTTTTACTATCAAATCACTTTTGATAATTTCATACGAATTCATATACATTATGAAATTTATATGTGGTAGTTACTAATTAAATTATAAATATATAGGTTGATCAACTTCATTTAAAATAATATTCAGTCGCGTGTTAAGATAAATGATATCTTTTTCTTTCATACTCTTAAACTTACTATGATAAGTATTATTCAATAAAATTTCTTAAAATGATTATATGTTCATTAATATTTTGCGCTTCATTTAATATCATTTCATGTGAACCTTCTTATTTACTTGTATTTTGCTATTAAACTTCAATCGTTATTTTGAATTATGGATCTTGAATATTATTCTTGAATTTGAGTTCACATCATGTTGACAATTTGGATATTATTTGACTCTGGACAAAGTATCATGTTATTTTATTCATCATTTAAATCTCTGTTGTTATTCTAATTATCAAAAATCAAGTTGTTGTGAATATCTGTGACCCGGGGTATAGATGATATGATAAATGCGATATAATGATGGTGAGTCTTTTTATGACACGTGATGAATATTTCTTTGGCCTGGGACAAAGAAGAACTGTTGTTGTGACATCTCAGGTTTTTACAGTATTTTCAAATGAGGATTTTGATTAATTTAATTACGGGTTAGCAGCTAAAGCCTGGTTTAGATGGATATGATGTATTATTATGTGATTAAATTAAATTATTATGTGATCAATGTGTTAGAAATGACCTGTGTGATTGAAATAGTAAAGAGAGACCTATGTGGTCGAATATAGGAAGATGAGTTAAGTTAGAGAATTATGGAAATGAGAAAAGTATAATGGAAATGAGTTTAAGTTATGAGAATTAAGAATGAGCTTAATGAATGGGCCTGGAGAGACGAGGGTATGAGAATGACAAGTATAGGTAAGTCTGTATATGCTGTGAGGAAGGAACCATGTGATCAAATCGGTTTATTAAGGATTTATGGAATATTAAGTGTATGATATTTGTATATATGGAATTTGTTAAGAAAATTGATATTAAATGATGGAAATAAGATAATCGTGATACGATGTGTAAAGACAAAAAGGTAATACTCTTAAATGTGAGTATAAGGAAACGTAGATTTCATGTATATTGGGAACTGACATTATATGTGTTAAGTAAATAAGTAAAAAGACGTAAAGTCGTGAAGAAGATATTATGAGTTTAAAAGGATAAAGGACGATGGATTTTGGTAATCCGGTCGATGTGTGCTTCTCGATGAAGTGATTTATGGAAAAGATGAGTATTATGACCAATTAAGCTATCGAAAAAATGAAATGGATGGAATAAGGAACCAAAAAGGGTTATAGATGATTGAGAATGAGTATTATGCAAAAATTGGCAAATTATTATAAATTGTTATAAGTAGTTAATAAAATTTGATGTTTCAAGTGTGACAAGAGATATGGGACAAACAAATTATGGAGTATTTAATACTAGAATAAAATTCAAATATGATGAAACAAGTTTGGATCTAAAAGGATTTGAATTAGAGTAAAAATGAATAAATTATGAATTAAGGGAATTTAATTCTCTAGAAAAATGGGATAATGACTAGAGTGCCCTTGACAATTTGGAAAATGACCAAGATATCCTAAGATGGAGGAATGTCTAATATGTCTTTAGCTAGCCATGAGAAATGACTTAAGTGTCCCTAACTAGGCATGAGTTAACTTAACTAATGTATGGTTAAGTGTTGGAGATTTGCATGTTATATATATGTATGTATATGTTGAGCATGATCAAGCTAAGCTATTTAGCTGATTTCTTTTTATCCTTCGAAGTTGCTAGAAAAGTAAGAGCTAGAAGAGAAAAGAGAAGAGAAAGTGAGCTAGGGTTGCAAAGTTGGCTTGGAGAATTCAAGGAAAAGTGATCAAGAGATGGAGTACTAGCCATCCAAGTGAAGATTACAAGACTAGCAAACTTCTTAGCAAGAAAAGAAAGAGTCATAAGAAGGTATAGCCATGTTCTTACAATAGAACTTCATGTTTATGTGTTTAAATGATAATTCAAGAGAAGCCATGCATGGAATTGTGGCTAGATGTAAGTTTCATAGGAGTTTTTGTGCTATATGTGTGGTAAGTCATGGAACCCTAGACTCAAGTTGGTAAAACAAAGGTGATATACCTTTTATGTTTATGTTCAAGGCTAGAAATCATGATTTAAGATATGATCATGTGTTATGTGTTGCTAAATTTGATGAAAACCTAGTTTGAAAGGTTAATCATGTTTGATGCAAGCAAATTATTGTGCTAGATGGTAAGCTAGAGACTTTGATGGTTAAAATGCACATTTTGTTAAGGAAAGTTTGAATATTAGACTATACTTTGTGAATAAACCAAATCGTAATCTGTAAAAAGCAGTAGAATGTGCAGTTAGAAGTTATATGGACTTGTATAGTTGTTAAATGTGTATTTGGTAGCCTAGGTGGCTTGTTGAGTTTAAGAAGTCGAGTTAAGTTTTTGAATTTTAAAAAAAGAGTGAAAATTGACAAAATGCCATCAATAAGTGAGTTTTGGCTAATTTGAGAAACTAAGGGTCAAATGAGGCCAAATAGTTAAGTTTGATGTTATTACATGTGTTAGAGTCAATTTGAATTTGTATGGCGACAATTGTGGATTTTAAACGTTTTAAAACGTTCGCCGATGATTAAAACGAACCTTTTGGAAAAATGGATTCAAATGAAAAGTTTTATATGTTTTAAAGGCCCGTACAAGTTTAATATGTGTTATAAGTGTTAAATGACATTTTGGAATCAAGTCTTGTAAAAAGGGGCCAAGAATAACATAAGTTTTGGAATTTGAAAAGTTTGCGAAAGTCGACAAATTACCTGTCAAAATGTGATTTTTGGCAATTTTAAAGAATTAAAAGTGAAATGAAGTCAAATGAGTTGGTTTTATGTTATGACACGTGTATACGTTGATTTGGTAAGCAACGGATGAGAATTTGAATGAAATGTCAATTCGAACGATCGAAATCGAACGTTTCGATCCTAAACAGATTTTTACGGACAAAACCCGCCTCGTGTATAATTTAATGGTTTGAAAGGCCTAGACATGCCATGTATAACCTAAGCGAACTATGTCAAGTGTTAGAATGGAGTTTTAAAACATATGGCCAAAAATCACAAAGTTGGAAAATTTGAGTTTAAAAGTCAAAAAATTTCTAAGTGTTGGAAATGTTTTGAACAGCCCTCCTATGGGCTAATGTATCAATGATTTTAAAAAGCGAAATGAGGCAAGTTGTATTTTTATAAAATACTACATAGTAAGGTCTAGATGTGGTCCAAATTTGAGCTCATTTGGATGTAAGATGAAAGAATTAAAAATCGGCAAATGTAGTGCAAAAATCAAAAATTCTGTTCTGAACATTGCGCCCCCGCGCCATGTTTTGTACTAAACATTGCGCTGGGGCCCAAATGTACTGTTCACAACTGAGCCAATCCCGCGGCCACCGAGTTCTGGCGGTGCTGGGGCAAAGTCGCTCTCTTTTTTAATTTTTTTAAGCTTCCAAAAAGCTATATTTTGATATGGAATGATATGAATAGGTTATGTAAGCCCTAAATAGATAAATACTGATCAAAATAAATGATGTTAAGGTATAATAGAATGACAAATGACATAACATAACATGCCTAAAGCTAAGTTAAATCATGTTAAGGGTTATATAAAAGGTCGAAAGCAAGCTAGGATGTATTATTAACCTACATAAGGTATAATATATCATATGTGAAATGATTAGAGACGAATGGTTAAGTAATTATGGATTAAGTTTGAAAAGTGATATTGAGTTTATGATCTTATAATGATGCATATAGTGCAATGTTTACAGATGACGCTCGAAGTAGTAAACCAACGTAATGAAGGATAGCAAGGCCAAGCGAGGCGGTTAAGTTTAAGTATAATAAAAGCTAATCAGGCAAGTTCTTCAGACTTAAACGTGATAGATGTTCTATGTGGACTATGTGCAATTCCGTGATTAATTGTTATGTGCAATTTGTGATTAAGCATAGCATGTTAAGGTAAAGGAGGCATGACGCATTGACATAAACTATGAGCATGTAAAGTGTTAACTGATTAACTTGCTGAGTGTTATGCTCATTCTTGCTATAAACTAACATTTCAGGTAAGGTACAAGAAAGCCGGAGGTGCCGGTTATACTAAGGTAAAGAACGTGAATAAATGGAGAAGCAAGAAGTCAATTTGTTACATGTATATATGATATGTCCATGCAAAAAGGATGTAAATATAAACCATAATAGTAATAAGGGATTTATGATTTGTAAATTCATGATAATGAATGTGCATGTATATATGAATTATCCGGTTAAGAAATGTAAAGGTTATAGTTAGATGTATTATAGTTAGACGAGTTTGACATGTAATAAACTCGTATATGTATGTTACAGCTATATGTAACCAAAAACAAGTATGATATTGATGAATGTATGTGGGTATATATATGAACAAGCACAGGTACAGAACAGGTATTTAAACAGAGCCGCGTATAGATAGTTCATGGCAAAATTTTAATTACAGGTTATATAAATCATGAATAAATATGATTATAGAAATAGTAATAGTGTAGGTCACAATTAATAAATGGTTGACCTAAGTTATAATGAGTAGTAAAGTGAACGTTGCGATCCTGAGACATGTATTGAAAGTTGGTTTTAAAGTGTTATATAAAAAAAAAAAGTGGACCACATTACAGTCAACTAAAGTTTATAAAGGTTAAAGATTAAGTTTTAACGCACGAGATTCCGGTTAATATGGTTTAAGATTAATGATTATGATATCCAGAGATAATCGGATAGAATTAAGGAAGGTGGGGATCTCGGGGCGTTACAGGTGGTATCAGAGCAGTTGGGTTATAGACCTTAGGTAGGAGTATCTTAGGCTATGATCTTTGTATGGAAGAAGGAAATAGTATGGAAATGAACTCTAGATAAGTTGAGCCAGTAAGAAATGAATTTTGGGAATTCTGGATTATGGAATAGTAAAGGATATTTTAAAATAAGATAATGATAAAGGGAAAAAGAGCCATGAGATCCTAGGTGATCAAAGACTAAGGGACTCTTGATGGGTCGAGAATGGTAAGATAAGATTAAAGGACTCTTGAGGAGTTGTGAATTATAAAAAGTGAATAGGGACTCTAGATGAATCGTAAATTATCAGATATGAGTAAAAGGGACTCTTGATGAGTTGTGAACAGTAAGATATTATTTGATAAAATTCATATCAGGAAAGATAAAGGAAAGGCTAAGTTGAGGAAAAGGTTAGGGTATGTGGGATTTTTCATTGAGGACTCATGGTAGTGGCTGAGTGTGCACTTCCTTGTATGGGCGGGGATGTGTACTTACTTAGCTTCCTATCGTGATAATCAGTGGAGATCCAACGTCACGGTATCAGTTATGTATGTTGAGAAGGTAATTCTTTTCTTCTACATGTACCTGATACATAGGAAATGAGAAGTATTAAGTAAGAAAGATTAAGGTTAGTTGCGTGTTCTGAAAATCCAAGCATATAGTAAGTTCGTGACTCATGATTGTATAGTGGAGCCCCTCAGCGAATGGACGACTATAGCCTGACTAGGACAAGCTCCGTGAACCATATGATTGTGGTAAGTTCCTGAGCCCAAATGCGTGGCAAGTTTGATGAACAGGGTTGGGTTAGAGTAGAGAGTCATAAGTTAAGAGATATAGTTCTTAGATATTGGTTAAGATTAAGGATATATGAAAAGATAAAAATATAAGAAAGGATTGAATGAGTTAAGGAAGGAAGTGAAGAAGAGATTATTAGATTGGGTAGGCAATCAACTCTTCTAGCTATGCTAGACCATCAAAATGTTTTGTTCAAGTATTGAAAAGTGATTTTAAAATTCCGTGATTCAGGGGTCTATGTCAATTGATTCGGTTAGACTAAAGTTATTTGAAAATTTCAAAATATATTTATGAAACCATTGTCACACTATTGAATATGGTGTGAAATGATAGCACCAAGTTTTGAGTCAATGATGGCATTCTCAGAGCATAGTAACAAAAGTATAGAAGTGGGAGTTTAACCACTAATACATCGTTACATATTGCAATGTGATGCAGTCATGGTAAAAATGAATTTTTGAAAAGTTCTAAGTTTTCAAAGTACGAACAATTTAATGATGTGTGTCTATGCCATTTGTTTCGGCTAGACCATTCTGCTAAAGAAATGAGTAAATGTTTTTGGAATCCAGATAATGGATAAAGTAACATGTTTTTAAAGGCTGAGGTGAACAACCCTGAAAATGGGATATGGTATAGGGGTTGGTTAACACGGTTCAACCCAAAAGAAAAGGAAAGATGTTGTGCACAACAGAACAGGGTACGATAGGTTGATCACCTAGCGTACCAAATGACCAAAGGACTTAGAGTGACATGGTTGCGTCGTGAACTCATGTTCCTGGTCTTTATGACCCCTAGGTATTATCAGTCTTTGTGATTGTTAATATTCTTAACGAGTTCATTGGTATTTGTGACCCCTCAGCAAAAAGAAAAGCAAAAGTTTTGATTTTGAAAAGCAAAAGTTTTATGTTTATAGAAAAGTTATTCCTATTTATTCATACGACTTCACAGTTATTGAACAATTGTGAAGATTCCTGAAAGACATTTCAATCTTCTGGAATGAATGTTAGAAAGGGGTAAAAAGGGTAGAGAGAGGAGAGAATGTAAAGGTTAGTGAAAACCTAGCTATGATGAATTGAATGCAAAGAGTTATGTATGTTGAAAATGAGCAAGATATGAGTACATAGCAATTTCGAGGATGAAATTTTTTGAAGGAAGGGTGAATGTGACATCCCAGATTTTTGCAGTATTTTCAAATGAGGATTTTGATTAATTTAAGTAAATGTTAGCAGCTAAAGCCTGGTTTAGATGGATATGAGGTATTATTATGTGATCAATGTGTTAGAAAGGACCTGTGTGGTTGAAATAGTAAAGAGGGACCTATGTGGTCGAATATAGGAAGATGAGTTAAGTTAGAGAATTATGAAAATGAGAAAAGTATAATGGAAATGAGTTTAAGTTATGAGAATTAAGAACGAGCTTAATGAATGGGCCTGGAGAGGCGAGGGTACAAGAATGATAAGTATAGGTAAGTTTGTATATGCTGTGAGGAAGGAATCGTGTGATCAAATCGGTTTATTAAGGATTTATGAAATATTAAGTATATGATATTTGTATATATGGAATTTCTTAAGGAAATTGATATTAAATGACGGAAATAAGATAATCGTGATACGATGTGTAAAGACAAAAAAGTAATACTCTTAAATGTGAGTATAAGGAAACGTAGATTTCATGTATGTTGGGAACTTACATTATATGTGTTAAGTAAATAAGTAAAAAGACGTAAAGTCGTGAAGAAGATATTATGAGTTTAAAAGGATAAAGGACGATGGATTTTGGTAATCCGGTCGAGGTGCGCTTCTCGAGGGAGTAATTTATGGAAAAGATGAGTATTATGACCAATTGAGATATTGAAAAAATGAAATGGATGGAATAAAGAACCAAAAAGGGTTGTAGATGATTGAGAATGAGTATTATGCAAAAATTGGCAAATTATTATAAATTGTTATAAGTAGTTAATGAAATTTGATGTTTCAAGTGTGACAAGAGATATGGGACAAGCAAATTATGGAGTATTTAATACTAGAATAAAATTCAAGTATGATGAAACAAGTTTGGATCTAAAAGGATTTGAATTGGAGTAAAAATGAATAAATTATGAATTAAGGGAATTTAATTCTGTAGAAAAATGGGATAATGACTAGAGTGCCCTTGACAATTTGGGAAATGACCAAGATATCCTAAGATGGAGGAATGTCTAATATGTCCTTAGCTAGCCATGAGAAATGACTTAAGTGTCCCCAACTAGGCATAAGTTAACTTAACTAATGTATGGTTAAGTGTTGGAGATTTGCATGTTATATATATGTATGTATATGTTGAGCATGATCAAGCTAAGCTATTTAGCTGATTTCTTTCTATCCTTCGAAGTTGCTAGAAAAGTGAGAGCTAGGAGAGAAAAGAGAAGAGAAAGTGAGCTAGGGTTGCAAAGTTGGCTTGGAGAATTCAAGGAAAAGTGATCAAGAGATGGAGTACTAGCCATCTAAGTGAAGATTACAAGACTAACAAGCTTCTTAGCAAGAAAAGAAAGAGTCATAAGAAGGTATAGCCACGTTCTTACAATAGAACTTCATGTTTATGTGTTTAAATGATAATTCAAGAGAAGCCATGCATGGAATTGTGGCTAGATGTAAGTTTCATAGGAGTTTTTGTGCTATATGTGTGGTAAGTCATGGAACCCTAGACTCAAGTTGGTAAAACAAAGGTGATATACCATTTATGTTTATGTTCAATGCTAGAAATCATGATTTAAGATATGATCATATGTTATGTGTTGCTAAATTTGATGAAAACCTAGTTTGAAAGGTTAATCATGTTTGATGCAAGCAAATTATTGTGCTAGATGGTTAGCTAGAGACTTTGATGGTTAAAAAGCACATTTTGGTAAGAAAAGTTTGAATATTAGGTTATACTTTGTGAATAAATCAAATCGTAATCTGTAAAGAGCAATAGAATGTGCAGTTAGAAGTTATATGGACTTGTATAGTCGTTAAATGTGTATTTGGTAGCCTAGGTGGCGTGTTGAGATTAAGAAGTCAAGTTAAGTTTTTGAATTTTAAAAAAATAGTGAAAATTGACAAAATGCCATAAATAAGTGAGTTTTGGCTAATTTGAGAAACTAAGGGTCAAATGAGGCCAAATAGTTAAGTTTGATGTTAATACACGTGTTAAAGCCAATTTGAAAGTCATTCGGTTTGTATGGCGACAATTGTGGATTTTAAACGTTTTAAAACGATCGCCGACGATCAAAACGAACCTTTTGGAAAAATGGATTCAAATGAAAAGTTTTAAATATTTTAAAGGCCCGTACAAGGTTAATATGTGTTATAAGTGTTAAATGACATGTTGGAATCAAGTCTTGTAAAAAGGGGCCAAAAATAACATAAGTTTTGGAATTTGAAAAGTTTGCGAAAGTTGACAAATTGCCGTCAAAGTGTGATTTTTGGCAATTTTAAAGAATTAAAAGTAAAATGAAGTCAAATGAGTTGGTTTTATGTTATGACACGTGTATACGTTGATTTGGTAAGCAACGGGAATTTGAATGAAATGACAATTCGAACGATCGAAATCGAACGTTTCGACCCTAAACGGACTTTTACGGACAAAACTCGCCTCGTGTATAATTTAATGGTTTGAAAGGCCTAGACATGCCATGTATGACCTAAGCGAACTATGTCAAGTGTTAGAATGGAGTTTTAAAACATATGGCCAAAAATCACAAAGTTGGAAAATTTGAGTTTAAAAGTCAAAAAATTTCTAAGTGTTGGAAATGTTTTGAACAGCCCTCCTATGGGCTAATGTATCAATGATTTTAAAAAGGCAAATGAGGCAAGTTGTATTTTTATAAAATACTAGATAGTAAGGTCTAGATGTGGTCCAAATTTGAGCTCATTTGGATGTAAGATGAAGGAATTAAAAATCGGCAAATGTAGTGCAAAAATCAAAAATTCTGTTCTGAACATTGCGCCCCCGCGCCATGTTTTGTACTAAACATTGCGCTGGGGCCCAAATGTACTGTTCACAACTGAGCCAATCCCGCGGCCACCGAGTTCTGGCGGTGCTGGGGCAAAGTCGCTCTATTTTTGAAATTCTTTTAAGCTTCCAAAAAGCTATATTTTGATATGAAATAATAATAATAGGTTATGTAAACCCTAAATAGATAAATAATGATCAAAATAAATGATGTTAAGGTATAATAGAATGACAAATGACATAACATGCCTAAAGCTAAGTTAAATCATGTTAAGGGTTATATAAAAGGTCGAAAGCAAGCTAGGATGTATTATTAACCTACATAAGGTATAACACATCATATGTGAAATGATTAGAGACGAATGGTTAAGTAATTATGGATTAAGTTTGAAAAGTGATATTGAGTTTATGATCTTATAATGATGCATATAGTGCAATGTTTACAGATGGCGCTCGAAGTAGTAAACCAACGTAATGAAGGATAACAAGGCCAAGCGAGGCGGTTAAGGTTAAGTATAATAAAAGCTAATCAGGCAAGTTCTTCAGACTTAAACGTGATAGATGTTCTATGTGGACTATGTGCAATTCCGTGATTAATTGTTATGTGCAATTTGTGATTAAGCATAGCATGTTAAGGTAAAGGAGGCATGACGCATTGACATAAACTATGAGCATGTAAAGTGTTAACTGATTAACTTGCTGAGTGTTATGCTCATTCTTGCTATAAACTAACATTTCAGGTAAGGTACAAGAAAGCCGGAGGTGCCGGTTATACTAAGGTAAAGAACGTGAATAAATGGAGAAGCAAGAAGTCAATTTGTTACATGTATATATGATATGTCCATGCAAAAAGGATGTAAATATAAACCATAATAGTAATAAGGGATTTATGATTTGTAAATTCATGATAATGAATGTGCATGTATATATGAATTATCCGGTTAAGAAATGTAAAGGTTATAGTTAGATGTATTATAGTTAGACGAGTTTGACATGTAATAAACTCGTATATGTATGTTACAGCTATATGTAACCAAAAACAAGTATGATATTGATGAATGTATGTGGGTATATATATGAACAAGCACAGGTACAAAACAGGTATTTAAACAGAGCCGCGTATAGATAGTTCATGGCAAAATTTTAATTACAGGTTATATAAATCATGAATAAATATGATTATAAAAATAGTAATAGTGTAGGTCACAATTAATAAATGGTTGACTTAAGTTATAATGAGTAGTAAAGTGAACGTTGCGATCCTGAGACATGTATTGAAAGTTGGTTTTAAAGTGTTATAAAAAAAAATAAAAATAAAAAAGCGGACCACATTACGGTCAACTAAAGTTTATAAAGGTTAAAGATTAAGTTTTAACGCACGAGATTCCGGTTAATATGGTTTAAGGTTAATGATTATGATATCCAGAGATAATCGGATAGAATTAAGGAAGGTGGGGATCTCGGGGCGTAACAGTTGCTGGTACGATTATGACCAGTGGTGTTCCAAATGATAAAAGTTGATGATATTTTTCTTAAAAAGAGAAGTTAGTAGGTATCATAATCTACGTGATTCTTCTAATGAATTATTCATTCTACTGCTATTATTGATCTAACACTTGTTGTTTATTATATTCAATCAAGAACTCAAATGTTGAAGACTAATGATAATTTACTCATTGTTATCTTAATCATGATATTTCTTTACTGGCTATTTGAGCCCATCCTTTCGTTTGTTTTATTGTTCTTCATAAAATGAGAGAGTAGTTGGGTCTAGTTGGGGGATAGAGTGAAGATGTAAACATGTTGTAGTAGTCTTCACATGTTGTAAAATAGTGAATAATAGTAAACACTTAGTTGTGTATTATTGAGTTATGTATTTTTGTACTATGTATTGTTTTGTAATAGTTATTGTGTATTTTTTGTGTCTCAAATTAGACTGTGTAGGCCCAGATTCGGGGGCATCACAGTTGGGCTGCGTATTTGCGCAAATGGGCTGCCTATATTGGGCCTCATCTCTACAACCCGTTGAGCTTAGTGCGCTCACATGAGGATTCCTAAGTCCAACAAACTTGGGTTCAGTGTCTTATCAGTTAAGGCACTAATTAGTTATCATATGCAATACTAACTTGTATGGTAATTACTTTTTGATCTCTACTACACAATTCTTATTAAGAATTGTGATCCTATTAAGGTGTAGTTACTATAAATACAAGGTGAATAATAGAGATATATAGACAATATTTTAACCTACTAAACATATCTTATCTTAACATATTTTGAAACTTTTTTTTAGTCTCATGTCGGATGTACGACTCGACCGCCCAACCCGTCAAATACTTTAGTACTTGAATGAGCACACAAATTCATGTCAAGAGCAATTAAAAAATAAAAAAGTAATTTATTAAGCTAATTTTTCAATCAAAGCTTTTCTATGATTTTGTTTAAGAAAGTTTTTTAAAAAAATTGAATTTAATTTTGAAGGAAAAATTGTAATTTTTTTTTTAGATTCCTATCCTTTCCTCTGTTTTAAAACTCACACTATAAATGTTCCTAAGATGGGATTCTGCAACGGCCAGCCCACAAGCAGATGTATACTTCCGCCAGATTTGGATTCCGGCAAAGAAAGTACCGTCGTTGAGGATTTCGATTCCGGCAAGGGTAGCTATTGAGCTTACCGGCAGTTTTTTCACGTCAATCAAAACCCTATAAACCCCAGAAAAGACCTCGATTCTGTACCACAAGCAATTTATAACCGTAAATTAATGGCGTTAGCAACATCGAGTGTGTTTCACTCTCCTACCTCGCGATTTTCTCAGAAGAATTCCTTTCTCAAAGGCTCAGTGTCTCTCTTTCCCCCTTCAGTAGTTATCAGGTAATGTTTTCTCTTCCTCTTTCCACATTTCTCAAGGATTTAGTGTTTGTTTGTATTTGTTTGTATCCTAACTATATGGTTTTACCTTGAAATGATATATATGAATGTTTGCGTATATGTAGTTTATGTATATATAGGATTCTTAAAAAGATAATCGGCAGTTTTAGAATTTGTAATTTTGTATTATAGATTAATGCCCGGTTATAATTTTTGTTAACTATGATAGGCATATTTATAATGCTTTGTATATCTGATTCATTATGAAAGGATATATTATGACAGTGAGAAAATCTTAAGATATCTGGGAAGTGAGTACTTGACTGTTATTTAGGGTTAGTAATTGTAGACACTAGCATCATATGCTGAAACACGTCAGGAGAACCTGAAAATCCGATACAGTTATTTCTAGATGATCAAATTGATGTATTGGCTGACTTGAGGTTTAATTTAATTTCCTCACATGAAACAATGCACATCTTGAAGTTTAATGTTCAGGTTTCTCCTCTCCTGTTTTTAGGTAGCATCTTTCTAAATTAATTGCGCAACACTTTGTTTGTTTGTTTATCTGTTTGTTTTATTTATTTTTTAAATAATGCTAGGGAATGTAAGAAATTAGAATATTGGATTAGTTATTTTTACCAATTGAAGTTAGTTGAACAAAGTGTCTTCCTTTCAGGTCTAGAACAGTGTGAAACATGCAACTCAAAATTATACTCAGCTATCTAATGAGGGGTTAAATCAATTTTCCTCGTATTTTCTGTTATTCTTTTTATTTCGTCTGGATGCTGGCAAGCAAGCATTGTTTTCTATCATTATATGCATTAATACTCTGATGTACTTGTATCTTAAATTTTTTAATTTGCACAGAACACTACTTCATTTGTTAATAATGTCCCCTATATCAGCAATTAACTATGGTGTCAGGATATTGAAATTTTCAGCTTTTCTAGAAAGTATCCACTGAATCTAAGGGTAGTTTGTGCTGCTTCATCGGCTGCTGGAAGTTCTAGTTCAGAAAATGACTTTAATCCATATGAGGTAATGTAGTTAGTGTCCCATTCACGCCCTAAAGTAAAACCCTTTTGGTTCACTCCGGGGGACCTGAACTAATCCTGGTTGATCATCCATGACCACAGGTTCTTGGTGTGAGTCCCATTGAGGGATTTGACATGGTTAAAGCTGCATATGCTAGAAAACGTAAGGATGCTGAGAGGAGAGGTGATGATATTACTGCTGCTCGAGTAAGTATCGAGTTCATATCATTATTTTCCTTTTTACTTTGGGTTAATGAACTCTTATATGTTACAATTTTTAATTAAAATGGCTATATGTGCTCAAAATGGGGAGTTTTAATGCAATATTTCCAGTTGGAAAAGGCATATGATAAAGTCATGATGGCTCAACTAACAAATCGGAAGAAAGGCTTGACATTTGGTTCATTTAAGGTAAACTTTATCAATCTGCCTTTTGTTTGAGTCAACTTTCTCGCTTTTCAATTACTAGAGCTCTACTTCCTTGCTACAGCAAATGATTCATTTGTGTCAAGATAGCATTTTGATGTAATTTAATGATTTTGGTACTAGAGATGAAAGCAACCTTTGTTCTTGGGTATTCACCCACCCTGCCTGCTTTGCTCCTAATAAAATGAAATTTTAGAAGAATTTCATGTGGTAGAAATGAGTTTCAGAGGGTTGCACCAATCTTGGACCTATGTTAGGGTAGAATTGGTATTAGAGGAACCTCAAGTGCGAGCTGTGATAATATAGCCATTTACATGAGCACCCCTGTTTTGGAGAATAACGATTCTTCAGGCCTTATCCTAATATTAATTATTGACTTCTTTCTTTGAACTCTAGGTTTCAAAGGATATAAAGTATGCTGATAAGCAGCCAATTGTACCATGGGGACCAAGGTATGCCATTATATATTTAATCACTCATGATGAGCATTAAAAATTTGTGCAACTGGGAAAATGTCTTTTGTAGCTTTTTCATTTGCGATATGGTGACTCGTCATTGTTCTGAGGATATAGAACCAATCATAATTGGGTGTCATGAATCCTGATTAAGTACCACAACGACCTTTTGTGTTGGGTGGATATAGTAAGAAGCCAAGTACATATTGTTTATTGGATTCATTTACTTCTCAGCCCCTTTCAAATATATCAGATATGAAGAAATACTGTCCACAAGAAATTAAAGCTTACCCGCTTGTTTTGAATTTGTGTTTTGATTATATACTTGTGCATATGTTTGAGTCTTTGAAATACCTCTGCCTTTGATGCATATTAATGTTGCAAGGGTAAATTGTAAGATAATGTGAACAATTTTTTAAGATTAAAATTGAGATGTAATGAGGATAAATCACGTGATCTATTCTAAAGTGATATCTGTGAAACTTAGCTCCTGTACTTTTTGTGAACTTAATTGCCATAATTTACAAATGAGAACAATTTTAGAGTACATATATATATATATATATATATATATATATATATATATATGTATGTATGTATGTATGTATGTATGTATTTGTGTGTACATATATTGTTATGAATATATTTCCTCCATTCAAATATGCAAGATCAATGTTGATTTTTTGAAGTCAATTTGAAATATTTCAAATTCAAAATTGGTATTAATTGATTTAATTTTAGATAGTATAGTTGTGAAAATTGTAAACTATGTAAAAAGTACTACTAATAACAAGAATTATTGTTTTCCAAAGTTAGATGATTCACATCAATTTTGATTTTGAAAATATCTAATATTGGCTTTGAAAAGTTATATTTGATCTTATATTTTTGGAACGTACGGATATGTATTACCGCCAAACCTCATGTTTTATGCAATCTTGTAATTCATTTATGGCTTTTTGTGTCTGACTATATCCATACACGATTTTATGTTATGCTTTATTGATTAAGCCATATATGAGGCAAACATCAGCCTGATGAGGCAGTCTTTGAAATGTTAAGAAGTCACAATCATAATGTGTCCATCTATTGAAAGTAACTTTTGATTCAAAGAATGAATCTAAACCATATGGACTCATTTAAAAGAGTGTTCTTTTACATGGCCCAACATGGATACATCTTCTTTTCTTTTTAAAATTTTTCCTTTTTCCAGATTCTCTTTTTGATTTTCTAACATAAGGGTCATATAGTCAAATTGAACATTAATGCATTTATATATGGAAAATGTTCAATTAATGTGAAAGGTCATATAAATTTGGACTAAAGGGTGTTCATTAATGTTGATCTGTTTTGCACTTCATATTCCCCCTATCATGTTTCCTTGACAATTTAACATTTGTTTTCACACATTATCTATATTTAAAACCGTCGTACTAGTTGATCCATGCTTAAAAAGAGAGGAGAAAACAGCACCAACTCTGTTGCTACATTGATATATGATAATTACTTATGTATCAGTTTCATGTAATTAAAACATTCTCTCAGTTTCGATTTTGCATTTTCTCTTACAGCATGTTTGTGAGTTTTTATTTATTTATTATTTTTTTTGGGGTGTGGGGTGGGGGGAGGGGAAGGGAAGGGAAAGTTGGAACACAATCCTTCTAAGTTTTTGGAAGGAACGCTCCAACTTTCTTTTTCCTTCCTGTCCGCCCAAAATAAATTTCACAAACAGGTTGTTGGTGTTTATACTTTCATCACACATTGTTTTACAATAGCTTGATGGTTACTTCTGCAAAATTGGTGTTTGTACCTTTTGATGAACTGGAGCGTACATGTGTATCAGGTACACCAAGTCTGATGTCAAAGATATGCGAATCAACATGGCAATATCAGCTGCATTTGTAAGTGTCACAGTGATGAGCAACTTTTTATTTCTTGCTATTGCTAATATTAAAACTACAAGGATTCAAATTTGCTTCAGTATATACTAATTTTGCTCACTTATGACATAGAATATGCACATTGTGATCAGCCTAGATTTTTTTTCCTGATTAATTCTTGAAAATTAATCAGGCAAAACACCATCTAGCTTTTGGGATGTCTGAAAGACTATTGAGATATAGCATTCAATTTCAGATTCATGATTGGCAGTTATATACTTTAATGTTGTATCATTATTGTTGGTTCGTTGTATCTTCACAGTTTTTTTTTTTGGTTATTAGAGGTGATACTAGAGGTATGAAACAGTAGGGGCGATATTTTATATTGGGAGGGCTAAAATCTACTCCATCTGTCCCATAAAAGATGTTTTACGTATACTTTAGAAGTTGAGGAGAGAGAATAAAAAAGTTCTTATTTTTATCCACTATATATGGACCCCATGTAAGATTATTAAAGATTCTTCCTTTTTTCTGGACACAGTGGTCCATACTGAAGTACTTTTGATGGTAAAATAGACTTTAGAAGCATTTTGAATTTGAATTATGTACTTTAGACAATTTTTTGGGTACTTCAGTTATCTTTTGTGAGGAGGGATTATATGCCCAAGACCAATGCTGTAAAATAGGTATTTAAAGGAGGTTTTTTTTTTAAATAAAAAATTATAAAGGTACAGAGCTTGGGTTGCATAACTTTTGGCGAAATGGCCCAAACTATGTAGGTCTTCCCCTGGCAGTAGGAAGTAGGTGTTAGGACAATTTATGAATACATAATATTAACTATACATGTCTCACATAAACACTTGTATATATCAAAGATTATAGTCATAATTAAAATTGAATTAATTATGAAGTACTCATAAGTATAATCAATAGCGAGAAGCCGAGAAATAGTCAGAGGGAAAGCAAAGGCTCCCTTGAAAATTAAGTCTTTCATGTGTTCCTTAACCTTGATCGGCTTAACACCAATGACTTGCATCAGAGGCGTAGGCCTCACAAATCTTTATCCCATGTGTGTGTTCCCATGTGTGTGTTATGTGTATGCTAAATAGTGAGTCTCATTCTAATTATTTCTTCATTTTTCAATGGCTTGACAATTGTGTTGTTTGTTTAACGTGATGGGTAAAAGTTGGATATGTCCCTTCCTGGTGGAATATTTTTTTCTATGCAGATTGAGGGCTTTTGACCATACGAGGAGTAGGGGAATTCTTTAGAGATGTGCTTGTTTTGCAATGAGTAGAATGTTAGAGATTTTTATGGCTGAACCATGAATATTGATATGTTTTGGGATAAAGTATCTTTCTTTACTTCTCTTTGGCTCATACAATGGGAGCTTTTGGAGAAATTTCTTTGTATAATCTTTATAGAGATTGGTAGGCGGTGCTACATTAACCTTATGATTTACCCCTTTTGTTTTTCTTTGATTCCTTTGTTTGCTTTTGTGAGGACTTCTTGTCCTCCTTACGTGTTGTAATCTCCTCTTTTAATGCTAGAATCTTCTTCTTTAATCTAAAAGAATTTCAATGAGAAATAGTCAAACTTTACTAGTGAGATAGATAGCTAGCAGTTAAAATTTATTTGTGAGATAGTTAGGTAGCTATTTCAAAATTTAATAACTTAGTGGGAAGTCATTCGTTTTTTACCTTTTCAAAGTTTAGATAAATACATTTCAATTTCTTTATTCTTTATTTGTGTTTTGGCAAAGCATTTCTTAATTTTATAAGCTTCTGCGACTACGGTATCTCTTTTTAGTCAAATGCAATTTCAAATCTTCCAATAATTAAAGTATACGGCCCTAAAAATGAGCTTCACCAAATAGTTGATTTTTGTGATGTTAAATTTTCTAATGTTTTATTCTATACTCTTTCTATTTATATAACTTCTCCTTTCATCAAAAATAGTTTATTCTTGCAAGTGTTTTAGAAGAAGTTTGCATGTGGGGTTATATAAAGTTAATTTGCAACCAGAAGCGTCAGGATAAGCATTTATTGTCGGAAGAGTGTTATTTTGGGAGTATTTTGCTCAACCTTTCTTTGGCAAGTGTTATATCAAGTTTATACGTATACTATTATACAAATTTTATAAAAAAGATTGGCACGAAAGCTGGAGACAAATTAGGTGTTGAATGCCCGGAGACAAATTAGGTCTTGAATGCACCATATGTCATGGGAAACTTAATAACCTCATTTTATCAAGATAACTTTTAACGTAGTCAATGCATATTTTGAATGCTTTGGATGTTTCATAATCTTCTTCAAGCATGAGTAGTTCTCCATGAGAAGTGTGCCCTGTCGAAGCAATTTTTTAACAAAAATTCATTAGAGTGCTGAGTAGATTTTAAGGTTTTTCTTTCTGTTATTCTAAACTTTTGACCATGCACAAACAAATGGAGCGAGACCCGAAAATTGACTTTTAAAATGCATAGAAAAATATATAGCAATCCTGCAAAAGTACTATTTATGAATGGGTCCAAAATATTAAACATAAGCAGTTGTCTCCTAGTGATTTATGGGGAAAGGTCTTGTGCTCTGAAAACGTCTTGTATCTGTAATTCAAGGAGCTTTGAAAAATGTCAAATGATGTCTAGTTTAAATTTGATCTTGAGATATTATTTGTGATATCCTACCTTTGCTAATTACAATGTTTTGTGCATCATTACTTTTGTAAATTATCTGGAACCCTGATATTGGTTTTGCTATCCAGAAGAATAGGAAATTCAATTCAAATTTCTGTTTAGTGCTTAGAATTGTTAGTAACTGTTTTAACTGTTTATGGATTTTTCTTTGGAGAAACTAGAAAAAAATTGTTAGTTTTTATTATTTAGTGTGTAAAGAATACTGCTGTTAAGTTATCAAAAGGAAAAAGAAAAAAGTTTACTAGGGTTAATGTAAGCACTTTGGTTGCCTAACGTGTAAATTTCAGGAGACAGGGAAGCTTTTTCCTTAGTCAAGATTACGCTGTTTGTGGTGTCTGTTATGTAGTGAAGCAAAGTTTCCTTTAAAAGTAATACTACAATGCAAAATGTGGATCAGCCGATTGAGTGTTATGTTTTGGAGTTATTGTTGTTTTAGTAGTTATGGGAACTAATTAATTTGATACTGGTGCTTTCTCACTTAATATCTTGATTCTTAGTTATTCTCTGGTCTTGCTGCAGGCAGCTTGGATTATCATTACGCGTACTGCTGAGTGGAAGCCTGTGCAGTTTTTATCATTTGTGTATGTCTATAGGATTTTTGAGAAGTTAAAAACATTTGAACCACCGGTATCTCCCACTTTCACAGTAAGCTTTGTTTAGAAGTTTCACTATTTTTCCATATTTCAGAACATCTTGTTCTGAGTAGCTTTAGTTATCTATTTTTTCTTACTGTTTCTTTCATTCTGTTATCCTGTCTGCAGGAAGAAGTTGAGGATGAAGGGCGAATGATGCGAATGGGGAAAAGGCTTCTGCGTTCTCTTGCACTGGTTTTTGGTTGTATAGCACTTTCATCTTTGGTATGCGATGCAATTTGATTGCAGTTGCTGCTACATACATGCTGTTACTTTTTTTACTTTCTTATGCTGATCATTTGGTTACAGGGACTCGGAAATGAATGACCCAATGGGACACTGCATAAATATATGATGAAACTTATACTTCCTTTGTTGAGCTTTAGGTGTCATTTCCCTTTTGGGATGTCCAAATAGGCAAAAACCATGCCGTGTAGGCTTCCAAGATGAAAGAATATGGCGGTTTGGCTCTCAAAAAATGGAAATTCAAGTTCAGCAGGGATTTGGCAAACACTTAAATATTAAATAAATGCATACACATACATATCATTAAATATTCATTCCCTATAAATAATTATTCATAATAAAATTTTAAAAACATTGAAGAAAAGCAAAAAAAAAATCTTTACTAATGCTATTTAGGAAATTAGGAAATACTCCGTCCATTCCAAAATTTAAAATCATTCATAACTTTTTGAAATCAATTTGAGACATTTTCAAACTCAAAATTGATATAAATTCATTTAAGTTTAGTCACTTCGATGGTAATATTGTAAATTATTTTAATAATAGTACTAATTATAAGATATATTGCTTAGTAACTTTTAATGAATCTTATCACTTTTAAATTTGAAAATGTCTTAAATTGAATTTTAGATTCATCCGGGCTCGAAGATGGCTTTCGTGGATTTTTGGATTATGTTTGGTATGGGGGTTGATCCGTTGATGTATTTGCTTTTTGGAAGTGTGATTTTTGTTTTATTACTTTGCGATTGTGCTTATAATTCTTATTGGGATTTTTGGGGTTGGGTTTTGTGTATACCTTTTGGAGAAGTATAGTTCTTCTTCTCTAGAGTTGGGCTCGTTTTGTTTAGGATCTTTATCTGGCATAGGTCCTTTTCTATTGTTTTCCTATGCCATACAATGGGCACAATAGGCTTACGTGAGATCTTCCCCTTTAGGATAAGTGTAGTTTCTGCTCTTTATATTTTGTCTTTTTCTGGAGTTGTGGATTGTTTTTTTGTAGGATCTTTATATGGCATAGGTGTTTTTTTCATTGTCTTTTCATTTTCCTATTCTATCTGATGTGTAAAGCTGTTGCATGAAATTTGCTCCCTTTTGGAGGAGTATAATTCTTTTTTTTTTTTTTCATTCTTGAATTAGGAGTTGTTTTAGATATACGCACCATCAATCCTGAACCAGCCACTCTGTGCTTGGTGTCCAGTTTCATTATGTTCATTACCTCATTGAATTTTGTTTGTTGTATCATTGCAGGGATATACTGGTGTCCTTAATATGATCGAGTTGGTGGGCGGTTATATACCTGCTTTCCTATACAATAACCAGGTACTAACCATGACTTCTGTCATAATAAAAGGGCTTTATGTTGGGGGGGTATACTCACTCTTTGAAGATATCTTAGATGCTTGTTCACATAACCTTTCCCTCTTATATGTGCTTTCAAAGTATTTGTTTCTAAAATTCAAAATTGAGATACCGTCATAATTGCCACCAACCATCTAAATATAATATTTTAGCCTACAAATCCATCATGATCTTTTATATTCACGCTTTAGTCTTGGTATGTATTTTTTTGCTTCAAGTATTCGTTGAACTATAGCCTATCTTATGTCATGAAAACCATTACAAATTTAATTAAAATTATTCCTTACCATTTTCATAAAACAGTAATAACAAATTATAACTTGTAGTCTTTTAGTACCCCCAACTCCATTTATATACCTGTGGGGCCCATTTGGATCGGATTAATGGGCCAGAGTGAATATTCTTTTAAAGTAATGTTTGAGCTCCTATTTTGTAATCTGCATTACCATTTACCAACAAAGATCATACTTCTTTCCTTAAGCTCATTACGGGGAATGGAAATAACTCAGTCTCCCACTAATTTGATACACTTCCCAGTGCACATATCACTATTCCTAAAAGAGTTCCATTTCATTCCAACACACTTTCCAAGTAAGAACCAGACATGTGAATAGTATTATTAGTTCATTAGAATCGTTAATAAAATACGGAGTTCATTTCACTCTTTGGATAAAAATTACAAAGTTAATTTCCATTCCAGACTATTTCATTCAACCGATTCAGATGGGCCCTAATCTTTTCTACTACGATAAAGTTCTATATCCTATGTATACAAGTACTATTCTGGTTGTGAAAATTTAAATTATTTAATGGCCCATAATTCTCAGACATTTTTTAGAAGGATACTTAAAAGAATGTTAATATATATATGGTAACATTGTCCTTATATTGGTGCTGCAGGACAACACCTGTAGGAATCAGTCTAGTTGAAAACTTGATGGATATGGATGGTAGGAATTAGAAAAATAGGTTTCTTTAATGCCTGTTTTGATGGGCAATGGGCTAAAAACGTGAAGGAAGATATTTGAGTTGACATCATCTTTAAATTAAGAGAATTGGACAATATATTTGGGCATGATTTAGGGGAAAGTGGGAAACATAATGTAGTACCATGAATAGTAGGTTTAGGGTTTATTGTTGGCTCTAGGCTCCTAGGCTTATGGGAATCATTGGACTTCTGTTAACATTTTCTGGGTGGAAAGAGAGGGAAATATCTAATTGAAGACCTAAAAGAGCAGAAATATTGAAAGAAGAAGAATAAGAAAGGGGAAGGAAAAGTACAGTCAAGGCATCACACCTAGATTTCCACAGACATCATACCACACTTGGGGTTCTTGAGCATCACACCCAAGAGAAAGATGCTGTAATCTTTTGTTGATGACAGATCTTTACTTTATGGCATCATATTGCATTATGATGTCGAAGTGTAAACTTTATGCTATGGCGTTATATTTTCCATTACGGCGTCAATCCTCTGTAATGTTTATATGATGTTATCTGTAAGACTGTACCAGAATGTATGTTTATTCATTCATTGACCTTTCAAAAGATTACTAGTACATTATAAATAGACACAACTAGGACTTGGGGACCAAGTTCACTAAAAGACTCGAACATCTCTTTGGACTTTCAAAAGCCAAAACTATCACAATAAAGCTGAATGCTTAAAGCCTTCCTTTTTTACTTATTGAAGAAAAAAATAGGAAATACTTAAACCTTGATCCCACTTCTATGGACCAAAATGCTAAAATACAAACTACTCTTGATGGCTAAAACATAATAATGGTAAATAATAATAATAAAAACTAACAGCATATTAACCTATAGGTGACCTTTAATATGAATCCAATCTTAAAATTACATGACCCCAGGAGCCACATAAACGGGCCCCCTTTGAGCAAGATCTTTCCTTGGCCCTTTTGTGGACTGCAGTAATTTGTCTTTTTTGAATGACTTGCTAGGTTGTCCACCAATATGAAAGTTTATTATACTTGTGCAGGAACTGCTGGTTACCATTTCAACAACTATCATGCTTTACATATTGGCATCTTACTACAGATGAAAAATCATTATCTGGCTGTGGGATAATATGGAAACTTATCATCATGGATGTGTTTCATTGATTTTGATAATGTCTGAACTAGATATGAACAGAAGCATGGTAGATTTCAATTTCTGCTGATTTCACATTTTTGGGGATTATAATGGCTTTTACAATTCACTTACCTCTGCATCGGGCTCCAACATATCTGTAAGCTAGGGCCTGCGAAAGATTTAAAGCTGTGTATATACAGATCTATGTGAAGGTTGCAATTCAGGGTCGAAAGTGGTCCATCATTTGGTCCATCATTTGACACCAAAATATTGAACAAAGGGACAACTTAAATCAAATTTAGAATTACATTACTGTATTATTATGCATCTATTGGTTGCAACCCTAGTGTGGATTTAGGATATCATCTGCATCAGCTTGCGATTTTTAAATAACAGATGCATAATAATACAGTACTGTGATTCTGAATTTGATTTAGGTTGTCCCAATATATATATATATATATATATATATATATATATATATATATATATATGGGGACTGATTCAGAGTATATATTTGTTATAGATTCTTATAAGACATACACTATTTATACCATTTAAAACAAAAGTAACTGTCAGGATTAGAGACGTCTGCTACTATTAGTAGCAGATTGTAAAAAAAACACGCTACTAATAGTAGCAAACGCTAATTAGAATAAGAGTTTGACTTTATTAACTAAGGTTTATGATGTATTAACTAGGGTTTAGAGTTTAATAACTATGGTTAAGTGTTTATAAATTAGGGTTTAGTGTTTATTAACTAGGGTTAAGAGTTTATTAACCAGGGTTTAGAGTTTATTACCTGGGTTTACGGTTTATTAAAAGGGGTTTAGGACCATAAATCATAATTTATAAACCCTAATTAATAAATCATAAACTCTAGTTAATAAAATCAAACATTTATTATAATTAACGGAAGTATTTTTTTTACAATCTGTTACTAATAGTAGCGGATGTAGATTTTCAGTCTCAAATCCTAGCCGTTACTTGTGTTAAAGGATATAGATGGTATATGCCTTATAAAAATCCATAGTAAATACATCTATGGATCAGTCTCCTATATATACATAACACTTTATATTGTATAATATTTCAACTTTTTCATTTTTTTATTAATCAAGTTTTTTGTCATTTTATTATCAACAGTATTATAGTAGTCTAATAGTCTTGTACCAAAATATTAGTAAATTATAATTATCGACTTTTAAACTATTATTATTTGATTTAAATTTTGATGAGGGGTTGGGTTAAATATTTTTTTGGTGGGTTTAACTGTAATGATCTTATTCACTTGTGTCTGTTATTTAACCTTGATATGTGTAACATCTATCGAGCCATTCTACAATAAGCCATTCTATTGCTTGTATATGTCTTTATAGTTTAAGTTTAGAAGTTGCCATTTATAGTATTATTACTTTTATTTTGTTATTTTCAAGATAATTAAAAGCGGTTTGCATTTGTATCTGCATCCTATGGTAGGTAGTAGTGGTGTACGAATGACTTGTGGCCTGGCCTTGATCCGGCTTGGGCAAAGTCCGGCCTGGTCAAGGCCTGGCCTGAAAGCCACAAACAGGTCATATTTTTTTGGCTCAAATTAAGCCTGGTCCGACCTGGCTTGAGGCCTGGTCCGACCTGGCTTGAGGCCTGGTCCGACCTGGCTTGGCTTGGTCTGGCCTACCAATTTTTTTTATTCGTTATTTCAATTATCTCACTGCAGACGAAAATTTCATCTTTGTGACAATTTATTCAATAAATAAAATAAAATTGACGTCTTTTAATACGTTAATTCATGCATATTTGTTTATATACGAATAAAGAAATCTATGAAACACATTGACTAGTGTAACATATAAAGATTTTTTTTACTTAGCTAGCAACTTATATTTTTTACAAAACTTTCATTGCATCTTTATATTAATAAATACTTAGCGTAACAACTAAAAAGTTATTTGCAAAATAATAATAATAATAATAATAAAGTTATTTTTCATTATTATAATTTGAAAGTTGTAACTTGTAATACATTACTTTTAATTAATATATAAATTAAGTTTAAAATTTTAATTGGTATTTTAATAATATTTAAAATTACTAAAAAAATTATTTGAATGGATCGAATCGGACTGAACTGGCCTGATCCAAGACCCGACCTGACCTGACCTAAGGCAAGGCCTGGCCTGCAGGTCAAAAGTCAAAGGCCTGACTTGGCCTGGTGAACGACCAAGGCCTGACAGGCCCAGGCCGGGCTAGGTTAGGCCAGCCTGTTGTGCATGCCTAGTAGGTAGTACGTATCTGGTGATTAATTTTAAGAACGTATTTGCGAATGCAGTGGTTAATTTTAAGAATTGCACAATAAATATCATCAGGTATAGTATAAATGTTTTCCTTTCAAAAGTCGATGTGTCCCAATAATCAAAATAAAGTGCGTAGGGGAATTAAGATCATAGCATAACTAAACTTCCAACTTCCACCCTAATATTATTAGTGTCAACTCACTCCATAAGAACTATTTGCACATTTATTTTAAAATTTCTTTAAAGTTTTCAGCAACAATATTTTTCTTACTTTTTTAAGTACTTTATATTACCAACACAACTAACTTTCTGATTACTTTAGTAACTCCAATAACCAGGACTGGAATTTGGATTGTTTATGCCTTGGAAAGAGTCATTGATAGAAGAATCTTGTGTGTCTTTAATACTCCCAAAGTAGGCCTGAATAGAATGTTGCTCCATTTGTTTCTTTCCTTTTGGTTTCTATTCATAAAGATTTGCATGATGTAGGTGGAGCATTTTCGGTTTCCTTTCCTCTCTTTCCTTCTCTTTTAGAGCCTGCAAAAGAAAGAGGTTCTTAATGTAATTATCTCAATTCATGTCCAAAATAATTTTTTTTATGTAATTATCTCAATTCATGTCCAAAATAAAATAAAATAATTTTTTTATGTAATTATCTCAATTGGGACTTGTGGAAAAATAAGAGAGAGACAAATAAACATACTCTTTTCAAATATTTCAATAATTTTATAAACGATTTTGTTGATAATCTTATTGGAAAGATTTATTTATTATTTATACAATTAGTAACGTATTTGATGATTTTTGTTGGAAAAAATGTTTAATTTTTTTTTTAATTTTATCAATGTTAAGATAAGAATGCATCCTTATAATTATATATATATATTTTTATAGAAAACATTTCAAAGGGATAAAATGGAAAGAATCGGGGTTTAGATGTTTCAAATAGATAGATTATCAAATATATATTTTTTATTCAATGTTCAATTTCGAACAAAACTCTTTTCTATCGAGATCATTCATATGCATGTATGTGAATAATGTGTACATTACAGCAACTATCAAATAAATACATATTATTGTAACTAGAATTGCTTCCCCTGCGTCTGAATCAACAACTACCGAATAATTGAATTTTATTAATTGTAACTAGAAGTGCTTCCTCTGCCATCTAAATCAACACCAATCTTCGGATCAATGACTAAATAATTTGTTATAATAGTCTCTACTCCACACAAAAAAAGTCTTATTTAAAAAATAATTTATTTCACAAACACAGTTGTGTTTTTTTTATTAATCGTAATATAAAATAATACAAATATATTCAGTTTATCATTATAATTTTATTATCACAGCACCACTAGTAAACAAATTTATTATTGTAAGATAAATACGAAACAAAAACACCATCTTTCAGCCAAATTTGCAAACATATAATCTCTCCCCCACAGCAGATTTTCCTTGAGAGGTTGACCTTGGACGAGTAAGAATTGCAGCCTCTTCCCTATTATATTTCAACCTCCTTGCTTCATCCCTAGAAAGCTGATAGGATTTCATCAGCACTTCCTCCGTCTTCCTCGGATCAAGGCTGACGGCCCAGCAACCGGAGCAATCTGTGCTTGGTCGTTCGTCTTGAAAGCAATCCATTTGTAATCCTCATCGCTGGTTTGTGTCATCACTACAAAGTTTTGTGGAATGAGTATGAGCTGTCCCTCTTGTAATTGGCCATCAAACGCCGCTTTCCCATTGTTTCTGACGATTTAAGGTGGCCGCTCCCCTTATTCACATATGTTCCAGTAAGGTGCTGCCATAGCATTCTGCAGAAAAAGATGACAATATGTTAGGATTTAAATTACTTTATTACTTCACCATCTATATTATTACGGGACAGCAAATTGGGGTAGTTATTTTATACCAATTAATGGCATTGCAAGATATATAGCCAAAATTGACATAATTAACGAACGTTTTGATGTCCACAATGTAAGTTTATGCATCTTACCTTGTAGAGAACTGTTCGCTCAGCGCTTACATGGAGATTTCTTAGTATGGGGAGGTTGAGACTGTTAAGGGAGCTTAAATATTCTGCGCCGCTCACATAAGCGTCAGCACGTTGTGGATCATCAAGATTTTCCCTAATCTTCTGTTGGGAAAATACTCCGAAAAGTAATTTTAAAAATTTAATAAAATAGGATTATTTTTATGATTTTATACAAAATAATAATTATATATAAATCATGTATCTATAGTATGAATTGTTACTTTCCTATTGACCTTATGCTGAATCTGGAGTGTGGTCTCCAAAATACTATTCTTAAGAAATATTTTTACGTGTTTTTTTTAGAAATAAAGAGAGAGTATAAACTATTTGGTCTTTACTCTGATTTGGAATAATAACCTCTTTTACATCTTATCAATGATATATTTATATCCTTGTTGATCATTATTTCTCTAATAAAACTTATTGGTATCAGGTTAGGATGCGGATCCTAAGAGATTTTTATTCTGACTACAATACTTATTTATATATTATTATCTAATAATAATATACTAAATAAATATTAATTATAATTAATTCTACTAAATAATTGTAATTGCACTTTAGTCTAGGAATTAATTAAAATAAACCATTTACTAATAAACTATAAATATTTCTTTTATATATGTACATAAATATTTCAGAATTAAATATAATCCCAATATATTTAAACTAATTTCGTAAGTCCATAATTTATCTTCATTTGATTATAAATTAATTTAACAATTAAATCAACCATTTTAATAATAAATATTAAAAGACTAGGCCAAGATTCTATGATCCATAATAAATTATCTTTATGAAAAGTCTTATAGATGTTTTAACAATAATAATGTTCCTGATATTAATTAAATATATTAATTAACCTTTCGAGGTATTAATTAACACAATATAATTTCAATCGTTGGAATATTAAATTAATTTATATAACAATATCAAGTCCATTAAACTCCAATGGATCATACAAATCTTTATACTAAATGATGTCTTCCATTCTAGGCTTCCAGATTAAAAAAATTAGATTATGTCAATTTAATCATGGTGCCGCTTGATTCCTTAATTCAATTTATCAAAAAACAACTATGCAAATAACCTTACTCTCGATACCACTTTGTTGGAAAAACTCCTCAAACTAGAACTATTTCTGATAAATTAAATAATAATCCAAAAATGCGTTTAACAAATATTACGCAATTTCACCAAATAAATAAAACATCACAAAAAATAAAAGTACAAAAATATTATTAAAATTATTGCACTATATTTTAAAATTATTGAACCTAATAATTGTCACAGTAGCAAATATACAGTAGATTATATTATTAAATTAATAATTATTAGTAAAATGTTTCTTACATTATTATTAAATTATTGTTGTAGTATTATTTTATTATATATGTTGGACCCACAGGAAGAAATAAATTTTTTTTTTTTTTATTATTTTAAATAGTAAACATGTGGGCCCTTTGTGGGGGCCACATGGAAATGACATGAAAAATTTGCTGAAGTTTGGTGAAGAAAGAAGCCAGGCAGCTGCTGAAATTTTCTCAGGCTGGCGTGCAGCACGCCAGCCCACCTACCATGCATAGTACCTTATTTTCTCCTACAAATAGCTTGTTCAACTGAATAGAAAAATCACACCTAAAACATAAAAAATTTCTACAAGTATTTTACGAGTTTTCTCTAAGAATAGTAAGGTTATCTTGAGTGTTTGAAAACCAAAAGGAGTGCAGAAATTTTCAAGTAAGTATTTAATTATAAAGTAGTAATTGCACAAATACATATTTCATACGGTATTCACAAATCTTCCTTTATAAGACTCTTCTTTGAGAAGATTTATTTTAAAAAGCTTTCTTTGAAATATTTATTTTGAAATATTATTTCAAAAATTATTTTTGAAGTTATTATTTTAAACTACAAAAATTTATATTATATAAATAATTTTGATAGTTCTTAATATATGAGTTATCATACACCTTGAAATTTATATGTGGTAATTACTAATTATATTATAAATATATAGGTTGATCAGCCTCATTTTTATCAATATCTAGTCACGTGATAAGGTAAGGGGTATCATTCTTTTCATCATCATAAATAGATATTATTTTTTCTTACTTGTAAGGATACCATCTTTTTCATCTTCCATTATTCAAACTTATCACGGTAAGGGATATCATTTCTTTTATACTCTTAAACTTACTATGGTAAGTATTATTCGGTAAAACTTTTGAAATAATTATATGTTCCTTAATAGTTTGCGCTTCATCTAATATCATTTCAATTGAACATTCCTATTTTCTAAATCTCTGTATCGAATTATAACTGTTATTTTGAACTATGGAACTTGAATATCATTTTTGAATTTCACTCCACATCATGTTGACAATTTGGATATTATTTGAATCTGCACAAAGTAAAATTATAAACTTTCGATATTTATTATTTATCCTATTTCTTCTGTTCATTATTAATATCTCTGTTTTTATTCTAATAATCAAGAATCAAATTGTTGTTGATATCTGTGGCTTGGGGCACAGATTGGATAAAGGTGTTGATAGGTTAAAGGCGATATATTTGATGATGTATCTTTTAAGGCAAGCGGTGAACGTTTTCTTTGGCCTGGGACAAAGATGAACTGTTGTTTGGTATGATTATGACCAAATGCTGTAGACTGGTATAATCATGACCGTTGGTGCTATATTGAATATCTTTGGCCGTAGTGCAAAGATGAACCGTTGACTTGCATGATTATGACCAGAAACTTTGAAATTGTATTATCATGGCCAGTGGTGTTTCAGATGATAAAAGTTGATAATGTTTTTCTTAAAAAGAGAAGCGAGTGGACATCATGGTCCATATAATTTTTCTAATGGTTGTTATTCTGCTGCAGTTATTGATCTGAACTTTGTTTAAGAACTTAACTGCAGTTGTTGAATTAAAACTTGCTGTTTAAATTATGCTATGAAAAACTCAACTGTTGAAGGCTAACGATAATTTATTTTTCATTATATTAGTCATGATATTCTTTACTGGGCTATTTAAGCTCACCCTTTTCTTTTGTTCCATTGTTTTTTTCAACAGGAGATGAGAGAGTAGCTGGGTCTAGTCGGGGGATGGAGTGAAGGTCCGAGTTATAGCTGTATTAGTCTTCATAAGTTTTAAAATAGTGTGACAATAATAATGAAGACTTAATTGTGTATTATTTGAATACTGTATTGTGGTGCGTTGTACGTTGTATTTTATTAGTTGTTATGTATTTTGACAACTTAAGTTTGGGCTGTGTGGGCCCATATTTGGGAGTGTCACAATCTTTGCCTCATATTCAACTCTCGTTGTGCAAAAATATACTTTAAACTCTTGCGATCTGTATAAATTTCACACTTCTCCCTATACAAGTAATGCCTCTATATATTTAAAGCAAATACTACTGGCGCTAATTCTAGATCGTGAGTAGAATACCTTAACTCATAATCCTTTAGCTGTCGCGAAGCATAAACTATTACTTTGTCATGCTGCATTAAAACACAACCTAATCCTTTATATAAGGCATCACTATAGACTACAAGACCTCCACTATTATCAGGTAGTGATAATACTGGTGCCACACTTAGCCTATTCTTTAGCTCTTAAAATCTCTCTTCACATTTGTCGTTCCAAGCATACTTTACGGTGTTCCTGGTTAAGTTGGTTAATGGGGTTGATATCTTTGAAAAATCTTTAATGAAACGTCTATAGTACCCCGCTAAACTTAAGAAACTTCTTACTTCAATTGGGGTCTTTGGTTGTTCCTAGTTTATAACTGCTTCTATCTTTGATGGATCTACTGAAACTCCACTCTTGTCAATCACATGACCTAAGAGCTGAACTTTCTTAGGCCAGAACTCGCATTTTAAAATTTTGGCATAGAGTTGTTCATTTCGTAAGGTTTCTAGTACATTTCTCAAGTGTATAACATGTTCTTCTAGTGTTTTCGAGTATATAAGAATATCGTTGATGAACACTACAACATACTTGTCTAAGCAAGACCTAAAAATACTATTCATCAAGTCCATGAATGCTACCGGTGCATTTGTTGATCCAAAGGACATTACTAAAAACTCATAATGTCCATAACGTGTTCTAAATGTTGTCTTCGACACATATTCCTTTCTCACCTTCAATTGATGGTAACCTGACCGTAGATCAATCTTAGAGAAATACTTTGTTCCTTTGAGTTGATGGGCATGACTCTCTATTTGTAAGACATCTACCTTACCATGAATCTAGGATTTTAAACCCTCCTTAAACCTTCTTGCTTTTCGTTCATCCGTATATACTTTATTTGGAGAACGAGCAAGTTCATTGAATTTGGAGGCATACTGGGGAACAGTCATGTCCCCTTGTTTTAAATTAGAAATTGTACCTCCATTCTATTCTTCATGCTTCATGGAAAGTAGATTTCAAAGAATATCTCTTTAAATGCTTCCCACGCAACCACGCCTTCCCCAGCACGGGCTTGGTTGGCTTCCCACCAGAAGTTTGCCTCTCCCTTCATTAGGTAAGTGGCAAACTTAGTCTTCTTATCCTCAGCAACCTCTGTTAAGTCAAAGGCTTTCTCTGTTTCTTTTATCCAGTACCGAGGCTCTATAGGCTTAGCGGTTCCTTTGAAATCGGGAGGACCTACATTTTTAAAGTCTTTAAATGAGACTTTCTGCGGTTAGGGTTCTGGCTGAGGTGGTGGCGGTGGTATTTATGGTTATGGTTGTGGGGGTGGTGGTGGCACATTATTTGTTGTACGACTATCTAAGACTCCTATTAACCTATCTAAGAATTGTTGCATAGGATCGGGAGTCTGAACATTACTCCCGTCACTAACATTTGTTGTTGTTGTTGCCCTCGTTCGTTGTCTTGGTGGTGCCATTTTCTAAATAAAATGAAACATACGTGTAAATATAAAAGCATAAAAAATTTGCAAGGCATATCTCTAAACAAACTTTTTATATTAAAATTTGTACATTACATTATCCGAGTGACTTAAATTACTTAACAACTATTAACATCCCTTGTAAAAATGGAAAATGCTAAGTTAAAACATTTAAACATACTACTACTTTACACATTATCCGACTAGATCTTCCTAGCCTTCTTATTGATCTTGTGGATCATACTAATCACCATATACCTATTAATTTCAAGTCCCAAATCTCCGGTTGGTGCAGGAAATTTAGTTATTTGCTTCTCGAGTGTGGAGTACGTAGTACCATAGGCTTGTTTGATTTGACCACGATCTGTTTGTGGGTGATATACTTCCTATTGGGAAGCTTCTAACTGAATCTATAGTTGGTAGTTTCTTTCAGCTTCATCCAACCACCGCCTTTCAAGCACTTCCATTATATCATTGGCCTGGTTCATGTTAGCCTAGTTCTCGGTTTAGAGTTGTTCGATATGCTTTTCTTGAGTATCTCCATACGCCAACATTTATGCTGCATCTTTTTCCAACTCGACGATGATTGCGTCGTAAGTCATCAAATCGATGACATCTTCATCATCATCCTCCTCTACTGGGAGAAATTGATTTACCTCACCAGCATCGTGTAATTCCACGTTGTGGTTAGGCTCTTTGTTTTCTGACTCATCACTGAAGTGCTCATTGGGATCACTTTCGTTGCCAAAAGCTTGAGCGTTGACTCCCATGATGTCTAGTTCATTTATATCCGTCATTTCTACAAAACAAGGTTAACTTTAATTAGTATATTTCTTTCACATAATGTCTTTTATGTAATTAAGATTTATTAAAATTTATTAATATCTTTTAATTATCTATTAGACTATTAACAAGTTCATTTAACGTAATCCGTCAGATTATATCCTAAAGTACTTGTTACTTTAGAGCTATAATCTACAACTTTGATACTAATCTGTGACGCCCACAAATCACTATACTTACTATAACTGATTTGGTGCTCACTATAAATGCTAAATCATTAGGTTTATAGATCTTTCATTATTTCATACCAAGTCCTTCTAATCGATACAAGGGACTTAATACTCAATCATAACATTTTACCCTTAATATTTAGATATTTTATAACTTTACATTTTCCAACATCCATGACATTAAACCATTAGGACGGCTCTTGGGAACAGAGAATCTCGAGGTGAATGTTTGTATCTTCACTTGTGATAAATGTTTGCATCTTTATATCTTTATATGTGACAAATGGCTGTATCTCTGTACGGTGCAAAATTCACGGTTTAATCAAAGTAAAGACGTAACAAGAGAATGTGATAAAACTTGATAATATTTATATAATATTCGGTTACATGTGTGGAACTTGTTCTTATTACAAAATGTCATTACGACTACAGTTAAGAATAATTAAGGAAAACAGTAAACTAGTCTATGCATTTCTTCTTTCTTTTCTTCTTTGAGCCGGAGCTCTCGGGTTTGTCTACAAATTAGGTTTATTTGCAAGGGTGAGCTAAGATGCTCAACAAGTCTTAAACAAATAGCATATAAGTGAACCCACACCAATATAGATTGTAAGGATTCATGGCACAACAATTGATATTACAAAGTGTTTTAACATAGCAAAACTTAGTGGTGGTTAGACCTTGAACTATTCTTTATCTTTCGACTTAGAACCATTTACAGTGGATATAGAAAGGGGATCAACCTAACAACATCCTATGTTATGCATAACATACCTTACACTGGACAGATCATGAACAGTGATACATATTCGTTTATCTCAGTTTACTTCACATGTCAGGATCGCCCCAAGACAACTTGGTTTGATAAATTAAAGTATGATTCAAAACATATCACGAATAAGCATTTTATTTTTCAAGTTATGCCAAAACAAGAAGCAATAACTCTCGTATCGAAGATTTATAACACGTTGATTGTACAAAATGTATAAGTCACATAAAAAGCAAGTAAACAAATGTTAAGGATAGAAAACTTGCCTGAGCTGATAAAACAGTTTACGTTAATTTTGACGTTCAATCGTACGACCTATAAAGTATGTGATTTTAACATTTATATTATTTATAAATAACAACCTTTAAATTAACTATCTTTATTTCAATAGTTTAATTTCGTTTGAAGAGGTTTTATACTTCCCGATAAGTCCCGACTGAAGAAGACCCTAAGTTTCGGACAAAACCTTTAAAAAACAACTTTTTGGGAAGTTTTAAAAGTCTGGTGGGTTAGCACGGCTGCCCCATAATTAAGCTTATCTAGGGCGCGGCCGTCCCAGCTATGCATCACATTTGGCTGCCCGAACCTCTTTTACTATAACTGTCATAACTTTGTTATACAAAAACATTTTGAAGTGATACTTGATTCTAAATTTCTTATAATTTAATGATATACAACTTTCATTTGTATTGTTAAGATAGATTCAGATTTTAAGTTTTCGAAAAATGGCAAAAATAGCCAGTGAGCTTGCTTTGATCAAAATTTTAAGGGTTAACCATGTGAAACATGGTACCGCTTGCTTTAACTCTTTAAGAAATCATGTTATAAGACTCAATACCATAAAAATCATAAATCATAAACCTCTTCATAGAAATATTTATGACTTTTGCTTAAGAACATACGAAAAACACGAAGAACAAAAAATCGTACATGGCTACGACTTATGTTCTTGAGCTTTTAGATTTCATACTGGAAATAATTTGAGCATTATAACTGCTTACATAAGTGATTATGACACTTTATAATTAACAAAATTTGGTCATTATAACGACTTGTATAATTGATTATAACAATTTATAATAATTACTCAAGAACATACAAAGAACACAGAGAACGACAATCATACATGGTTACGACGTACATTCTTGAGCTTTAAACTATGAAATAAAATTCGACATTATAACTACTGTAAAATGAAGAAACACTCAAGAACACGTGAAGAACACAGAGAACGACTAGCATTCTTGAGCTTTTAAAAATTAAAAAAGACTAAAGAAAAATTGAACATAACAACTATTAAAGATTGTACCTTTTGAATTTGCAAGCTTTAACTATTTCTTTGCAATTTACAAGATTGTAACTCACTAGAACTCTCTCTCAATATATGTATAACTTTGATACTTAAATTTGTGCTTGAAAATGAATGATAGAACAAGTGCACATTGCTTGCTATTTATAGGCCAACCAAAGCTAGGGCATTAAGGTCATTGTGACAAAACTTCCAAGCTAAGCTAAGGCAAAGTGCACCTCCCCTCTCCTACTTGGAATGGACGGCCATTGCTCCATTTAATGGCATTAATGCTTGAAATCATCACATTTTTTGTGACACAACAAAAGACACATGTTGTGTTCTAATTGATCCAACACTTAGCCTACCAAATGAATAGTTCTAGGGCATGTTTGGTTGGTAAATTAGCCATTTATTTGAGGGGTAATCATAGTCTTTTACCAAGATTGATCAAGGTTATTTTAGTCCTTTTGATAATCTTGCTTAGTTATGCTTAGGTTAATTAGCAATAAACCTAGGTTGATTAGGTTCTTAATTCACCAATTGGTTTAACATATAGATTAAGTTAACTTAATTAACATTAATCCTAGTTAGGTTTAGTTTAATTACATGATAGTTGGGTTAAATGGTAATCCAATTACCTTAACCTAGTTCGATTCCAACCGGATTAGTATTAATCATCTAATTAAGTTAATTAGTTAGCTAATTTAATTAGTTTGTAAATAAGGTTAGGTCTAGATTAGGTTTCCTAATCTAGTTATCTCTAACCTAGTTTATTTCTAAGTATTTTAGTTCAATTGATCTTTACTGATTTAAAAGTAACCTGTCTTGGATGTACAACACTCACAAGTTATTTACCGATCCTCATCCAAATAAATAGATCACTATCAACATTGTTTTAATGTTTAATAATTCTACATTATATCAAATTTAAAGACATAATAACATTCTAATGATAATAATTTATATCATTCATTTAATATTCTGTTACGTGTTTGTTCGTATTACAACAATCGTTATAACTTATATAAATACAATTAATAAACATGAAAACCTAATATACGCTTCATCTTTACATTTATGATCTTCTTAACGTTCATCTTTAATCTGCAAATAATGTTTTATTTGCAAGAATGAGCACAACGGCTCAGCAAGTCTAACATATAGCATATACGCAGTTTATGCTTTCATATAAACTTTAACATGCCTTGACGGAATATAATTCTCCATTTAATATCACATATAACTCACATTCCAATAATTTATATCACATTGACACATAAAGTATATAAATCTTGTTCATAACTCGTAAACATAATACATAACGGTTAGAAAGCTTACAAACATCAATTAAAGACTTCACATAACATCCATCACATAAGAACATGACATTACACATCTCATTCATCATTTTAACAATACTACAAAAGTAGCACATAACAAGAGTTATAAGACTTGCTCAAATAACACATAAATGTTTAGACCTTGCCTTGAAACTGTTTTAGAGTTTCCCGGGAAATCGTTAAACACCTACAAAAAGGGTTACGCGACCTCGAATGTTAGTTTATCAAAATTTTCTTTTGAATAAGTCTTAGAATAACTTAACTAGACTATTTCCATAGTTGAAATTAATTCAAAAGTTGGCTAACTCAAAAAGTCATTTTTAAGTCCAAAAATCCGAATGGTCCATAAAAAATTTCAGCTTCGACCACTTTTATTGCAACAGTCATAAATTTATCATACAAAAATATTTTGAGGTGATTCTTGAGTCTAAATTGCTTAGAATTTCATTATCTACAACTTTCCTTTAGGTTTCTAAGGTAGATACGGAATTTATATTTTTAGAAATTTGCAAAAACAGTCTGCAAGTATATTAGACTTATCTTTCTTTCATCTGATTGGTAAAATATGATACCTCAAGCATTAATTTGCTAAGATAACATGTTCTAACACTTCATAACATAAAAATGAAAAAATCATAAACCTACTTATGTACGATTTATAACTTTTTTCAAGAACACGAAGAACGAATCGAAGAACACGAAGAACTAAGTTTTATCGTTCTTGGTTTAACTTGCTAAATCATGTGCCACAAGCATGAATTCGCTAAGACATCATGTTTCAAAACTTTATAAAATTACAAAATCATAAACCTACTTATGTAGGAAATTATGACTTTTGCTCAAGAACACACGAATAACACGAAGAACAAAAAATCATATATGGTAACGACTTATGTTCTTCAGCTTTTGGATTTTATTTTTAAAATAATTTGAGCATTATAACTGCTTACATATGTGATTATAATTGACAAAATTTGGTCATTATAACGACTTGTTTAATTGATTATAACAATTTATAATTATTGCTCAAGAACACACGAAAAACATGGAGAACAACAATCGTACATGGCTACGACATACGTTCTTGAGCTTTAAACTATAAAATAAAATTCGACATTATAACTACTACAAAAAGAAGAAAAGCTCAAGAACACGTGAAGAACACGAAGAACGACAATTGTACATAGCTACGACATGCGTTCTTGAGCTTTTATTTCTAACTATAAAATGAAATTGACATAACAACGACTTGCTCAAGTCATAAGGAACACGGAGAACGAAAAATCATACATGGCTATGACTTATGTTCTTGAGCCTCATTGATAAAATAAAAATTTAAGCATAATAGCAATTAAGAATCGTACATTTTATTATTGCAAGCTTTCACTATTTCTTTGTAATCTCTTGATTATAGAAATTTTGCTTTGAAAATTATTGAGAATAATGAAGAGGTTAGCTTCCTATTTATAGAAAAACTAAGGGTCGGGGTAGTTTGGTCATTAGTTTAAAAGGCTAAGGGCATTTTAGTCTTTTTGTACCTAAAGTGTGCCAGTGTGTGCCAGACATGTGCCAACGTATGCAAGGCGTGTGCTAGCATGTGCCAGTGTGTGGCAGCGTGTGCCAGCCACACTCTTACCCACTCCTTCTTCCGTTTTTGGTATATCGGATAAATCGCGTGCGATTATTTTAAAATATTTCGCATAAGTAATATCAGCTTTAATTAGTTATACATATTTTATTCATAAAATATATCATATAATATTAATATGATGTCTCATCTAACCCTTAAAGTTTTTCTTGAATTAATCTCGGATAATCTTCCGTGTAGTTTTTCCAAATACATCTATCTGGCGATACGATTGATAAATTTCTTTCATTCTAGACACAAATTATGATTGAATAATACAATTAGGTATTAATCTCATAAATTTGATTATTCAAATTTTATGTTAACCTATCTCATGTTGCGTTTGAAGAAAACAACATGGATGAATTAGCAGTTTAATTATATAATAGTCTAATTCCAACTAAATAGTTAACTTTTACTGATTTAAAATTTTGATATTACTGAGTTTTGTTCCGTATAAACACTATTATGTGAAGTGAAAAGTCCAAAAGACTTGACACGTTTTTTGATAAATAGTGTTTTTGGCGACCATTTCTCAACAAATGGTCAAATAACCAAAAAGTTAAAAAAAAATTGCCTTATTCCAGACACGCTTTTTAAGAAATTTTTTTATTGATTATTACGCATCAGTGTTGCATACAAATACCATATCCTTCAGCGAAACGTCCAAAAATTGAAAAGGTTTCCGTTTGAAGAGCATTTTATGTTTTATTTTTTGAAAAATATCAGTGGCTCCCTGGTGTCTATTCTCCATATAAATGTTATATAGTGAAATGTAAAAAGTTGAAATGTTAAAAAGAATGTTCAAAAAGGCGACAAACGTTTTCTCGTAAATCGTGACGTTTTCATCTTTTCCCCAGAAAATTTTATTGATTCTCTGACATCTAAACCTCATATTAACACTATGTTGTGAAATACTAGAAGTCCTACAGATGAAAGATATAGTAAAACGAAAGAAAAATATTTTCTCATGAATAGTGATTTTACATGTTTTTCAAGAAAAAACTTTTATTGACTGTTACGTGTTTTTAAAGTGTGGGAAGGTTGAATTTTGAAACGGAATGTCAATTTAACCTTCACGTTTTGCTCAAGGGCCTAGGTTATTTCCTAAGGTTTAGATCCTAGGGTTAGGGTTTAGGGTTTAACTTTTTTTTAATTTAGATTTTTGCCCTAAGTTGACTTCTGATTTTTAATAAGTGTTAAGGTTAACTACTCAAAACAAAACATAAAATTCTACACATAAATAATTCACATAGTACATTTAAAAGCTCAAATCAAGCTTTACTATTCACATAACACATAGTTTAGGTTAAAAGTTTTAACCTACAGTTGTATACGATCATATTTTTGAGTCGTATATATTCTTTAAGATAGCTCAATGTATGCTCGAGAAATCGTTCTTAGGTTTTGAAATGACAATCTTAATTTGATCTTGTCAGATCATATTTGAAATGTTTGGGATATTACGACTAAACTTAAAAGATAATTGTAAAGCTAAGTGCAGTTAATCTGCATACCTTTTATATTGAATTGGATCATGGTATGTATGATATTATATTGTAATGGAATAATGTAAAGATTTTGATTATGAGATATTAGATTAAAGGATTATTTGTAAATTTTTAAATTTATTGAGTTTTTAGCAGTATTTTATTATTCAATGTTGTGATTGTTAAGGATAAGGCTCTACATTCACGCACAAGGTCGCCTGTAGATAGTATAGGGATTTTCGGGGTGTCACATTTTTCGTGATAATGGAACTTGATGCCAAGAGTATGAACTATTTTAGACAGTTCATATATGATAATGAACTGACATCCGAAGTTCACTTTAGTGAAATCGAATTTGGTACGTTTGGATCGATGCCATAATCCTTTTTCTAGATTATGTTTTTGGTTCACTGTTGGCGACTAACATTTTGATGCTTCTACTCTTTCTCCTAAGGACATGATCGTTTGTTCTTTCATTGAGAAATAATACGAAACACAATCCTTGGGAAAGATTTAGGTTAGAGAAGGTTTGGGGTGAGGACATGGTTTTCTACTGAGAAGGGTTTGCTTAAGATACGATAATTTCTTTGAAGGAATACTAGTTTATTTATAGTGGGAATATAAGTTAAAAGGTCAATCAAGAATTTATGAAAGACCAGACGTAAAGACTTCTGTAGAAGGTGAAAAGACGAGATTTGAAAATGTATTTGTGACAGTTTCTATTTTTGTGTGCGAGAGTGACACGTGTTTTGTTTTTATTTTTTAGTGAAATACCAAATTGACTACAGTGATTTATGGGCTAAGTTCCCTTTTGTTAGCTTAGTCAACGTAGCTATAACAAATGACTTTTCAACTGACCCTTATATAATATAAATTTTATTTCAGTCTTTTGCAGATTTTTAATTAATTCCTTTCTTCTTTTTAGACTTTTTCGACACAGTAAAGTGGGTTTTTATACATTATGCACTTAACGAATTTGCATAACTTTACGATCTTTTCCAAAATAATTTCACTTTACGATCAGGTTTACTCTACGATATTCTTATAAGCACGGTTTAGAATTTTAGAGCAAATAGTAATCAGTCATGATCTTAATTTTGATGGAGATTGGCTTTTGGATACCACTTTTGCCAATCATCTAGCTGAGTTAGGAAGACTTCTTGATATTTTTCTTGACTGTTTCTTCACTGATTTTGTTATACCCCTCTTTTCTTTGAAGTATGATCAAAGAGCTCAACATACATTAACTATTCACTTCTTGTTTTTTATGTTTATTTGGTGGAGCTTCTTTCCTATATTTAGATTTCATTTTGATACTCACACTTAGTTGAGTCCTTTAAGGTCAGTTGACTTTTAAAACTCATAGATGTTTTAATCTTGAGTTTTCTAAACATAGGATATGTATTTAAAAGTACACGTAGTAGTAACAATAATAATATAACATTGTCCTTTTAATGTTTGTGTGTGAGTTTGGAAGAGTCATTAGTCTTGACATGTATGAGCAGTATGATTTTCAATAAACTTTCTAGGCTCGTACATATTTTGTTGGTTCGTGAAATTATCCTTTCATTTCTTCTTAATTCAGTTGTAGAGTTAGCTAGAATTTCCACACATGGCAGATATGACCCATATACTTGTGAGTGTGATTTAGAGTTTAGGCTTACCTCTTTTGTTCAATTTGAAAAGTAATGCTCCCTTCTGATCATCTTTCCTTTTACAAGCCCTCTTTTCTTCTGGCAATCACTAACATTTTCTCGCTTGAATCGATTAGACTTCATGTAAACCTATATGCATTTATTGACTTATCGTTTTAGATGATCAATAATCATCTTTTCATTTTTACCCTTCGGATCATATTGATTTCAATCCATTATTAATCCTATTACCGCTTTATTACTTGTAGAGTTTCTTGGGAGTTATAGTTTAGAAGTTGTCGCAGGCAACCAAAAATAAATTCTTACTTTAGAAAATATTAATGTAGTAGTGTAAGTAAGAGTCGATCCTACAGATAATGATTAATTTATTTTTATGCAATGTAAACTAGAATGAGGGAATTTTGAATTAATTATAATTAACTAAATAAACAAAAGTAAACTAATGAAATTAACTAATAAATTAAAGACTTTAGTTCTTCAGTTCAGTATCACATTTTCACAATAATAATATAATAAAGTTAACCAATATTTATCCCTTCAATGAAATTAATAACTCTAGGTAACTACAATCGTTCAATTACCCAAAATTCCCCTTAGGTTTTAAATCTAACGTGACAATCGTCCCCACTAGGTCCTAACTATTGTACAACCTAGATCTATCAGTCTAGATTTAATATAACAGTATCATTAAGAATTAGGGAATTAGATTATTCCAAGCAACAATCACAGATTATTTAACTTACCTTCTTGATAACCATAATAATATTCAAAAGCTTGATCACAATCAAATATTACTAATCATTACTTATGATTAGATAAAATATCGTTTACTTAATACATTATCTTAATCTAGCATATGAATATAGTTTAATTAATTTAACTGACCATAATTAAATCAATCAAAACAAATATCATTCAAACAATTAAAATAGATTATCAAGAATAAATCTCATATAAGAAGAAATAAATAATAATAACTCAATTAAACCATTAATTAGAAATAAGGTTTAACATCCTTTTAGAACTGAATAAAAAAAATTAGCCAAACATAATAAAAATAATATATATAAGAGAATTCAGAGATAGATAAGAAAAACCTGAGATAGAGTTCCCTAATTATGTCTAATGTCTAATAATTTACTCACATAATGTATTTCTAGGGGTACAATAATAATCATAAGTTAGTGTGGAATTAAAATTCAAGTTGGAATCAAATTAATGCTTTAAATCCTAAGAATCTTGTTTTACAGCATTTATGCATAGCCAAACGCGCCCCTGACCACATCATTGACCAAGTCAACGTGGCAAGCCCACACGCTTTCTTGCCTTCACTGTCGACTACGCATGGCGCGTTTTCTTTATTAATACAGTTGACCGCGCCTTGTGCGAAGATGCAACAAACCTTTATCCTTCAAACATCGTTGTTCCCCATACATTGCCTACTGAATTCTTTAAACCATGCGCGCATGGCGCGCCAGCTTGCCACTCTATATTTACGGTTCTGCCATTTTTGCTAAAATTACAACAATGCCACTCATCTCTTTAATTACCAGTTTGCCACCAGCAATTGCTTAAATTACAAATATATCATCAAGGATTATTTTACCTACAAAATTAAATATAAATTAATAAAAAATAAATAAAAATAATATAAAAATACTAAAAATAATAATAATGTATAAAATTAAATAAATTACCTAAAACATTAAAAATACTTTAAAACTCACAAATAATTAAGCGCAAAATTACCAAATAAATAGAAATAAAATTTACTTATTAAATACCCCCACACTTAAATATTTGTTTATCCTCAAGAAAAACAAGAATAAAAACTATAAAAATTAAAACTACTAACCAAACAACTTACTTGAACAACAAATCAATATGAATGTCAACATTAGCCTCAAAGATTTTAAAAACAATAATTCAAAGAAAATTTTAAAATAATGGAAAATAATATAATTCAACATGTGTATTAATCTTACTTCATCCAAGACCTTTTTGTGTGTGTGAATTCAAATGTATCAAACTAGCAAAAAAACTTAGATCCGTTCACATAATTAAATGTCTCATAAAAGATATCAAAAATAGTTAGTTTAACAACAAAACTCTATACTCTTATTTTTCACATCACTTTCACTAATATAGACAAATATAACTAGAAGATCAAAATATTTTTAATCTTGATAAACACACTAGGATTATTAATATTAATTGTTTTCAAGTACTTTTTTTTTTCCATTATTTTCTTTTTTTTTTTTAAATAGATTTATTTTATACTTCATCCCATTTTTTCTTTTTCTTTCTATATCTTTCCTTGGTGAGTGCATTTTATGCTCCATCTCACTTTTTTATGTGTTTGAGTGAGTGTGTTTTACACTCCATCTAAACCCACCACAAGAATTCTTCTTTTTCAAAATAAAAATACTGGAAAAGTTACCTAAATCATCTTTTCTAAATTATATTTTGCCTTATATTTCACTTCAAATAGGATATAGAACTCAAAAATATATTCCATAAGCATTTAACCATATAAACTTTCCCTAAATTAAAACTAGCTCAAACAAATGGATATAAGTGCATAAAAATTTAAAGGATCTCAAACAAAGTAATAACTAACAAATAGCTAAAATTCAAACTACGCAAAAATTTATCACTTTTCCAAAAATTATTAAATAAAAATAATTTTTTTCATCATTGGCCAAAAATTAAAATTAACTTAACTCATTGCTCAAGCGGCACATCCTAAAAAAAACTAACTATCAATTTTTGTAGGAAACATGGTTACATTTAGCATGTGCAATAAGCTTTTAAACCCAAAGGTTAGCCCAAGTAGACGAGTTGTGACTCGTGAGGGTTTGTAGTAAATTTACCCACAAAATTAAAAATAAAACCTAAAAATAAAACCTAATTTTTTTTATTTTTTTCAAAATATTTACCCATACCCCCAAATTTAAAACAAACATTGTCCTTAATATATAAGATAAAAAATTAAAAACAAAGGATTCTCCTGAATATGTAGAATTTTTTCTCCACATCTGCTAAGTCTGAGTGTATTGAATAAATCTGAAACAAAATAAAAATATTAAAATAAAAATCTAAAATTTAGTACTAATAAAAAGCTACTAAAAAAATAGATAAAACTAAAAACTAAAACTAAAACTAAAACTTGGGTTGCCTCCTAATAAGCGCCTTTGTTTAATTATCATCAGCTCGGCTACAGGCCAAATTACTATGTCACTCAAACTTCATGAATTTTGAGTACCTCATCCATCATGTTATCTTTCATCGGTAGATTCAATCTCCCTTGCGATTGATATAAATGTTCGACTCCCTCTTCAAAGAATAGGAATTTAATATGATTAGGGAGAGTCTTTATATTTGGAATGAGATCATGCAAAACAAAATATATATTTTTTTCGTGAGTAATAGGTAATGGAATGAAAATAATTGCATTAATATCTGAAATTATTGGCAAAGAATTTATTGCAGCTTCAGCCTCCTTCAAATCTTGTTTCAACTCAATTTCTTATTCTTCCTCCTCTAACTCCAAATTAGTTGTACTTGCATCATCTAAATTCTCCTTATCTATTTTTCCAAAAATTTACTTCACCTTAGGCATGTCATCACCACAAAGAACATCATTGTTTACATTAATACTATCTACCGCGGCACTGATGTTGTCGGCTTCCTCTTGCATTGGCAATGGAAGAAATGTCACTTGAGAATCTAATTGACCAATTGTAGTAGCAAGCTGATTCATTTGAGTTTCCAAATTATATATGAAATTTTTTGTCACTTGTTGGAATTGTTGTATTTGATTCATGAACGATGTCGTTCGGTTCATGAAGGCTTGAAACATATCTTCAAGAGATGTATCAAAATTAGACGATTGACCGTGTTGTTGTTGGGGACATGGTTGCATGTATTGTGAATTATTTGAAAAGTTGTGGTTTGCGTGCTAATTCACTAGTGGATTCTTATAGCTGAAATTTTAATGATCCCTCCATCTTGAATTATACATGTTTTAATAGGAATCATATCTCCTTTCTGATTGACAAAGGAAACCACCTGCTGCATTGATTTGTTCATAGGACTCCTCTTGAAGCATTGGACATATATTAGTTGGGTGTCATATTAACGCACAAATCCTACAAGTACCTACAGCCATTTGATAAACAATAGAAGTTAGACTATCAGTTTGTTGCTCAAAAGAAAAAATAATTACCTTATTAACATATTCAGGCATGACTTCCATCCTTAACCTGCACAACTCAATTAAACTATAAAAAACTATAAATAAATAAATAAATAAATAAATAAATAAATAAATAAATAAATAAAAATAAAATCTAAGAAAAATTACTAAATTAAAATAAAGTCTACAAAAAACACAAAAATAAATTAAAATCACTCCCCCGGCAACGGTGCCAAAATTTGAAAGCTGTCGCAGGCAACCAAAAATAAATTCTTACTTTGAAAAATATTAATGTAGTAGTGTAAGTAAGAGTCGATCCCACAGAGAATGATTAATTTATTTTTATGCAATGTAAACTAGAATAAGGGGATTTTGAATTAATTATAATTGACTAAATAAACAAAAGTAAACTAATAAAATTAACTAATAAATTAAAGACTTTATTTCTTTAGTTCAGTATCACCTTTTCACAGTAATAATAAAATTAAGTTAACTAATATTTATCTTTTCAATGAAATTAATAACCCTAGGTAACCACAATCGTTCAATTACCCAAAATTCCCCTTAGGTTTTAAATCTAATGTGACAATCACCCCCACTAAGTCATAATTATCATACAACCTAGATCTATCAGTCTAGATTTAATATAACAGTAGCATTAAGAATTAGGGAATTAGATTATTCCAAGCAACTATCACACAATCACAGATTATTTAACTTGTCTTCTTGATAACCATAATAATATTCAAAAGCTTGACCACGATTAAATATTATTAATCGCTACTTATGATCAGATACAATATCGTTTGCTTAATACATTATCTTAATCTAGCATATGATATAGTTTAATTAATTTAACTGGCCATAATTAAAGCAATCAAAACAAATATCATTCAAACAATTAAAATAGATTATCAAGAATAAATCTCATATAAGAAGAAATAAATAATAATAACTCAATTAAACCATTAATTAGAAATAAGGTTTAACATCCCTTTAGAATTGAATAAGAAAATTAGTCAAGCATAATAAAAATAATATATATAAGAGAATTGAGAGAGATAAGAAAAACCTGAGATAGAGCTCCCTAATTATGTCTAATGTCTAATAATTTACTCACATAATGTATTTCTAGGGGTACAATAATAACCCTAAGCTAATGTGGAATTAAAATCCAATTTGGAATCAAATTAATGCTTTAAATCCAAAAAATCTTGTTTTACAGCATTTATGCATAGCCAAACACGCCCCTGACCACATCATTGACCAAGTCAATGCGGCAAGCCCAGACGCTTTCTTGCCTTTACTTTCGACTGCGCATGGCGCATTTTCTTTATTAATACAGTTGACCGCGCATTGTGCGTAGATGCAGCAACCCTTTATCCTTCAAACGGCGTCGTTCCCCATAAGTTGGTTACTGAATTCTTGAAACCATACGCGCATAGCGCGCCAGCTTGCCACTCTATATTTATGATTCTGCCATCAAGTTATGCTGAAATTATAACAATGCCACTCAGTTCTCTTTAATTACCAGTTTGCCACCAGCAGTTGCTTAAATTATAAATCTACAATCAAGGATTATTTTACCTACAAAACTAAATATAAATTAATTAAAAAAAATAAAAATAATATAAAAATAATAATATTGCATAAAATTAAATAAATTACCTAAAACACTAAAAATACTTAAAAACTCACAAATAATTAGGCACAAAAATACAAAATAAATAGGAATAAAATCCATTTATCAGTAGCTTTTGTGATTTGCTTTACCATTTGCTTACTATGTAAACTGCACCATGATCGTTCTCTGAGAGAATTACTTAACCTTAAGAGCTTAGATCTGACTTTGATATCATCCCTTTGCTTTACGAAGTCAGAATTTACTTTACGATTCTTGTCTTGATCAAACTCTGTGATCCTTATTTAATGTATCATTTTACGATTTGTAGACTTTCTGATCAGTCATACAATTCTTCTATTTAGTTGTAAGATTTATGATCTATTGTCCTTATGATCTGTTCTACAATTAACTTAATTTAACAAGCTATTCTACTATCTGTATTTCTTCTTATGAGCTTGAAGTGGCTTCTGTAACTTTGTAACTTTCTTTGTGAACTTTGAAATTATTTTGCTATATTTATTTTGAACTGCTTTACGATTTTAGAGCCACTCTTGTGAATCTTCTTAGTTTTTTTGCTCTTCAGTTCTTCATATCCCTTGAGCTTGTCTGAAGAATCTTATTCCTATAACTTGAACCTTTATCTGAACTTGTTGTTTACTTTCATTTTCTTCTTTCTAGTTCAACTCCTCCTTTATTATTCTCTTTTAGCACTTTTGATTATCAAAGTCTAGTCATTCATCGATACTCTATGTTCCTTATCTTCTATCAGTTGTTGAGTCATGCTTCATCCCTTGTCTCCTCCTTCTAATCATCATTAGTCTTAGCCATTTGCTACATCCTTTGCTCTTTACCTTTTCTTACTGCTCATTTTTAGCTTGCTTCTTTACTGAATAGTCCTTTGTTGGAGTTATCTATTATGGTGAATTCGTTTCTTTATGTTGTAGTTACATTCTCGGATGAGTATGATACAAAGGTATATTAACATAGCTGTGACTATATGTTCTGAAGTGCCTTCACATTTATGATGATCTTTATTTTGCTATTTTGACTTATTTTGTGTCTATGAACTTTCATACCATCTTTTTGGTCAATGATTATGATCTCTACGAGCTTGATGGAGCTTTACAAACTCTTGTTTCAGTCTTGAGATGACTTTAATTTCACCTTTTTTGGAGTAAGCATTCTTAAAGTCTTCAGCTTGTAATGCAGTTGCTTCCTTAGTGGCTATGTCATATTTCTTAATCTTCTTTCCATAGATGTATACTTTCCTTTGTCGTATATCCTTGAGTTAACTCTGTAATCTGATTTTCACTATATGATTCAAAAGGAGTTCCTCGTTTGATATTGCTATACAATTTATTCTTTAAGTTACCCTTATTCTTCTACGATTAGTTTTTACAACACAATCCCTAACTAAGCTTGCTAAGCAGTTGTCATAATACGATCCACTCGAAGTGCCCATGTACTTTTATAATAAGTTTTTCATGCTGTAAGATCTGATCGCATTTCTTCAATAATGTGAGTAATTTCTGAAATTAACTTTACCATACCATTTTGACATCACTTTGCTAAATGAGTTTGTTATACGATACGATTCTGGACTTGCAATATAATTCTGATATTGCAGTACAATACGATTATGATCTTACAGTACAATACGATTCTGCAATATGATTATGCTATTGTTGTACGATCTTGAACATGTAATGTTATTCTGAACTTGGACTATGATTTTGTTGTTGCTATACGACCTTGAACTTACAATGCGATTTTGAACTTGGACTATAATTCTGCTGTTGCTATACAGCCTTTAACTTACAATATGATTCTAAACTTGGACTATAATTCTGCTGTTGCTATATGAACTTGAACTTGCAATGCGATTCTGAATTTGGACTACGATCTGCCCTTCTTACCATTTAATCTTCATAAGTTAATCACTTAAGTCTTATGCACTATACAATAATTTTTCTCAGATAATCAACCTAACAAGTTTGATCTTTTCTACACTAAGTCCTTGTACAATACAAATTAAGTAAGGACTTTGTTATTCCCAGAGGTGCATGAAGATGATCTAGAACTTCTACAAAAAAACATCTTTACTAAATAATTATGCAATTGTATGTGCAGCGGAATTAGAATATTTGGTAAAGTTCCTTCTATGATCATTGCACAGTTTTGTACATAAATTTGCTAATGGAAAGCTATCTTCATAATATTTTCAACAAATAAGGCATAAACATAAAAGGTAAAGAAGAAGGTAAAAAGACATTGAGAACATGATAATTTTTAAGAGGTTCAGAGCTTGAACTACTCCTACTCCTCTCTTCCACTCTGTTGAGCGGGGATATTCCACTAAGGATAAATTAGACACTAAGTCCTTGCAATTTAGACGCTTAGTCCAAGACACTTAATCCTCTCAAATCTCCGACACTTAGTCCTCTCAAATCTCTAGGACACTATGTCATCTTCCCTCAACAGGGGTTAATTCACTCAACAGGGATTGAATTAGACGGGTCACTAAGTACGAATTTTCTCCTCAGGACACTCAGTCATCTTCCCATCTCAGGGCAAATTCTTCTAAATCTGCCGAGTCACTTAGTCCTGACTTTGTTGTTATTATTGTTGTTATTGAGGGGTGCTACTAAGATAACGTTAAGCTCATTGATGAAGAGCTTGGCAGCGAGGGAATGAATTCCAGAGCCTTTTAATTTTTTGATCGGCTCCTGCTCTGGATTCATTCATGATTGATCCTTCAAAGCATAAAATAACTTTGGGTTGAAGACGTATCTTTGTGATTGATCGATCCCCCTTTCCGTCTCTAGTAGATCGATTATTTTCTCTTTATACTCCATTAGTCTATGGACCAATCTTATTCATTCAGCTCTAACCGATTTAACTATACGTTTTATGTCAATCTTCCTTATCTCCCTTTTCCTGCTCCTTTCTTTTTTCTTTTTTTCTTTTGCTTTTTCTCAGCATGATCTATATATAGAGAGAGATCTGTCATTTTCCCCTTAAAATTTTAATTTTTGAAAGTTTTGTACTTTGGTGCTTTTGCCCGTTGGAGGATATTCGTTGCTTAATTTAATACTCTGATGTTGAAGTTTCTAATATGGACATGTCAAAGATTTTTCAGCTTCTTTTGCTTTTGAGATGTCATATCAGCTTGGTGTTATTGAATGCAGCTCAAACTGATCTTCATTATTTCATTTATATTAATGTGCTTTCGGCTCAGTTTTTTTCCTAGTATGTTAAAAATAGAAACCACATAGGCTTTTGTCATACTGTTTAATTAGTTGTTATACATAACTTTTTCTTTTGTAATATCCAATGGTCATCATATGTCTTGAGATTTTTAATGTCAAGTCTTTTCACTGACAATACCATACCATATCGTATCATAGTGTTCAACTTGACTATCTGTGTAATTAGTAGTTATGCGATTAGCTAGCTTTGCTTTGCATGTTTCACTAAGTTGTTCTACGATCTTTAATTCTCCATTATGCTTTACAAAATTAGAGCTTTATGGTTTGCTTTATGATTAGCAGACTTTACGATTAGCTCTGCGATCTTTACTTCTCTAACCAGTTGATTTTCAGTTTAACTTTACTTCTGTCTGCAGTTATCCTATGATTTTTCCTTTAGCTCTGCGATCTTCTAGACATAGTTCACTTCTAGAGAACCAGAATTTGGTCTTCAATTCTTCTCTAGCACACTCCATTTCTCTTGATCATGTCCCTCTCACTCATGGTTATCTTCAGGATTGTTAACTTTGCTTCTTTTTGATCTTGTTCGAGCAACTCCCTCTTACTTAAGAATTTCTTTTCTTCAGGATTATGATATCTATTTTCGTTCTGTTCAGTGCACTCCTTTGATGTAATGTATATTAAATGTCCTTGTTGGACTAGCTATTGTTGAATCGCAATATGCTCTTGTCTTTTTTACTTTACTTGTCTCAGACCACTTCTTTATTAGAGGATTCCTTAGTAAGATCATCTCAGTCTTGTGTCGTAGTAAGTTTATCTCTAAGTGTTTTTGACACTGAAAACTCTAGTGGGTATAGCACTGAGGCATTTCGTCATTGATTTAACTGTGTTTTAAAGTAACTTAATCAAATTTGTAACTCAACAATATGGAGATGTTCAGTTCAGCTTCATTTTGCGATCTTGAGTACATTACTTTGTTCAGCATTTGTGAACTTCTATCTTTACTTCTTAGAGCTTTTTGTCCATACTGTGTTATGATGAATATTCTTCTTCTGATTGTTTCTCCCTTTGTGAAGTGTGTCTGGTTTATCTAATTTGTGCTTAAACATTCTTTTTTTTGACTTCTTTATGCTTAGCACAAGGTCTCTTAATTTCTTCCCTCGATTTGTTAAATTTTATCCTTAGTGATGCTCTTCTCTCTTTCTCTACAACTTTCTTGAGCTTTACGATCTTTGAGTAAACTATGTGAACTTCTTTTGGCTTTATGATCGCAAAGTGAATTCTTTGAACATGATCCACGTTCTTCGTAGTGAACCTTTTAACTCTGTAATTTCTTGCTTGCATCTACTTCCTTTTCTGAGTTATCCAAGTCTTTAACCTAATCTATTACACTTTTATGATAATACTCTGTATCTGGATTCAACCTAACAAATTTGATCCCTAGTGTCCATTTACCTCAATACTCTTTTGAGGACAATAAATAATTTATCTTTTGGATCAACCTAACAAGTTTAATCCTTAACCTGATTTATCATTTTAGTTTGGACCAACCTAACATTTTTGATCCTCTAAGTCCTTTACAATAATTTTTCTTATTAAGCATTATACATGATTGTAATAAATGTTTATAAATCCATAGTTGTCTGATTATTATTTTTCTTACTTTTGTAAGCTTCTATAAGGAGACTAACTCTACGGAAGATAACATATCATATTACTTTATGATTAAGATTATTATTTCATACATAGCAAAAAAAATAAATGTTTACTTCATTGTTTTATGATCCTTAAATCCAAATGGGCATATACATAAATTTGTTAATAATCTCTCCCTATTTGATGATAACAAAACAACCAAACACAGAAACGAATAAAACACAATATCTTCAAATAAGAATATATAAATTTAGTTTTTATTCATTTATTTTTGTACATATCAGATCACAAACATATTATGTGTTCTCCCCTTAACTTCCCCTAAGTTATGTACTAGTGAACCTCCCATTCAGTTCTCTGTTTTCTTCCGCAATCTTGATATTGACAGTTGGAGGAGCCTTGGTGGTTTATCCATTTCGCTTCTCCCCCTTTTTGTCAACATCAGTTGCGGTAACGAGTCTTCACTGGATCCTCTAGAGACAACAGATCTAGAGAGTCATCAAAAGGGGCTGTTGTTGTAGTAGAGAGGGATTCATAGCATACCACTTACAAATAAGTTGTTTGTTGGTGGGTGCTTTATTTTCATCTTCTTTACTTTAAGTCAATTTCCCCTTTAGTCATTTACCCATCTTTTTCTTCTTACTGCTCAATTGGTAGCATTATCAGAAGAAAAGTACTCATTCTTTAAGACTTGCCATTGAGATAAGGAGTATGTATTATGCATGACAATTATGATGAAAAGATTTTTGACTTTTACTATAGTAAAATCAGAAATGGAATATGATAAATTATACCAATATCTTTTCTCCAGGTTATGTTCTGGTATGCCTGTTGCAACGAATGTTTTGATGCCTTTGACCTTTGTCCTTCGATCTTTTGATTCGTCATAACCTTCAGCAACTTCATAGATTAGGAATGTAGAGTATTTTATGTGAAGGTGAGAGCCAATTTTGAGAGGTGGGTTCAAGAAACTTTTGGAGGAGGTTGGGAAGATTAGCATGATTTTTGTTTTAGATCTGGGTTTTGTTTAAGAGATTTCTTCCTAGATGATGCTTATTTAAGGTGAACAATGCATTTACTTAGGCGGATGAGATGGAATATTTGCAAACTGATACTTTAAATTTCCAATGACTGACGGAGACACGTGTCAAGCATCTAGTGATTAGTCAAGCTACTAGTTTGGTAATAACAGTTATGTATGGCAATGAGCTTTGGAAAGATAAATTTTTCTTAACTACAACACTTGACTATTGACTACACTTGGTGTCAATCATTGATTATCTGAACTGATTGATTTGACTATTCTTTTTTTAAATTTTAAATTTTAAATTTGGAATTTGAACTAAGTAGAATTTTGTTGATTATTACCTTTCGTAAGAAAAAGATTCATCTTGTACTTACTCAAAGATTGGTAATAACTCTACAATCATGAACTTCCAAAATCCTTATATTCTAAGATTTATGCTTAGATAGCTAGATTTAACTATATTTACATTCCATCAGACTAAAGATTGGGTAATTTATCACGATTCATTGAGTAGAATAAGGATTATATCATAACATTTGTTGAGATATTTTGTACACTAATATCATCCTATGATTTTCTTGGGATTAATTTATGCATTTAGCGCATTTTATATAGAATTACTAACTTTAGAATTATTATCAGTTAGATGTGTAAGAAGAGCTAGCTCTATTCTTATATTGAATATAATTAATATATTTACCATTTTTCATCCTTTGCCTGACTTTTAATGCAGTATGTTTTCTGATATCAAGTGGAATATTTCCAAACCAATTTTCCTTCATAGATCATTAATGCATTTGGTTTGGTTGATTAAAGTTTTTCATCTGAATTAATTAGGATGTTCAGTTCATTTATCATGATAATTTTACTTGGCTCTGCATTTGCTTGTTGTACTTCTTCACATAGCTCTTTGATAGTAAAATCAAAATTTAAACTTTCTACATAAAATTACCAATTTTAAGCACACAATTTCCCAAGATAAAGCATTATGTTCAATTTGCTCAAGAACTTGGTCTAATAGGACTAAATGATGACTACTGTACTAAAAGTTATAACTTGTCCAATCTTTGTCTGAACAATGGTTTGTTCAGTCTAATGCACTAAGTTAAAAACTTGAGTTAGTAAAGCCTGAGAATGAATTAACGTAGTCCTTCTAAGTGCACAAATAAGAAAGCATTCCTTAACATTCTTATAAGCATTAAAGAGTTTTGTGAGAAAAGTTAGAACAAGAAACACCTAATTAACCTTTAATAAATTTCTAGATCAGGAAATCACGGTTGATTCCTTTATGCAACCAGTTTGGTCCAGTTTCTTGTTATTGTTCTTCCTTTAATCAAACCGTAATTAAAGATTTTCTTGCTGATGAAGGCTAGATCTTTCATACTAATCTGATAATCGATTCTCATATCATTTTAAATGTTTATCCAGCCAACATCCTTAAGAGTCTCATTGATTTATCTTCTATTTTCTTTGAGTGTATCAATAGGAAATGTTCGTTAGCAGCACTGAATCAAGTGCCGACTCTTGGTTGTGGGATCATTAAGAAGTGGGTTAGATAAGTGATCCTTTTGCCCTTATGCCTTTTGTAAAAATGTTAGTTTATGTTACTTCCCCTTGACTATTGGATCAAGGTTTTTGTTTTATGAAAATAGATTGTAGTAGGATTAGTTAGATTTATTTAAAAAATTAGAGCCGAAGAAAAGAAGCGCTAGAAGACCCATTTATATTGGAGCCCGAGTTTAAATGTAATAGTTACATTTATATATTTGTTCTTACACCCTATGTTTGACCTTTTGATTCACTTGGAGGCTCGAGTGAACTAAACTAGAATAATGTTCATAATTAATCCAAGTAGAATATAGTATTCTATATGTACATGTTAATTATATGTGTGTGTGTGTGTGTGTGTGCGCGCGTGCGCGCGCGTGCACATATATGTGTGTGTGTGTGTGTGTGTGTGTGTGTGTGTGTGTGTGTGCATGCGCACCAAATATGATGAGACAATTAATAACAAACCCCTCAAGGTAAATATATTAAGTTGTAACGTTCAAAGACATTTGGAATGTCAAATGCCGCCTTTTAGCATAATAAAACGATAGAGTATCAAATATTTAATATGAGTTTGTTGTGCACACACAAGGCCTAAATTAATTATTTGAGATGTTATTTTATTATATTGGATGTTTATAAGGAATTGAACAATACTTGTTTTGTTGTGCACACACAAGGACGGTATTTTTCTCTTCACTTATATAGAGATGCTAAGTCATACTTAAGTTAGATAATTATGATTCGTATATACACACACTTGATCATAATAATCTAAAAGGTAAAATAATAAGGAGTTACATGGAGATGTAATTAATAAAGAGTTATCTACCTAATTAAATAAATATAGTTTGTTGTGCACACACAATGCTATATTTATGTCTATAAGATCCTTATCTCATAAGCAGATCTTTGATTAGATTTGTTGAACTATATATGGAGGGTAATATAGTTTGAAGGAAATAGTGGGGGACACCATTTTAAATAAAGACCTAAATTAATTTATTAATTAATAAAATAAATAAATAAATGTTAATGTTGTTATTAAAAACTCACTTCAAGAATTTTACAAATGTCTATATCACTATCACTACAAAACATATTGGATGCTAACAAATTAACTAGATCAAATTGTCCGGATTGGTGCATCATGTTGGCAGAGCACACTATCACTGCAAAGCATCCTTAATTTGCCAGTCCCTGTAATGGTTACAGATAATGTCTCTGAGGAAGAGATTGCTACTTTAGAAGTGACAAGATGATGCACATATGGCTTAGTTCATCATATTGGCTTCCATGAGTAACTAGCTTCAACGTTAACACGAGAAAATAGATGTACCTACTATCTTGTTGTACCTTCAAAAGTTATTTGGTGAGCAAAGTAGGTCAGCTAGATATTAGATATCTAAGAAGCTTTTCAATCTGTAGTGACCAATAGCACTACAGTAGAGACTCATGTTCTAAAAATGATCAATTGGATTGATTAATTGGGATAAATGGTTTTGTCATTGATGGAGAGTTGAGTCAAGATTTGATCTTGCAGTCACTCCTGGACTCTTTTTCACAATTTGTTGTGAACTTCCACATGAATAAGCTAGAAGTCAGCTTGCTTGATTTGCTTAACATGTTGAAGACTGCTGAGAGTAACTTTCTAGCCAAGATAGACCAAGTCTTATTGATAGATGAATCTTCTAAGCAAATGAAGATGGCCAAATGTATTTCTGAGGAGTCAAAAAAGTAGAAAGCATAAAGAAAGACACTAAGGACATAAAGAAAGGTGATCCTGAGAGCAAAGGAGTTTACTTTTATTGTGATAAATTGGGACACTGGAAAAGGAACTACAAGGAGTATCTTGCATGGCTAAGCAGAAGAGGTTTGGTGAAGCTTCTACTACAAATATAGATTTGTTCATAATGAAATAAAAAAATTTGTAAGTCAAAGTTCTACTTGGGTATTAGAAACCATCTGGTGGTCTCACATATGTAAGTCGTTACAGAGACTAGGCAGAAGTAAAAAGTTAAACAAAGAAAAATCATCTTGCGTTTGGGAATAGAGCAAAGGTTGTCGCATTAGCCGTAGGAACTTATTATTTAGCATCGCCTATTGGTAAGTCTATCAAGTTAGTAAGTTGTTACTATGTTTCAGTTCTTGTAAGAAACATCATGTCTATTCCATGTGTAGACATGAAAGGCTTTGGTATAATAATGAAGAACAATTGTTGTTCTATTTACAATGATAATGTTTTGTTTATAACTGGTAGATTACTTGATAGATTTTACATACTTGAGTTACATGAAAAACATTATTCATATGGCATGATAGACTCGGTCATATTAATGAAACAAGATTAATCAAGTTGTATAAAGATGGGTTTTAGAACTATTTGATTATGAATCATATACAACTTATGTATCTTATCTCATGGGTAGTATGGCTAAATCTCCATTTAGTGGTGTAATATTCCGGATATTTATGAGGTTCGAAAATGGAATCAAATACGATTAAAGGCTACAATTCAAAACCTAAAGTGGATGAAATAAGTGTGAAGAGGAATAATTAAACCTTTAATCTAATTTATGTATTAGGATTTAAATATGAGTAATTATAGGATTTTAAATTTTAAAACCTAGAATTTTATTATGTATACTTGGAGGTATATTAAGAGTAAGGTAATATAATACCTTTAATATTCGACGAATTATTTGACAAAAGAGATTATGTAAGAAATCTTATAATGATGTATGTGAAAAATTTATGAAGGAAATAAATTTCAATTGGGAAATTATAAGCTAGGGTTGGTAAAGGTATGTATATACGCACAACCAACTAGCCTAAGTGTTATGCTTAATTATAATTCCAAGAAGGAACTAAATAAATAACTTAATTGTTATGATAGTGTGGCGAGCCTAATGAAAGAATGTGCAAAATCAAGTCATTAATACGTGGTGTGTTAGGGTTTCATAAATTAACCTAACCATCTAGTCCAAAAGATTTAATAAGAAGTTCAAGTGAAGTAAAGAGTTAACCAAAGCATGTATGCTTGTAAGTATTAATCGGTAAACTAAATGACGTTTAAATTAGCAAGTCTAATTGGATTATACAATAATCTGAAACAATAATGTAGCAAAATAGATGTGGTAAATTAAATGATGTAGTTTTATATAGCAAGCTACATCTTAGATTAAATAGATATGTGAATATGGTAAGCATTACGACAAACTATATTGTAAATTGGATTATGTGATTAAAACAATGTGTTTACTAAATAAGCTCAATGTAGTGAGTCTTATATGATTTAATTAGTAACTCAAATATTGATTAAATGATAAGTCCAAAGTAAGATAATTAATTAACTAATGGACTAGTCTAGGGTTTGAGTTAGAACAAACCCAATTAATGGCATATGTTAGTGTATTAATTGGTAGCCCAACCAATTTAAATGTCAAACTTAATTAATTAAAAGTCCAAAGTGTTTTGCTTATAGAGTGTAAATGAGCCCATGGGTGAATGACTTAAATGGACTAACTAGTAGCTCATTTAATTAATATAATTGAGTCAAAATAAATTAAATGGAAAAACCCAAATGTAATTAATTTTAGAATGCAAAGTGAAGGCCAAATATTTTATGTATTGGTAAATTGATGAGAGTTAACCATTGTGTGGTTTAAATGCTAGAGAGTTAACTCAACATGAGTTAAGTGTTGGAGAAATGAGAGGAAAAATAGAGATACAATCATATATTAAGACAAGTTCTAATATTTGTGAACTCGATTAGTTAGAAGTAGTCGACAGATAGTCATAGTGACTTATTGTTAAAGTGTGAGTTTTTGTATACTCACAATGATTGTAATACACTAGGTCATGATTTATAAATGATCTGGTTTTGTAAGATCAATGTAAATATTTCTATTCTGAGACAAAGTTTAAGAGAATATTATAAAAAACTTAAATTTATTGAGTTTTTAGCAGCATTGTGTTATAGTATGTTATGGTTAGTAAGGAGAAGGTTGTTCATTAACGACTAAGCGTCGCCCGTGGCTAGTAAGAGGATTCCCGGGGCGTTACAGTTGGTATACACAGTTATGTGTGGACCCATGACAACACATGCAAGAGGATGGTATTCATTTATTAATTTCACTTACGATCATTCTAAATTCGAATATATGTATTTAATGAAATACAAATCCAAATCATTTGAAAGGTTCAAAGAATTCAGAAGTGAATTAGAGAAATAAATGGGAAAAAGTATTAAAGTTATTCGATTAGATCAAGAGGGGAATACTTAAGCATTGAATTTTTAGATCATCTTAAAAAGAAATGGTATTATCTCAGAATAGACATGGTGATGATCCATGATGAGTTTTACCGATCTTCCAGTATCCTTCTGGGTTTATGCCCTAGAAATGACAGGATATCTACTTAATAAGTTATCTTCAATATTCATCCCTAAGTCTCCATATGAGTGTGGACAGGGAGAAAACTTAAATCTTAAATATGCTAAGATTTGGGGTTGTCCAACTTATGTAAAAAGTTTGAATATGATAAGCTTGGATCTAACAAGTTTACATTTGTGGGATATCCTAAAGAAAGTTTAGGGTATTACCTTTATAATCTTACTAATTAAAAGGTGTTTGTTAAAACACACTGCCTTCTTGGAAAATGAGTTTATCCTTGAAGGGGTTAGTGAGAGTAAAATATATCTTGAAGAAGCTCAAGAACCACAAAGCACTGCAGGTCAAATGGAGGAACCTATCCAATTAAAGGAACCTAATTTACGACAACTGAATTGTAAATCTAAAAATGTACCGAAGATACCTAAAACGGTATAGATTCATCATAGATGATGATGATGAGATATGCATCATAGTAGATGATGAGCCAATTACATACGATGAGGTATGAGTGGTAGAGACTCAAGAGAAATGGTTGATGACCATGAAATCTAAAATGGACTCCATGTATGAGAACTAAGTGTTGACTTGGGTCATTCCACCATAAGGCATTGAGCCTAGAGGGTGAAATAAGTCTTTCAAGAAAGACTAGAGTATATAACAAGGAGACCTATAAGACCTGACTGGTGACAAAAAGTTTTAAACAAAGTCAATGGGTTGACTATGATGAAATTTTTCACTAGTAGCAATGCTTGTCCATTAGGATTTTTCTTGCGAAAGCAGTTTACTTATGATGAGGATGTATTGATGATACATCTAGAGGGATTTGTCCATGAAGATTGAGCAAATCATGAAATTAAGGTACACTGATCCATTTATAAATTAAAGTAAGTTTCTCGAAGATGGAATATCCATTTTGATGAGATAATCAAATAGTTTGATTTTATCAAGAACGAAGATGAACCATGTGGGTACAAGAAGGTTAGTGGGAGCACTATAATATTCCTAGTACTATATGCTGATATGCTACTGATAGGGAATGACATAGCTATGCTACAATCAGTAAAGATGTGGTTATCTAAACACTTCTCCACGAAAGGTTTAGGAGAATCATCCTACATTTTGGGGATAAAGATTTATACAGTTAGATTATAAAAGGATACTTAACTTGATCCAATGAACGTACATTGATTCGATGCTAAAGTAGGTTAGGATAAAAAAAAAACTCCAAGAGCGGACTCATGATGATGAGTCATAAAGCATATCTCTTCAAGAAATGTTTCCAAAGACACCGAAAAGGAGATATTGCATGACTAAGATACTTTATGATTCGATAATAGGATCTATTATGGGATGATATGTACTAGACCTGATTGTGCTTATGTATGATGAGCAGATATTAGTTTAATCCTATAGAAGAACACTAAAATTATGTTTCTAATTTAATGGTGGATTTGATTTGAAGCTAAAGGCTTATAAAGACTCGAGTTTTCAGATTAACTAAGATAACAACAAATCCATTTTAAATTATATGATTACCTTGAACAGTGGTGCAGTGAGTTGAAAAGGTTCCAAACAGCAATGAGTTGCTAAATTAGTGACAAATGCATAGTATATAACTATAAGTGAAGCTGCAAAGTAGTTGTTTGGATGAACAAGTTCATTACTGAACTTGAAATTGGGATGGTTCCTAACATTAAAGGAGTTTAATTCGTCAAGAAAACTAGGTCTAATCTAAAATCCAAACATGTGTTGCGTCACTTTCATTTAATTAGAGGAATCATTGAAAGAGGATATGACATCATAAAGATATTAGACTCTCAAAACAACATTACAGATACATTAACTAAAGTATTTTCTCAACAATAGTACGATCGCCACTTAGAGAAGAGGGTATGAAATACCAAGGGCGATTGGCTTTAATGCAAGTGGGAGATTGAAAGTTGTATACCCTCAAGCCAATCACATTTAATGTGATAGAGCATTTATTTTGTAGTCTTATTCGTTTATTAATAAAAGATTTAATTTAAATAAAGACATTTCTTTATTCATGATTAATTGGTTGAATTAATTAAATGGATAAATACATAGTTTTGAGCAATGCTTTTAGAATCATGATGTTGATCATGCTAATGAAATCTAAAATTTAGAAAGCTCAAAACTAAAATATTCTTAATCATGGAATCACTAAAATGGGAATTAATGAATCTGAATAGATTAGTACATACTATGCTTGTTCTTTTGAAGAGAATGATTGATCTCATAATTATTTGTGTGGAGACACTAAAGCAAGTACGTATATGTTTATTAGAGCATAAGTTCACTAAACGTGACTCGCTTAAGGAACACCTAATAGAGTTTTACTTGCCTATTAATAGGTGTTCTTAATGTGATAGTAATACATGTGATCATTGGACTTGAGATCATCATAGTAGCTTGTGTATAATTAGTTATACTTTGGCATATTCCTTAAGACTCTTAGGGTATATCAAGGGTATGTTCAGGTATAATAAGTTATACATAGAGATAAGTGAATGATTAACAAATGATCTACCACTTATAGTAAAGGGAGAGAATTTTCTATGTGATTCGATAAATGATAGCTCAGAAATCCTTGGCCAATGTGGAATGAAAATTAGAAGGGAGGTTCTAATTTACATTAATATGAGTTGTTCATTTGAGCATTGAAATGCATATTGTCAAATAAAATAAGACTTGACAGTAAATTCATGTCTTATATTTGATTGAGACATTGTGTGGTAGAATGATTGAATTATATGGTAACTATTCGCGAAATAGGTTCTTAGTGATTAAATGTTGAAATTCATATTATTCAGATAATCATGATATGCTAATAGGTATCTCTCATAATGTAGAATAAATAAGTATTTATTTATATATAAATTAAAGGAGTTTAATTTTAAAAGTATTATTCAAACAAACCAATCATATTTGATATAATGTAACATGTACTTTGTTATCTTATTTATTTATTTATTAATAAAAGCTTATTTACACAAAGGTATTTTCTTTATCCATATTTAATAGATAATATTAATTATGATAAACCCATAGTTGTTGAACAATACTTTTAGAATCATAATGATGATTATGCTAATGAGATCTAAATTCAAGATAGCTCAAAACTAAAATTATTCCTAATCGTGAGATTACTATTATTAAATAGCTTAATATTTATTACTTAGTATTTTAGAAATACTAATTATAAATTAATATAAGAAGTCTTATTATTATTACTATTATCATTATTATTTAGTTCCTAAATGATTTAGGAATTAATTAATAAGAGTACTCTCATAATTGATAATTAAGTTCTTAAATGGTTTAGGAATTATAATTATTATATTAAATTAGTTAAGTTCCTAATTAGATTAGGAGTTTAATTAAAAACTCTATTCCTAAAGGTGTTAGGAGGGTTTACTAAATCAATAAATAAGAGAAGTCTTATTATGGATATTATGGATTGGGGGTAACACACATACACTTCCATAAGTTTTGGGAGAGTACTCACATATTCTCTTGAGAGAGAAAACTAGGGTTTGTCATTACCCACTTCTTGAATTATTATTATTCCTCGGTGGATCACCTCTGAAGGCCAAACACTTGGGTGGCTAACGTTGATCATTAGAATCCAATCAGTGAAATTCAAGGAGAACGTGAAGAACTTGGAGTTGAACTTGTACCCGTTGAACATTTGAGTTCTACAAGGGTATATCTCTAATTTCATCTTTATTAATTAATAGTTACGCAGAAAAGTTGATCCTGGATTATGGTTTGTAAAGTTTTTTTAAATTTGATTTTACTATGCTTTCGCTATTTTATGCAATTTGATTGTATGTCTATGAATTTTTATAAACCAATAGTGGCATCAAGAGCCAAACTTTATGCGAATTATTAATTATTTTGATTCCATATGTGTATGAGTATGCGTTTAGAATAATTTATTGGGCATAATTTGTTGTATAAAATTATTGTTTAATTACCGAATATGAAGAGTTTTTTTATTTTATATATCCACTGTTTCGGTAAAATGTTGTTGCACTGTACACGGACTGCTTGGTTTTGGCTTGTCCCGAAAATATTTCATATATATATATATATATAGTAGAATGATTAGAGAAATCATTGAAAAATGAGATGTCACCTTGGAGTGTGTCAACTCTCTTAACAATATAGCAGATCCATTTATTAAAGTTTTAACTCAAAAACAGTTTGATCGTCATTTAGAGAAGATGAGTATTATATACAATGGTGATTAGCTTTAGTGCAAGTGGGAGATTGAAAGAAGTATGCAAACAAGCTAATCATATTTGATATGATGTAACATGTACTTCGTAATCTTATTCATTTATTAATAAAAATTTATTTATATAAAGACATTTTTTTATCCATATTTAATAGATAATATTAATTATGATAAACTTATAGGTTTTTAGCAATGCTTTTAGAATCATAATGATGATTATGCTAATGAGATCTAAATTCAAGATAGCTCAAAACTAAAATTATTCCTAATCGTGAGATTACTAAAATGGAAATTAGTGAATCGGTATAGATTAGTACATACTATGCTTTCTCTTATGAAGAGGATGACTGATCTCATAATTATTATTGTGGAGACACTAAAGTAAGTATGTAGGTGCTTATTAGATAATAAGTTCACTGAATGTGACTCGTTCAAGGAACACCTAATGGTGTCTTACTTACCTGTCAATAGTAGTTCGTTATGTGATAATAGTATAAGTGATCATTCGACTTGAGATCATCATAGTATCTTATGTATGATGAATTATATTTTGACATATTCTTTAAAACCTTTAGGATGTATCAAAGGGTATGATCGGATATAATAAGTCATACATAGAAATAGGTGAGTGATCAACAATAAATCTACCAGTTCTAGTAAAAGAAGAGAATATCTTATGTGATTCGATAAATGATAACTCAATAGTCCTTGGCCAAGGCAGAATGAAAATTAGAAAGTAGTTTCTAATTTACATTAATTAGAGGTATTCATTTGAGGATCAAAATGCATATAATCTAATAAAATAAGACTTGACAGTTAAACCATGTCTTATATTCTATTGAGATGTTGTGAGGTAGAATGATTGAATTGTACGATAACTATTCTTTGAATAGGTTCTTTTGTGATTAAATATTAAAATCTGTATTATCTGAAAAGTCGTTAATCGCTAAGTGGGCTTACCCTTATTATAGAATAAATATTATTTATTAAAATAAATTAAATAGTTTAATTTATTTATATAAATAAGATTAGAAGAGTTCTAATTAATTTATTCTATAATCGGTTTAATATGGATAACCTAAAGGGTCACACCGCAAAAGAAAACTAATTATTTAAGAAGTAAATTTCATAATTGTAATAATAAATTAAGTATATTTAATTTATACTACAGGGATAGAATAAATTAGATTAATATTTATTATTTAATATTTTGAAAATACTAATTAAAAATTAATAAGAGGACAATTATTATTATTATTATTACTATTATCATTATTATTTAGTTCCTAAATGGTTTAAGAATTAATTAATAAGAGTACTCTTATAATTGATAATTAAGTTCCTAAATGGTTTAAGAATTAATTAGTAAGAGTACTCTTATAATTGATAATTAAATTCCTAAATGGTTTAAGAATTAATTAATAAGAGTACTCTTATAATTGATAATTAAGTTCCTAAATAGTTTAAGAATTATAATTATTATATTAAATTAATTAAGTTCCTAATTAGATTAGGAGTTTAATTAAAAATCTTATTCCTAAAGGTGTTAGGAGGGTTTACTAAATCAATAAATAAGAGAAGTCTTATTATGGATATTATGGATTGGGGTAACACACATACACTTTCATAAGTTTTTGGAGAGTACTCACATATTCTCTAGAGAGAGAAAACTAGGGTTTGCCATCACCCACTTCTTGAATTATTATTATTCCTCGGTGGATCACCTCTAAAGGCCAAACACTTGGGTGGCTAACGTTGATCATTAGAATCCAATCAGTGAAATTCAAGGAGAACGTGAAGAACTTGGAGTTGAACTTGTACCCGTTGAACATTTGAGTTCTACAAGGGTATATCTCTAATTTCATCTTTATTAATTAATAGTTATGCAGAAAAGTTGATCCTGGATTATGGTTTGTAAAGTTTTTTTAAATTTGATTTTACTATGCTTTCGCTATTTTATGCAATTTGATTGTATGTCTATGAATTTTTATAAACCAATAGTGGCATCAAGAGCCAAACTTTATGCGAATTATTAATTATTTTGATTCCATATGTGTATGAGTATGCGTTTAGAATAATTTATTGGGCATAATTTGTTGTATAAAATTATTGTTTGATTACCGAATATGAAGAGTTTTTTTATTTTATATATCCACTGTTTCGGTAAAGTGTTGTTGCACTGTACACGGACTGCATGGTTTTGGCTTGTCCCGAAAATATTTCATATATATATATATATATATATACATATATATAGTAGAATGATTAGAGAAATCATTGAAAGATGAGATGTCACCTTGGAGTGTGTCGACTCTCTTAACGATATAGCAGATCCATTTATTAAAGTTTTAACTCAAAAACAGTTTGATCATCACTTAAAGAAGATGAGTATTAGATACAATGACGATTAGCTTTAGTGCAAGTGAGAGATTGAAAGTAGTATGCAGGATCGACCTAATCGTGAGATTGAAAGTAGTATGCATGATCGACCTAATCGTGAGATTGAGATCTCATAATGGCGAGTGACCTGATTGTAACGATTATGATTAATAGTTATGCAGAAAGTTCGATCCTGGATTGAAAATAGTGAAGGTCTATTTAATATGATGTAACATGTACTTTGTAATCTTATTCATTTATTAATAAAAGTTTATTTATATAAAGACATTTTTTTTATCTATATTTAATAGATAATATTAATTATGATAAACTCATAATTTTTTAGCAATGCTTTTAGAATCATAATGGTGATTATGCTAATGAGATCTAAATTCAAGATAGCTCAAAACTAAAATTATTCCTAATCGTGAGATTACTAAAATGGAAATTAGTGAATCGGGATATATTAGTACATATTATGCTTTCTCTTATGAAGAGGATGATTGATCTCATAATCATTTGTGTAGAGACACTAAAGCAAGTACGTAGGTGCTTGTTAGATAATAAGTTCACTGAATGTGACTCATTCAAGGGACACCTAATAGAGTCTTACTTGTCTGTCAATAGTAGTTCATTATGTGATAATAGTTCAAGTGATCATTCGACTTGAGATCATCATAATATCTTATGTATGATGAATTATATTTTGACATATTCTTTAAAACCTTTAGTGTGACACCCCAAGATTTTTAGAGTAATTCCAAATAAGGATTATGGTTAATTAAGTAAAGGTTATCAGATAAAACCTAGTTTGAATGATAAAATGTATTAAGGAAGGATTAAGTGTGAATTATTATGTGATCAATGTGCTAGCAAGAACCTATGTGGTTGACTGAATATGTATATATGTATATTTAATATGATATAGAAGGAAGAAATTAAAGTATAGAGAAAAATATAGGGAATGAGAAGGAACTATATGTGAATATTTGAGTTCATTAAGAAAATTGATATTAAAGGATTGAAATGAGAACATTAGGTATATGATGTACAAATACAGAATGTAATACCCAAGAATATGTATCAAAGGATGTTGTATGCAAATAAAGTGCAAATTTGGTTTATGTGTGTGAAGTAAACAAGCTAAAGGATGTTAAAGTCGTAATAACAATTATATGAGCAAAAAAAGAGAAATGACAATGGATTTTGGTAATCTGGTCGAGATTCGCTTCTCGAGAAAGCGATTTATGGATAAGTAAGCAATTTGATTATATTGAGATGTCGAAAAGTGAAATCGATGGAACCGAGAAAGTTCGAATGGATAATGATATGTAAAATTAGCAATTATGGTAAATTATGGATAATTATTATTGATGAATGAAATTGATATTTCAAAGTGTGACAAGTGTTATGGGACAAGCCAATTGTGGAGTATTTAATGAAGGAATAAAGTTCAAGTATGATGAAACAAATTTGGAGTAAAATGGACTTAAATTGGTGCAAAATTTAGTAAGTTGTGATTTATTTGAGAATTAAATTCTCTAGGAAATTGGAAAAATGACCTTTATGCCCCTAACAATGTTAGAAATGACCATTGTGTCCTATGTTTGGGTAATGACCACTATGCCCTTGTTTAGTTAAGTGCAATGACATGAATGTCCCTAACTAATGCATGGTTAACTTAACCAAGATGGTTCAATGCTGGAAATTTAGATAGAATATATGTATATATGTATGACTTTAGGTATGCTGAATTGTTCACTTCATTTCCTTCGAAGTTGCTAGAAAAATAGAGAGCTTAAGAGAACTCTTAGAGAGAAGAGAGAAGAAAAGGCTAGGGCTTGAATGAATTGCTGAAAAAGTGTACAAAAGAGGAAGAACTAGTTATCCAAGTGGGAGATTAACCTTAGCAAGCTTCATAGCATGAGGGGGATGAGCTTATGGAAGGTATTAAGATCTTTTTGTGATAAAATTTGATGTTCATGAGTTTAAATGTTAGTTTAAGTATAGCCATGCATGAATATTTGGCTATAAAGAGTTGATTATGTAAAGATCATGTGTGTTACATGTTATATGTTGAAAAACCATGAAACCCTAAGCTTAAGTTTGCTAGAACAAAGGTGATATGCTATTCATGCATGTGTTTAAAGCTAGAACTTATGACTTAAGGAGAAATATGTGTTAAATGTTGTTGGATGCGATGAAAATCTAGATAAAGAGGATGAACATGTTTGATTCATGCATATTGTTATGCTAGATAGCATCAAAGAATTATGAATGGTTTAAAAGTATGACTTGTTGAAGGAAAGTTGAATATTAGGCTATATTTTGTGTATAGACTACGTAATAATCTGTAAAGTGCAGTAGAATGTGCATATAAAAGTCATGAGAATATACAAAGTGGTTAAAAGAGTATGGGGATGCCTATGTAGCATGTTGAGATTAAGAGGTCAAGTTGAGTTTAAGTTTGAATTTGAAAAGTTTGTTAAAATTGATAAAATGCCATCAATGTGTAAATTTTGGCAATTTTGTGTAATTGAAAGTCAAATGAGGACAAAAAGCTAAGTTTGATATTAATATATATGTTTGAAACAATTTGGAAGTCATTTGGCGTTTATGACGACAACTGAAGATTCTAAACATTTTAAACAGTTCGCCGACGCCTAAAACGAGTCATTTGGAAAAATGAAGTCATTTGAAAAGTTTTAAAAGTTCTAAAGGCCCGTGCAGGTCAATTGTATGTTATATGTGTTATATGTTAAGTTATAATCAAGTTTTGCGAGAAGGAGCCAAAAGTAACATAGGTTTTGGAAATGAGAAATTCATAAAAGTTTACGAAATTACCGTCAAAGTGTGATTTTTGGCAATTTTGATGAATTAAAGGTGAAATAAAGTGAAATGAGTCGTTTTCATGTTATTACATGTGTGTAGGTTGATTTGGTAATCAACGGGAGGAAATTTGAATGAAAATGAGTTTCGAACGATCGAAATCGATCGTTTCGATCCTAAACGGATTTTAACAGACAAAACTCACCTCGTGTGAAGTTTTATGAATTTGAAAGTTTGGACATGTCATATATAGGTTATATGAACTATGTCATGTGTTGTAATTGAGTTTTAAAGCTTATGGCCAAAAAACACAAAGTTGGATTTCAAAGTTCAAAAATTTTCTAAGTCTGAAATTGTTATGAACAGCCCTCCTATGGGCTAGTATATCTATGATTTTGAGTAGCCAATTATGCCAAGTAAATTTTTTTTAAAATACTATGTAGTAAGGACTAGATGTGGTACAAATGTGAGCTTAATTAGATGTATGGTTAAAGAGTTAAAAATCAGCAAAGCATGAGAGAAAATCAAAATTTCAGATTTCTGGGCCACGGCTGGGGCCAGATTTTTGTGAACAAACCACAGCCGGGGCCAGAATTGGCTAAGAGGTCATGGTCAGGGCCACAGATTCTAGGCCAAAAAGTCGGTCGGGGCAATGGATAACAGAGTTTAAAAAAATATTATTTTGACCCAAAATAAAATATTTTGATACTAGATGATAGAGATGAGTTATATAAACCCTAGATTGATAAAAATGGACTATGTGAAGGGTGTTGTGGTATAATGAGATAATGAATGGGATAATATAACATGCCTAAAGCTAAGTCAAGTCATGATTTAAGTTATGAACAAGGTTGGGAACGAGCTAGGATGTATTAGTAACCTACATAGGGTATAATACATCACATGTAAAATGATTAGAGACGATTGGTCGTGTAATTATGAAATAAGTTTGAAAAGTAATATAAGTTATGATCCTATAAGGATGCTTATAGTGCAATATTTACAGATAAGGCCCGAAGTAGCAGTTCGATGCAAAGAAGGAATAGAACGGCCGAGCGAAGTAATAAAGGTTAAGTTAAAATAAAAGCGTACAAGCAAGTTCTTCAGACTTAAGTATAATAGATGTTCTATGTGAACTACGTGATAGTAAATGAGTTGAAATGTGCCTAATGTGCAACTATATGGTTTAAGTGCTAGATGAATTACGTGACATTAAGCATAGCATAGTAAAGTAAAGGAAAGCATGACGCATATTATATACTGTGAGCATGAAAGGTGCTATCTGATTAACTTGCTGAGCTTTATACTCATTCTTGCTATGAACTAACATTTCAGGTAAAGTACGAGAAGATCGGAGGTTCCGGTTAAGCGAAGGTAAAGGAATATGAATTCATGAATAAGCGGGAAGCAAAATTTGATATATGTAAATGATGAAATGTGAATGTAAATCAGATGAATATAAAGTTGTTTATGTGCAAGCTATGTAATAGTTGGTTAAGTTATATATTGGGAAAAGATGATTGTAATGATAATGTTAGTCGAGTCTACATGAAATAAAACTCGCATATATGAGACAGATGTATGGAACATGATATGTATGATATAGATGTATGTAAACAGGTATAGTACAGGTATAAGTAAACAGGGCCATGTATGGATAATTCATGGCAAAATTTTATTTACAAGTTAAGGTAAATCATAATATATATGATTTTAATGTATAATAGACTAGGTCAAAAATAATACATGTTTGACCTAAGTTCTAATGAAGGTAACTGAAGGTTAAAGATCCTGAGGCAAGTAAGGAATGTAAGTTAAACAAGTTTTATAAAAAAAAAAAAAAAATTGGACCGCATTTATGGTCAACTCAATGATTTCAGAGGTTAAAGGTTAAGTTTTAACGCACAAGATCCCAGTTAATAAGGTTTTAAGTTAATGATTATAGAATCCAGACACATTTGGATAGATTAAAGGAAGGTGGGATCTCAGGGCGCTACATTTAGGATATATCAAAGGGTATGATCGGATATAATAAGTCACACATAGAGATAGGTGAGTGATCAACAAATAATCTACCACTTCTAGTAAAAGAAGAGAATATCCTATGCGATTTGATAAATGATAACTCAATAGTCATTGACAAAGGCAGAATGAAAATTAGAAAGTAGTTTCTAATTTACATTAATTAAAGTTATTCATTTGAGAATCGAAATGCATATAATCAAATAAAATAAGACTTGATAGTTAAACCGTGTCTTATATTTGATTGAGACGTTATAAGGTAGAATGATTGAATTGTACGATAACTATTCGCTGAATAGGTTCTTTTGTGATTAAATGTTAAAATCTGTATTATCTGAAAAATTGTTAATCGCTAAGGGGGCTTACCCTTATTATAGAATAAATATTATTTATTTAAATAAATTAAATAGTTTAATTTATTTATATAAATAAGATTAGAAATAAGATTAGAAGATTTTTAATTAATTTATTCTATAATCGGTTTAATATGGAGAACCTAAAAGGTCACACCACAAAAGAAAAATAATTATTTAAGAAGTAATTTTCATAATTGTAATAATAAATTAAGTATATTTAATTTATACTACAGGGATAGAATAAATTAGATAACTTAATATTTATTATTTAGTATTTTGGAAATACTAATTATAAATTAATAAGAGGAGTATTATTATTACTATTAGCATTATTATTTAGTTCCTAAATGGTTTAAGAATTAATTAATAAGAGTACTCTCATAATTGATAATTAAGTTCCTAAACGTTTTAAGAATTATAATTATTATATTAAATTAATTAAGTTCCTAATTATATTAGGAGTTTAATTAAAAACCTTATTCCTAAAGGTGTTAGGAGGGTTTACTAAATCAATAAATAAGAGAAGTCTTATTATGGATTGGGGGTAACACAAATACACTTCCATATGTTTTGGGAGAGTACTCGTGTATTCTCTAGAGTGAGAAAACTAGGGTTTGTCATCACTCACTTCTTGAATTATTATTATTCTTTGGTGGATCACCTCTAGAGGCCAAACACTTGGGTGGCTAACGTTAATCATTGGAATTCAATCGGTGAAATTCAATGAGAACGTAAAGAACTTGGAGTTGGAGTTGAACTTGTACATGTTGAAGCTTTGAGTTCTACAAGGGTATATCTCTTACTTTATCTTTCTTAATTAATAGTTGCGCATAAAAGTCGATCCTGAATTATGGTTTGTAAATTTTTTTAAATTTAATTTTACCATGCTTCCACTATTTTATGCAATTTGATTATTTATTTACCATGCTAGAGGGTCACACCATAAAAGAGGAATGTTTATTTTAAAAGTAACTGGCTTAATAATAATAAATTAAGTGTATTTAATTTATTAGAGAATAAATTAAATAGCTTAATATTTATAATTAAGTATTTAGTAAATACTAATTATAAATTAATAAGAGGAGCTTTTATTATTATTATTATTATTATTATTATTATTATTATTATTATTAGTACTACTACTACTACTACTATTACTACTACTACTACTACTATTACTACTACTACTACTACTACTACTACTGCTACTACGACTACTACTACTACTGCCACCACCACCACCACCACCACCACTACCACTACCACTACCACTACCACTACTACTACTACTACTATTCCTAAATGGTTTAGAAATTTTTACTACTACTACTACTAATACTACTACTACTACTACTATTCCTAAATGGTTTAGAAATTTTTACTATTATTTATTAATTAATTAGCTTATAAAAGATTTAGGAATTAAGTTAATTAGTATAATAATTAAGTTAATTAGTTTATAATAATTACTCTTATTATAAATAATTAAGTTCCTAATTATATTAGAAATTATAATTATTATAATAATTAATTTAGTTCCTAATTATAGTGAGAATTAAATTAAAAATCTAATCCTAAAGAGCTTAGGAGGATGAGAAGGTGTAACGGCCCCAAAATCTGGCTCCAATAACCCTCGGATCTGGTTTATTAAAAGTAACATCAATCCTGAGTTTAAACTAATTATATTTGACTTATAAACCAGAAGCAAATACAATTATTACTATACACCAGGTATTAAACCTTAAATGGGTAAAATTTTCAATATCATTTTATTTTAGAATCGAAATCTTTAAACATTTTTATTACACTTTCTAACCATATGAATAATGATTTAGCATATCAGCCTGTCACCCTTATACATAAAGGACAACATCTCAAAATGATTTAAAATAATCTATATATGTTCTTTTAAAATTTCGATTTGCTAATTTATAGCACATTTAAGACATAAAAATCTTCACAAGTAATATCCACAGAGATACTTTATTATATCACAGGGTTTTACTATAAAAGCACCTACGCTTCAATCTTGATGACTTGTTAGTCAATCTTCATCTTCGCTTCTACCAGAGTAATCAGCTTCCTCAAGCTTTTCTGTAATATTTTGTTTTAAGCAAGGGTGAGTACGACGGCTCAGCAAATCTAACAATTTCACATAACATGTGAACATCTTTCATCATGCTTCATACATCTCATGCTTTGCAATGACTACATATCTCATACATATCATGTTTTGTATTTACTCTATGATTCACACTATTCATGCATGTCATTTATAATTTCATACAGTTCAATATATATAGAACAATCAACTTAATCATCTACTGTATATCAACAGTTTATTTCAATTTGTATCACAAAAGCACATTACCACATTATTGCACATAATAACATATGCACACATAATAATTTTATAATATTCTAATTCAGGCACATCATGCAACACGTTCTGAAAAACTTGTTTAGGCTTGTATAACCAGTTTACGCTAATCTTTCAAGTTCCTTGCATCACCTATACAGTATGTGAGATCAACGGTGCACAATATCAGTCACAGTTTGACTCAATACTAAATCTGTAAAGATATTTATTTTTTCTTATCGTCCCCTTTTAAATTAATAGAGTTAATTTCATATTTTAGTCTCTCGTTGACTTGACTCAGTGTTTCATATTCAACATCGTAAATCTTTTGTACAAACTATGCAGTTCTGACATTTATTAATGTCACTACATTAATGACTGAACCTTATTTCTGTCTAGGTCGAACAACTAATTAGTCACTAATGGACCATATCCTTAGTTTAACTTAATCATATCATTTAACTCGATGATTTATCATAATATTACCTGTCTTGCATAATATTTTAAACTCTTACTATTAATTAGTAATAACTTATAATGTTATTTAATTGTTAAATAACACCATAAATAATCATTGTAACGACCCCGAAATTCAACCAATCTTATTACATTAAATTTCATATTTATTAAACATTATTTTCTTAACGTCCAAATTTCGGTCCGTTAATAAATCCTTAATCCCTTATTTAATCCATTAATTGATTTTATAAATCATCAATTACCAAAATTCTCTGTATAAATTTTTCTTTTTCTCACTTTTCTTAATCATTGTATTAAAATAATTGGGATATTTAAAATCCTTACATATGGATCCTAGTCCCTGGATCGCAACCTTTATTTTTTCTTACTGTTACACGTATCATAATGATCATCATACAAAATTTACAGTCTTTTATTTTCATACAATTATTCCTTGTTGCATCGTTCATAATCAAACGTATAATAATTTCTATCGTAACAATTAATTTAAACATTCACGGTTCACAATTTAACTCTATTCATCCTATACGGATCCAACGTATATGAATATACGAAACGTCAAAATAAATTTTGCAATTTACCATATTGAATATAACTATTTCATTTACAACCTTCTTGGTTGATCAATCTCTAATAAAATCCAATATTTCTGAATTTCATTTCTTAACTTGCAAAAGTTTAATTTAAGCAAGTAATGAGCACAACGGCTCAGCAAGTTCAACAGTTTATGCATCATGTAGCACGTACCTTAATATGCTCGGTGTGTGTCATACATCACGTGCTTTTGCTTCTACAATAGCAATATATCTCATATTATTGCACAAAGTACACATTGTTGTCATATTATCCACGTATCACATAACACATAATTCATATGCATTTGACAAGTTTTAACATATCATAACAGTTAAACATTTAATATAAAAGTACTGAAGAACTTGTCTGTATGTCCATTTAATTAATTGATAGCTTAAAAACCCACTCTCGATCAACTTATGATCATAAAATAATCAAATAATAATTATTCATCTCTTTATGATATTAATTTACTTAATTAATATCATTTGTAGTATAATTAATCCTACCCGTCGATTTATTTTAGGGTACTGGGTCAATTATTAACTAGTATGGTTAATTATACTAACCTCGTTCCTTAATATTTTAATTTAACTTAATATCTAACACAGTACATACGGACAACCTGGCTCACCGGATAAAATTTAGCATATTTGGTTGTCCAAAAATTTATTTAATCATTTTCTAACTTGTAATTTTACTAGATTAATTTTTAAAGTATTTAAATATTAATCTCCAATATTTAATATTCATGCAAAAATATTAAATTTAATGCCCAAACATCATTTCTATATTTTTAGTATTTTTCTATAATTTTCTATGATTTTTTAAACTATTTTTAAACATTTATTTCAATTAAAAATCACTTCTCAGGGCATTTTGGTAATTTTCGCGCCCTTAGGGACATAACTGGAATTTCCCGAAAAGTTCAGGGGCATTTTCGTAATTTCTGCGCGTCCAGGACACGCCTGGTATTACCTGAAAAGGCCAGGGGCAAAATCGTCATTTCCCCTCGCATTGCGTTGGCCACACATGGCGTCGTTTCGGCCATTCTTCCGGAATTTTCTACCGCGCAAGGCGCGACCTGCCCTACACCCCCAAAATGGTGTCGTTTTATCGCGGCGTCAGAAAAAAATATATGGCCCTGCGCAATGCGCGAGCGCCCTTTTCTTCTTCCTTTCCTTTTCCGGCAACAATAGACCAACTCTCCAATTAATTTCCATTTTTAATCAAATTTCCAACAACATAAATATTCCAAAAATAATAAAAATCATAGATATAGATCCAAAAATTATTTAGAACAATTATACTAATTATTTGTAATTTTTCCACACAATTATTTTATCACAAAAATACACAATTAAATTAAATAATTTCACTTTTATACCTTTCTTGGCTTGAATTCTTTCTCTAGATGGCACCAAATTTTCTGGTGGTGGCAAGGTGATCTTGGGTGGCATGGGGGTGGCGACTACGGGTGGAGGAAGGAGAAAATGAAAGATTTTTTGATGGCTTTTCTTTCTTTCTTATTTCTTTTTCTCTCACCCCTTTTTCTTGCTTTTCTTTTCCTTTTATAATCAAAAAGGAGTTAATCAATTTGGAATATAGCAAGAGTTCCACCGCCCACGCACAACCGACTTTTCCCTTCTCGAAAATTCCAAAATCAAGCTTGCAATATTAATTTAATACATTACGCAATTATTTCGTGAAATAAATATTTTATATAATGTATATAAAATGTTTATTTTAATTCACCAAAAATCATATCATGATTTATAAATAATTTTAATACCTCTTTTGGGTACTTTTCTTGATAAATTTTGTACACGCATAATGACATGCATGTAATTATATGAGATAATTTATACCTCCAAAATTCATAAAATAATTCATATAACATATAAAAATTATTTTTCATAATTTTTCACTTTGTTACTTGGACAACATGTTACACTAACATATTTACGTTTCCGAAATATTATTCCTCATAAAAATCATAAAAATTCCGTTATACATAACCATAATTTTTAATAACTTAAAACATTCATTTTTTCTCATTTATTTTCATTTCTTTAATATTTACATTAACTTTTTTATATATAAATTATATAATTTAATATTATATAATTTATATATTTACATTTTCCTTTCTTAAATAATTTCTTAAATTCCTCCAAAATTATACATTTATTAACCCTCTCATTAATTTAATCATCTTATATAAATTATATAATAATTCTTATATAATTTATATAATTATTTTTTTCATTAATATTTTACTTTAATTTCCTTATATAAATTATATACTGTATTAGTATATAATTTATAAAATTACTTCCTCCTCTTAAATAATTTATAATCATTCACCATAATTTATTAATTAAATCTAAAATCAATATTTCAAAATTTACCAACTTCCTCATTCACTTTTATTTAATTTTCGGATTAATTCAATTATTAATCCCTTAATTTTCATAATTAATAAAATTTATAATTATCAATTAAACATGCACATTTATATATATACATTTATATATATACATATATATATATATATATATATATATATCATATATTTCACATTACCACATAACACCATTTAAATATAATTTTCATATTTCCATAATAATTTTATTGTGCCTTTACAAGAAATTTCTCTTATTCTTCATAAATTATTTTTAAACAATTTATTTACTTTCCAATTATTTTAAATTAACACAATTCGTCATAATCTATGTACAGATTTAATTTACTAATTAAATCTCATCACATACCTTAAATCACATAAAATAATAATTAATTTAAATAACCTTGATAATTTTATCAATTAAATTCTCATTTAATATTATTAAGAAAATCCTGAAAATTCGGATCCTCACAATCATTACTATTGTTAATTACTTTTTAATTATAGTTTACCTTAATCATTATTATTAATTTTTTAATAATAATTTAATTGATTGCTAGTATTATAACCCTTTAATAATATTTTAATTGACTTCTCATTATTATTAATGATTTTAATAATAATTTAATTGTTCATCAATATTATTAACTATTTAATAATATTTGAAATCCTCACGTATCATTAGTAATTATTTAATAATGATTCAACCCTTAACTATTATTATTCAATAGTTAATTACTTGTTAAACAATATTATTAATTCTTTAATAATATTTAAATCTTTATTTATCATTATTATTTATTTAATAATGGTTTAACTCTTAACTATTATTATTTAATAGTCAATTAAAAGCTAAACAATATTATTAATCCTTTAATAATATTTTAAATTAATTACATATCATTATTAATTATTGAATAATGATTTAATTCTTAACTATTATCATTTAATAGTTAATCATTAATATTATCTTCTTCCGATTATGTAATAATTTATTCTACTTAATTATCATTTAATCATTATTTAATATGAATTAAATAATATTAATTAATTAATTAATTAATTATCCGTACTCATTATTTAATCTTAATTAAATAATAAACAATTATATTATTAACTTTATCATCCTTTGATAACTATTTAACATATTAAATAGTAAACAATTAACCCTATTTAATTATTATTTAATATTAATTAAATAATAATTAATTAATTATCTTTATTTATTATTTACTCTTAACTAGATAATAAATAATTAGTTTAAGCACTTTCTCATAATTTAATTACTATTTAATATCAATTAAATAATAATTACTTAGTTACTTCTTTTATTTACTATCTAATTATTAATTAAATAATAAATAATAAATAATGATTTTCCTTCATTAAATAATATGATATAGTTTATCTATCACATTTATTATTTAATAATAATTTAATAACAATTTTATTCAATTATTAGTCAAACTAGTGTACATTATCACCTCAAAAAGTATTAAAAAAATACTTTTTTCTTTATTTAACCTTACTTACTATGTAATACAACTTGAATAATAAGTAAGTAGGGTGATTAACATTTTTTCAGCATTTAAAATTATTTTTAACAATTTTTCATGTAATTAGTTAGCTTTAATCATTTAATAATTATAGAAATTACCAAATTACATACTAAAAATACAAACTAAATTTTATAAAATAGTATACGAAATTCCAAGAAACTTTTCAGGTCGGGCCTTTGCCGGAACTGGCCGAAAAAGTGGTGAACCGGTCACCGGAATGTTCCGACAGGTTCACCAAAGAAAAATCGGCAGTAGGTTTTTAATGTTTCCAGATTCTGTCCGATTTTGGGGTCCTTCACTAAAACTTTAATAACTTAAGTTATATAACTCCGATTAAGTTCTGCTTTATATTGTTGGAATCGTGACTTCCCGAACTATAATTTTTCATTATCGGATTAATTTTTCGGACAAAATTTGATCACTAAAAGCAGTCTAGCAAAACTTTCGACAGTGGAGTGTTTGAGTAGAAAAATTATATCTCACTCGTTTTAAATCGGATTTTAGTCATTCAAGTTGGAGAATTTACATAACTTCAATATCTAGCATACAAAATTGACAGATTTTGATTCTGTCTTACGGATCATGAACAGTAATTTTGGGAATGAGGATACTTGGTTTTTAGTTTTTCAGTAAACATCATTTTACAACTTTTGCTAAGTTTTTCTACATAAATGCTTATGGATCCATACCAAAAATCCATGAAACATGTATTTAACATATCTAGCATGTATCTAGACTTAAAGAACATAAAGATGATATTTTTACCATTTATTTCTTATTTTAATCACATAATAAGCATAACTAGGGTTTTTAGGGTTTTCTAACCTTTTTGTTTTGTGTGGTTGCTTTCTCTTCCTTCCAAATTAGGAGATGAACCTCCAAGATCTTCTCTTGGTTAAGAATGGGTTGAGTTGGCTTTACTCGGCTCGACTCGGTTGAGTTAACTCATTAGTTTATTCACTATTTCACTTAACTCACTTGGAACTCACTCCAACTCACTCTAACTCACTAACCACTCAATTTGGAAGAGCTCTCGGGAGATTTTTAAAACCCCAAACAAGGTTGCCAAGTATTGGTATTTATAGAGCTTCAAAATCTATAGATACACAATTTATATCTAAGCATTTTGGCTAGCAATTCACAAAGTCAAGATTTGATCCATAAATTAAGGGATTGATAGTCCTTTATTTTGAAAATGAAGCAACCAAAAAGTTATCCAAGCCATCCCTCCAAGGACAACCGGCCATGCTCCTCTTTTTCCTCCAATTTTCATTTATTTTTATTGCCCAATTTATCAATTAAAGTCTTCTAGAAGGTGAGCTAGGGTTTTGGGCTTGGAATATATTTGTATTGGGCCAAACATGATCAATTTATCCAACATTTGGTTAGGCTACTATAACACCAAATTAATTTACCAACATTGGGCTCAAACATTAATTTATTAGTCTCCCAATTTAAATAAATCATTGGGCTTACCTAATTACATTAATACAACCAACATACAAATCCATACTTAATTAATTAAGTGGACTTGTTTAAAAATATATATATGAGCTAGCCTACTAGTATATAACTACTAGTTGGACTATTAATTAATATTATTAATATTTCACATAGTTATTATTAATTAATAATTATATTAATTAATTTACATAACCCAATTAGATTTGCCCTAATTAAGTCTCATTGAATCCTAATTAGGGTTTCTCAACATACCACTCGCTCGGTATTAATTTCCTAGGTTTGTTTGTCAGTTTAACAACCCCTTTGATCGAACAACCTTAAAATAAATCCTCGAATATTTAAATATTCATAATACCATTTCCTAGGGTTTGCAATAATCACCTTTCATTAATTCACTAATTTAGAAATTTAAATTTTAAATTTTATTTATAACATTATTAAATTTTTGGGTTCATTTCAACTAGGTTGGCTTAAATCGAATTATCGCAATGTACAATACCTAGCTTATCTTATCCATCAAATAATTCATCGAATTTTAAAGGTATCATATTACCTTGTTTTACCCTAGCAAATTATCTTTATTATAATTCCCTTATCTATCGAATCACTAATCTTATCATGAGTTAATGACTGATTTACTCGCCCCTCTAAGGCATCTCTACTCCAAGAGAAAATTTTTAAGGTTCTACAACACTTGAACCTCTCAGATTCTTACTAACACATAGAAAAAAAAATAAAAAAAATTATCCATCTATTTTCACCTTTCTCACATAATTAGGTTTTTAAATTTTACAACCTTTATTAATCTCCTCAATATTTTCATTAAAAGAAATATTGCTAAATATTTGGGTTATTACAGAGGGTTTGTCTATAAATAAGAATTATAGAAAATAGTACTACAGTTGATACACAATTTATAAGTATTGGAGAATACTTTTTATTTCTCTACAAATGGAAGAGAGAAAAATTAGGGTTAGTCACCCAAAATTTGGAAAAACCTAAAATTACTTCTTCAATTTATGAAAATCTTGGTGGATCACCTTTAGAGGCTGGACACTTGGACAACTAACGATGATTCATAGAATCTAATCGGTGGATTTGAAGAAGAATGGAAAAAATTAAAGGGAGGTTATGAGGAACCCAATTTTTGGAATTCCTTAATAATAGGAATTAAATTAACAAAATTATCAAGGTTGTTTAAATTATTGGTAAATTATATATTTTATGTGATTTAAAGTATGTGAAGGGATTTAATTGATAAATTAAATTTGTACAGAGATGATGATAAAGTGTGTTGAATTAAAATAATTGAAAAGTAAATAAATTATTTAAAAATAATTTATGAAGAATAAGAGAAATTTCATGTAATTGTACAATTAGATTTTTGATATTTAAAATAGTTGTGGAGGTACATAAATTGTTATTTAAATGGTGTTACGTGGTTATTTAAATGGTGTTAAAATGGTGAAAGTGGCCAAACAGTCGACTGCCAGTGAGCTTTCTCTAACAGCGGGGTGTTTTCTTAGAAAATTTGTAACTTGCTCATTTTAAATCGGTTTTTAGTCAATCCACTTGAAAAATCTTCGTATCGAATAGTTCTATCACCCAGAGTTGACGGATCATTATTCCGACTTACGGAACGTGAATAGTAACTCCGGGAGTGGACTGTCCAGTTTTAGTTTTCCGATAAATATGTGTTTGAGCTTTCTTCCAAAGTTTTTGACATAAACCCGTACTAAACAACAAGTTAAACTTATGTTAACCTATATAAATATATTTCACATGATTCTAACCATAAAAATCTTAATGTTAACATTTCTACCATAAAATAGAAAGAAAAGGCAAAACTAGAGTTTTAAGGGTTTTATTGTTACCTTTTTGGCTTGATACCTCCCTTCTTCTTCTTCCTAGGTATGAGATGAAGCTAGATGGTAAAAAGGACTCCCTCCTCTTCCTCCTTAGTGGCGGCACCTCTCCTTCTTCTTCTCTCCAAGAACTCTTGATCTCTTAGGTATTTTGCTCTCACTTCTCTCTAAACTCTCTCTCTAGCTTATAAAATAAAAGATGATGAATGACTAAATTTTGCTCCTCAAAGACTTAAGTCTTGCAAGATGTATAGATATATATATCTTATATCTATACAATTGACCATCATAAGCTAGCTTGCTCACTTACACAAGTAAAAAAAACTTTAAGGACCAAAGTTGGTGAATGAATGACCATATTTTTGTACTAACAAGCAAGCTAAAAAATTCAAACAAATCTCATGTGGGATCCCCCTCCATTTTCGGCAGCAACAAGGCTTAAATGGCTGCAATTTTTGTTTTATTTTTATTGTATTTAAATAATAAGTAAGCTACTTGAATTATTTTCCAAGTGGGCTAGGTTTTGGGCTTCTCTTTTATTCTTTTTGGGCTCTCATTCAAAAGTTTGGATCACTAGTTAACCAAGTTTATTAATTAACACTTGGGCTACTAGTTTAATCCATGTTGGCTAATATTATTTGTCACACATTAATTATACAAGTCCATGATTAAATAAATAATTAGATTAATTAAATAAATAAATATACTAACCCATTAGTATTAAATTACTAAATGGACTAATAAATATTATTATTAATATTTTACATTATTCACATTAATTAATACACATATTAATTAATTTATAAAATTTAATTTACTCATTATATTCAATTTAATTGAATAATTAATTAATGACAACTTATCAATTATTTGATATTAAAACTTTAGGGGTTTGTTCACTAATTTAATTAACATATTAGTTACTCCCTTTAATTAATTCTAGGATTTAATCATATAATCACGTAATTAATTAATCACATAAAAAGATTTAAATAATCTCGTAAAACTAACTCGTTAGAAATTTAATTAATAATGACGTAAAAATTCTAGAACATTACATATTGCACACTTGATAAATTAGCAGGCATATATATGTATAATTCTAATACATGTTGCTTCTTGTTTTACTTGGTGCATGGAGTAAATATAGGTGAGTTGTAGCGACTCGAACTATTTTAATATAGAGAAATGAAATTATTAACAGGAATTATAAATTTCTGTGCGATTAAATTAAATCTGTATATGATGGCTTGGGGTTATTTAATTATGCGTTGATATAATTAAAGGTATTAAGGAACGTTCAGTTAATGGGTTGATTAAATTAAAGGACCAACCTAGGTTATGTAATATCAAAGATAATAAGGTGAATGAGCTAGGTGATGATTTAATTAACTTAACAAATCACAAATCACGAGTTAAGCTGGATGTGTAAATTAATTAATATGGTTATTAATTAATGAGATTGCGTAAGCACTTATAAAGTTGTATTTATTTTCATTTGGAAAGTTATTAATAGTGAGGTATTAATACTTTATATTTCCGCTAGGGAATTAATAATTTAAATTTGTCAAATTGATTTATTTAAATTAAATCATATCTTCATGGACTTTAAATTTGATCATGTAATTATTTAAATTGGATCTAAATTGGTATCCATGAGGGGTTATATTAAATGAGTGTATCAGGAAATTTAATGTAGAGTCGGTATGTATATATTAATATATATATTTACCTCTGTTTTCTCAAGCCGCTGGGAAGTGACTGTATAGGTTACTAGGAGTCAGCTGTTATTAAATTTCTTACGATAGAGAGAGAGAAAGAAAACTTTGTGTAAATACTCAGCTTTCATTCTTCATTCCTCCTTAAGTTTTCTGCTTAAGTTTCTTTCACCAAGCGAGAGGAAATTATCAGAGCTGGAAGTATAGAGAGAAAGCAGTCGAGCAAGCTGGAGATCGTTCAAAGGAGGGGAAGCAGTTAAAGCCGTGAAACATCCTTTACTAGCAGCTAAGAAGGTTAACCCGAAACCTTTTCATTTTTTCCTCTTTGCGTTATCTGTAGTTTCCATGGCTGGGGTTAGCATATATTTGTTAAAATAGGATGCTAGTTGTGAGGATCCGAATTTCAGGATTTCTTTATTAATATTAAATAATAATTAATTGATATAAAAATATCAAGGTTGTTTAAGTTAATTATTATTTTAAGTAATTTAAAGTGTTTGAAGGGATTTAATTAGTAAATTAAATTTGTACAGAGATGGTGATGAATTATGTGAATTTAAAATAATTGAAAAGTAAATAAATTGTGTAAACACAATTATGAAGAATAAAAGAAATTTTAAGTAATTGTACAATAAATGGTACAATTTAATTATTGTGGAAGTACAGAAATAAGGTTATGTGATAATGTAAATGCATGAATTTAATATGTATATATTTATATATATACATTTTTATATTTATATATGTGAATGTTTAATTGATAATTTTAAATTTCATTAATTATAGAAATAAAGGGATTAATAATTAAATTAATCCAAATTTAAATAAAAAGTGAATGAAGGAGTTGGTAAAATTGTATGTGTTGATTTTAGATTTTATCAAGAATTTTGGAGGAGGTTTAGAAATTAATTAAGAAGGAAAGGTAATTATATAAATTATATAATAATAATTATATAATTTATATAAGGAAATTAAAGTAAGGTATGAAGAAAATAATAATTATATAAATTATATAAAAATAATTATGTAATTTATATAAGGTGATTAAATGGAATAAAGTTGGGAGAAATTAAGAAATTATTTAAGAAAGGAGAATGTAAATATATAAATTATATAATATTAAGTTATATATAATTTATATATATAAAGAAATTAATATGAATATTAAAGAAATTGAATAATAAATTAGAAAAAGGAATGTTTTAAGTTATTAAAAATTATGTTTATGCATAATTAAATTATTATGACCTTTATGAAGAATAATATTTCGGAAACGGGAGCATGTTAGTGTAACATGATGTACAAGTAACGAAGTGAAAAATTATGAAAAATAATTTTTATATGTCCTATGAATTATTTTATGATTTTTGGAGGTATAAATTACCTCATATAATTACATGCATGTCATTAGGTGTGTACAAAATTTGTCAAGAAAAGTAACCAAAAGAGGTATTAATATTCTTTATAAATCAATTTATGATTTTTAGTAAATTAAAATAAATATTTTATATATGTTATATAAAATATTTATTACACGGTATAATTACGTAATGTATAAAAATTGATTAATTATGCATGCAAATGATCCGGAAATTTCTTGGCTGCGTGAGAGAGAGAGAGGCGGTGGAATTGAGTTTTTATAAAATTTAATTAAGTGATTTTTGGTTATAAAAAGAATGAAAAAGCATGAAGGCAAAAAACAAAGAAAAAGAAGAGAAAAACAAACACACACACACAAACTCTCTCTTTCTCTTCCATCATCACCGTAGCCACCAAGCCACCACCGGAATAGATCACCACCAAGGAAGGAGAAGGTCTTGGAGCCTCAAAGAAAGAATTCCAAGCTTAAGGGAAGATATAAATTCTTTTTATATGAATTATTTTGGTATTTTAGAGGATAAAATAATTTTATGGAAAAATTATAAATAATTAGAATAATGATTCCAAATAATTTTTGGATATTGATGTATGAATTTGGTGATTTTTGGAGTTATTTTGTTGGCAAAATTTGGAGCAAAAATGGAAAAAAATTAAAAGTTGACGCACTGTTGCACGCAGAAAGAAAGAGAAGAATGAACAGTGCTCCGCGCATTGCGCGGAGGGATTTCTCCGGAAACCGGAGCCAAAACGACGCCGTTTTGGTGCCGGAAGGAAGACCCGCGCCATGCGCGGAGGAGAATTCTGGAAACTGGGGTAAAACGACGCCGTTTGGCGTCGGCATAGGGCGGTGTCGCGCATCGCGCGGCCGAGGCACGCGGTAAAATTACCAGCGTGCCCCTGGCCTTTCTGGCTAATACCAAACGTGTCCTAGACCCACTGAAATTACGGAAAGGCCCCTGGGCTTTCCGGCAAATACCGAATGAGTCCCTAGAAGTGCGATAATGACAGAAATGCCCCTGGACTTTCCAGAAAATTCCGGTTATGTCCCTAGGGCGCGGAAATTACCAAAATGCCCCCAGAATCAGATTTTTAATGAAATAAATGTTTAAAAATTGTTTAAAAATTTCAGAAAATTATAGAAAAATACTAAAAATATAGAAATGATATTTGGGCATTAAATTTAATATTTTTCCATAAATATTAAATATTAGGGATTAATATTTAAATACTTTAAATATTAATCTAGCATGGTTACAATTTAGAAAAATGTTTAAATAAAATTTTTGGACAACCAGATGTGCTAAAATTTATCCGATAAGCCGGGTTGTCCGTATGGAGGATGTCTTATATTAAGTTAAACGAATATTGTAAGGAACGAGGTTAATATAATTGGCCATATAAATTAATAATTGGCCTAGAGATGATATTAATTAATTAAATTAATATCACAAGGAGTTAAATAATTATTATTTGATTATTTTATGACCATAGGTTGATCGAGTTAAGGGTTTGAGCTATCAATTTAAATAACTGGACGCCAGGCAAGTTCTTCAGTCCCTTTTATGTTAAATGTTGGAATGTTATGATATGTAATTCTTGTTTTAACTGCATACAAATTATGTGTTACGTGATACGTGATTAATATGACCACAATGTGTATTTTGTGCAACGATATGAATATATATGAGATATATTGCTATAGTAGATGCACAAGCACATGATGTATGACACACACCAAGCATGATAAGGTATGTGCTACGTGAATCATAACTGTTGAACTTGCTGAGCCGTTGTGCTCATTACTTGCTTAATAAACATTTTTGCAGGAAAGAAATAAATTGCAAGAATATCGGATTAATTGTTAGAGATGAATTGTCTAGAAGGTGGGAAACGTTTTGTTATATTTTCCATTCAATGTGGATACATGTGTTAAGTTTATAATGATGTTTCATATGTACATATATGTCGAATCCAGACAAGATAAGTAAAGTTAAATTTTGAACTGTGTTTGTACCAGATAGATGTTACGATAGAAATTATTAAATGATTTAATTATGATTTATGAAACGAAAGATGTTGTATGGATATATATATATACAATATTAAACTTTGAATGTTGAGCTTCACAATATTTGTAATAGAAAGAAAATAAAGAGAAAGTAAAGGTTACGATCCCTGGGACTAGGATCGAAATGTAAGGATTTTAAATATCCAAATATTTTAATATAATGATTGGAAAAAAAAAAAAAAATATACGAGAATTTTGATAATTGATGATTTTAAAATCAGATAATGGATCAATTAAAGGTTTAAATAAGGTAATTAAAGATTATTAACGGACCAAAATTTGGACGTAAGAAAAATCATGTTTAAATAATATGGAATTTAAGGTAATAAAGTGGGTCGAATTTCGGGGTCGTTACAGTTGGTATCAGAGCTAGAGGTTAAAAACCTTAGGTAAATGATACCTTAGGCTATAACCTAAGTAAGGAAGAGTAAAGATAGTTGCGTGTTCTGAAAACCCAAGCGTATAGTAAGCTCGTGACTCATGATTATATGGTGGAGCCCCTTTAGCGAATGGGCGACTATGGCCTGACTAGGACAAGCTCCTCAACCATATGATTATGGTAAGTTTCTGAGTCCAAATACGTGATAAGTTTGATGAACATGGGGGGATTAGAATGGAGAGATGTAAGTTAAGAAATACAGATCTCAGATACTGGCTAAGGTTAAAGAAAATATGAAAGATATAAGATTTTAAGAAAGAGCTAAAGATGTTAAGAAAAAGTTGAATGAAAGTAATGAATTGAGAAAATTATAAGTTCAATTAAGAACATAATTAAAAGAATATCTGAAATGATTCAAAGGTGAATCTCAAAGATAATCAGGGGACACCTGATTTAAGTAATAAAGATGACAAGGTAATCCAAAACGTCTAGGAAGAGATCATAATAACATGATCAGGAACGGTAAGAGGATCGTACTACGATACGATCACGAGATAAGGGAAACGAGTAAGGAATGAATTGTAAAGTAAGACTATGATGGGATCTAATGAGACTATAAAAGAACAGAGAGACCTGTTAATGGTCCAAAAGGTATAGCTTGATGCTATAAAGAGATATGGTACTATGTAATAGTACAAGAAGAATTCAGAGAATGATGAGACATGAATGACAGAAAGGTTATGATAAGGGGGTAGAAAGTTTGGGTACGGAATTTCAATCGAGGACTCACGTGGTGACTGAATTGCACAATCCTTTGTATGGGCAGAGGATTTGTGTTTATTTAGTTATTATGTGATAATCATTGAAATGTTAGAGTCGCGCTGACAGTTTAATAGATAGATAATATTAAGTTTAGGCACGAGTTCTTAAAACTCATGCATATGGTAAGTCCATGACTCATAATTGTATGGTATGTTTTGGGCCCCTCAGCATATGGATAGTCTTTGATTTATTCTCAGACTACATATTGCTAGGACAAGCTTCTAAACTCATATTCTTGTGGTAAGTTTCTGGACTCATAATGTGTGGCAAGTTTGATGAACTATACGGGGGTATAGAAATGTTGGAGTAGATAGAAAATTTTAATATGATATGTAATAATAGTCCTAGCAATAAATATACTAATTAAGTGAAGAAGCAGAAGGTGAATGTTAGGGAATTTAGGATATTCCCATTCTTCTAGCCTTGCTAGACTTCAAAAATTTTTTTTGGCCTCAAGCTAAATTGACATGAATATGCTTTGAAAAATATAAATGAATTTTTTTTAAGCAATTTAAAAAGTGTCTATGCTACTTGTTTTGGCTAGACAAAAATATTTTTAACATCAAAATGTATTTCAAAAGAATCATCCATGCACCTTTTAGCCCGGTGTAGATGTGATGAATGACGGAATGCTCAACGTGTTGTTGAGACGGTGCGGTACTATTTCGTCATAAGATGATTCAACACCATAAAGTATGGTTTATGGTGTAGGAATTATTAACGATGAAATTCTCAACGGACTGTCAAGATGATGCGGTAACATGAAGTCATAAATGATTTTGATTTTTGAAGGTATGTCAGAACTATAAGTCCTTGCCATTTGACTCGGCTAGACGTTTTGAAAAATTTTGACATGATGAATATTTTAAAAATTTCTGCGGATTAGAAAGTGTTAAAAGAAAGTCTATGCTAATTGATCTAGCTAGACAAGCGTTGAGAAAATATAAGTCTAAGCTATTGATTCAGCTAGACAAATTTTGAAATATATTGAATTCCTATTCTTTGAAAATTATACCCAATCAAATTACTTTTGAATGAATTCTATGGCTGAGATGAACAAAAAGATTAAGACTATTGCAGGTTGATCGAATGGTCACCTGGCATAGCAAGACACAGGCATTGCAGATTGATCATCTGGCGTGCCAATGTATGGTGAAACATCCATCACTTTAATGACAGATTGATCCACTGTCAGGGTTTGCAGTATGAAGTACTCGGGGAGCGAAGTACTGTAAACCAGGATAAATGTTCATTCAGCATATTATGAAAGTTTTCCAAAATAAAAATTTTGAATTCTTCTACTCTTATGAAGATTGGATGGTAGGATGGGGTAGTATTTTAATTGTGAATGATAAGGAAAGTAATATTATGAAGTAAAGGAATTATGAGATGTGATGGATTAGAAAATTGTAATATACAATGACTACGAGAAAGGAAGGAAATAAAGATATGTGGAATCGATGTAAAGAAATTATGAGGTATCAATACATAGAAATTTCGAGGACGAAATTTTATGAAGGAGGGGTGAATGTGACACCCAGGATTTTAAAAATAGTTCCAAATAAAGATTATGATAAAATTAAATAAAGGTTAGCATTTAAAACCTAGTGTTGATTGATAGATAGTGTTAAGAAATGAATTATGAAATATGAAGAAGAATTATATGAATTAAGAAGAGAAAGATGAATGTGCAGAGTATGAATGATGTGCGATATAAGAATGTCGTAAGTGGATTGTGTAAGGGTAAGTATGATTAAAGAAATAAAAGTTTTCGGAGAATGAGAAATAATCTTGATAAGTATATCGAGAAATGAATTAATGTGTTATTCATAAAGTTTTTAGAGAAATATGAAATGTACTACTATAAAGAAATTGTAAATTAAATATTCTGACGGTAATGACCATTATGAGGTTATCCATGTAAGTTATGGATATTAAAGAGGTAAAATATAATTATTATTGATTAAATTTTATTCATCAAGATGAAAGTAAAACAAAGTGCTATGAATAATATACGTATAATTATTACGGCAATTATGATTCCGAGGACGGAATCCTGTTAAGGAGGGAAGAATGTGAGGATCCGAATTTCAGGATTTCTTTATTAATATTAAATAATAATTAATTGATATAAAAATATCAAGGTTGTTTAAGTTAATTATTATTTTAAGTAATTTAAAGTGTTTGAAGGGATTTAATTAGTAAATTAAATTTGTACAGAGATGGTGATGAATTATGTGAATTTAAAATAATTGAAAAGTAAATAAATTGTGTAAATACAATTATGAAGAATAAAAGAAATTTTAAGTAATTGTACAATAAATGGTACAATTTAATTATTGTGGAAGTACAGAAATAAGGTTATGTGATAATGTAAATGCATGAAAGAAAGAGAAGAATGAACAGTGCTCCGCGCATTGCGCGGAGGGATTTCTCCGGAAACCGGAGCCAAAACGACGCCGTTTTGGTGCCGGAAGGAAGACCCGCGCCATGCGCGGAGGAGAATTCTGGAAACTGGGGTAAAACGACGCCGTTTGGCGTCGGCATAGGGCGGTGTCGCGCATCGCGCGGCCGAGGCACGCGGTAAAATTACCAGAGTGCCCCTGGCCTTTCTGGCTAATACCAAACGTGTCCTAGACCCACTGAAATTACGGAAAGGCCCCTGGGCTTTCCGGCAAATACCGAATGAGTCCCTAGAAGTGCGATAATGACAGAAATGCCCCTGGACTTTCCAGAAAATTCCGGTTATGTCCCTAGGGCGCGGAAATTACCAAAATGCCCCCAGAATCAGATTTTTAATGAAATAAATGTTTAAAAATTGTTTAAAAATTTCAGAAAATTATAGAAAAATACTAAAAATATAGAAATGATATTTGGGCATTAAATTTAATATTTTTCCATAAATATTAAATATTAGGGATTAATATTTAAATACTTTAAATATTAATCTAGCATGGTTACAATTTAGAAAAATGTTTAAATAAAATTTTTGGACAACCAGATGTGCTAAAATTTATCCGATAAGCCGGGTTATCCGTATGGAGGATGTCTTATATTAAGTTAAACGAATATTGTAAGGAACGAGGTTAATATAATTGGCCATATAAATTAATAATTGGCCTAGAGATGATATTAATTAATTAAATTAATATCACAAGGAGTTAAATAATTATTATTTGATTATTTTATGACCATAGGTTGATCGAGTTAAGGGTTTGAGCTATCAATTTAAATAACTGGACGCCAGGCAAGTTCTTCAGTCCCTTTTATGTTAAATGTTGGAATGTTATGATATGTAATTCTTGTTTTAACTGCATACAAATTATGTGTTACGTGATACGTGATTAATATGACCACAATGTGTATTTTGTGCAACGATATGAATATATATGAGATATATTGCTATAGTAGATGCACAAACACATGATGTATGACACACACCAAGCATGATAAGGTATGTGCTACGTGAATCATAACTGTTGAACTTGCTGAGCCGTTGTGCTCATTACTTGCTTAATAAACATTTTTGCAGGAAAGAAATAAATTGCAAGAATATCAGATTAATTGTTAGAGATGAATTGTCTAGAAGGTGGGAAACGTTTTGTTATATTTTCCATTCAATGTGGATACATGTGTTAAGTTTATAATGATGTTTCATATGTACATATATGTCGAATCCAGACAAGATAAGTAAAGTTAAATTTTGAACTGTGTTTGTACCAGATAGATGTTACGATAGAAATTATTAAATGATTTAATTATGATTTATGAAACGAAAGATGTTGTATGGATATATATATATACAATATTAAACTTTGAATGTTGAGCTTCACAATATTTGTAATAGAAAGAAAATAAAGAGAAAGTAAAGGTTACGATCCCTGGGACTAGGATCGAAATGTAAGGATTTTAAATATCCAAATATTTTAATATAATGATTGGAAAAAAAAAAAAAAAATATACGAGAATTTTGATAATTGATGATTTTAAAATCAGATAATGGATCAATTAAAGGTTTAAATAAGGTAATTAAAGATTATTAACGGACCGAAATTTGGACGTAAGAAAAATCATGTTTAAATAATATGGAATTTAAGGTAATAAAGTGGGTCGAATTTCGGGGTCGTTACACTAGTTGTTTGAGTTTTCTTGTTAAATCCATGTTAGTAAACGATCGGTAAACCATTTGGGTGTTGAATCGTGAAATGGCCTTCGGCCTGAAAAATAATTTTTTTTGGAAAAAAATTTCAAGTCTAGGAGGCAGGGCGCCTAAGCGCATGTGTAAGCGCCATATGGCCCAGGCGCCTAAGCGTCGTGTCTCGTTATTTTTCGGGCACCTAAGCATCGTGTGAGTCCGGGCGCCTAAGTGCCGACTGGCTGTTCATTTCGGGCGCCTAAGCGCCTAAGGTTTAAGGCACCTAAGCGTCGTGTTCCTTTGCATTTCAAGTGCCTAGGCGCTGCTGCTGTGCTGGCGTGTCCGCGGGTAGGGTCGGGCCGTGGGTCACGGTTCGATTCGGTTCATTTATTAAACGGATCGTGTAATGTTTTAAATATTAATATACTTAATATGAGACCCAAATAGAATAATTATTTATTATTTAAATAAACTTTAAATGATAAATAAGGTGAATGAATAATATTTAAGGGAATAAATTATTATTTAAATAAAATAATAATTAGCAATGATTATTTATTTATTATTTAATTGTTACTAAATAATGAATAAAGGGAATTAAAGGTAATTAATTATTTATTATTTAATAATAAATAAAGCAAATAAGTTCATCGATGGTTATTAAGTTGTTGGATAAAGTTCATAAAATAATTATTTATTATTTAATCACTATTAAATAATAAATAAGGGTTATTTAATTAAAGGAGAGTACAAATGATTAATTAATTATTATTTAATTAAATAATAATTAAGAATGGTTAAAATTATAAAACTAATTACTTATTACTAATTGAGACTGAGGTCATATGTATGGTTGATATATTTAATTAATTATTGTTTAATGGGCTTTAAATAATAATTAAAGGGGTGAAGGTTGTAAACTTATTATTTAATTAACATTAAATAATAAGTATAATTCATCAATTAATTTGGCATTAAATTATGGTTTAATTAAAACAAGGTAATTAATTAATTATTGTACAACAATAATTAAAGGGAGATAAAGAAAATGATAATTGCTATTTAATTAATATTAAATAATAAATGGGGGTAATCAATTAAGAAATGATTATGAAATTGTGATTCAATAATCATTAAAGGAATTTAGGATAGTTAATTAATTAATTAATTATTATTTAAATGATTTTAAATAATAATTAAAGTGAATTAAGGTTAATGAGATAATTGTTATGCAATAACAGGTATAGTTAATTAAGTAAATTATTTATTTAATTAATATTAAATAAATAATGTGACTGAATAAGATAAATGTTATGTAATGCTAAATAACAATTTAGAAGCAATTGAGTCAATTATTTATGTAATAAATAATGTTAAGGAATTAAAGAAATAATTGTTTATGTGAAGATAAATAAACAAGTAAGGGTAAGTTAGTTAATTATTTATTTAATTAATATTAAATAAATAAGGAGAATGACTTAAGGATAATATAGTGAGTAAACAATTTGCGTGTAATTGATGGAGTCTTTAATTATTATCAAGGTTGTAAATTATCTTTAAATGATTTATAATTGATGGTATGTAGTTAAATATTATTACTGGATTAATAATATTGGTAATTGGACGAATATTATTAAGGGTTTAATAATATTAGTAACCAATCAAGGTGTTTTTTAGTATTTGAGTAATGTTTGTAATTTAGTGATGTATTATTAATGTATAATAATATTGATCAGTAATTTTAAATATTATCCAAGGAGGATAATATTGTCTAATAAATTTTGAGTTAATAAATAGGAACTTTTATGTGGTAAAGTCAATTCTTTTGTGAATGACAGTTAAGTTCCTATGTATTTTACTAATTGCCAGATAAGCATATTAGGTCTTCCGAAGGCGAAAATTTGATTCGTATGAGCGTTAGTGATGGAACGCGGACTTCAGACTGGTAGCGTAAGTTAATGTGCATATCAGGCAAGTCTTTCAGTGATATGTGTTATCCCTACAAGTTTTTCTGTGCTATATGTTATTTGCATAAAGTATTAAGTGTGCACTCATTTTATGTGCTACTTGATTCTAAATGTGCCTGTGTACAGTCATATGTTATTAATAGCTGATATATGAATGCTATGAGTTGAGATGTGGTATATGAGATATATAACCTAGAAAATATTGGCATGCATGATAAGTATGTGTGAAATATATAAATGCAAAGCATGATAAGCATGATGCCTATGTAAATGTCAAGTATGGAGCATAAAGCATAAATTAAATGTGACTACGTGTTACGTGTCAGCTGTTGGACTTGCTGAGCCGTCATGCTCATTCTTGCTATAATAAACATTTTCAGCGAAGAGCGATGAATGTGAAGATCCCAATAATCGCAGAGAAGGTGTTTAAGGTTTATTTTAAATTTAAGACATTGTTGTTAGAACTGTTTTAAGCTGACGTTGTAAAAGCCTTGTACTATAGTGAAAGGTTTTTGTATATCTAGACGAGTGTAAATATTTTGTAAACTCGTGTAATTAAAAGCGGTTAGTAAATAGTCATATTGACTTATTGATTAGGTTGTGAGCTTTTATTTGCTCTCAATGGCTGTAATACAGTAGGTCATCAAATATAAATGATCTAAGTTGTAGTATTCATGTAAAGATTGCGATTCTGTGGCAAAGTTAAGTAAATGTTATAAAATTTTAAATTTACTGAGTTTTTTAACAACATGACTTTATTTAAATGTTGTGGAGTTTATTCGTTGACGAGCGGGAATCACAGTGGTGTCAGGTGATTTTTCGCGAGGCGTCACATGAGTCACCAATATAGTTAATAAAATATTGTGTGTATATGGATGTTGTATGAATATATATTGTTCTAGCAAGGATTCATCAACCGCATATATATTAAATGGGAACAAATGAGGAATGGGTCGGATACTTGTAGCACTAAAAAGACTTAAGGACTTGCCACTTGTTATGTACACATTATGTAAGTATGCATTGATTAAAGGCAATGAGTCATCAAAGAAACAAAATGTAAAAATGGGACAAAAGGCAAGTGGGGGGCCGGCTATTGTAAGGTTTTGAGTCACCTGCTAGTATGTGTACATTTGCTTAATTGCAATATTAATTGGTAGGCATGACTCATTCCTAGAATTAATGCGAGCAATCATATATATATATATATATATATATATATATATATATATATATATATATATATATATTGTCTAGCCTATATATTGAAAAACAATGACTCATTGAAATGAGTCATCAACATGATAAATATAGGTAGTGACTCACTAGGTGTGAATCATCAAGTCAATTAATACTCCAAATGAATGTAATTTGTACAATTAAATCATTCAATAATTCACCCTGGAATGATGTAGATGTCTGGGTATAGCAAGAGGAAGCAGGGGATTTACCATGTATGTATTCCATGCATGTATATATTATGTTTTGTCTTATATAAGGGAATCACCATCTTAATTAATGCTAGCCATGACTCACCAATTCATTTAATACACCAATTGAAGAAAAATGAATGGGGAACTCGGTTATAGCTTGGGCTAGGAGAGGACACGTGTGTATACTTGCATTTAATTGAAATCATGAATCACCATTTTAATTAATCAAACAATAAATTATTGAAAGAATATTTACAATTGCTAGCTTGAAATGTTTCACAGGTAGAGTATATTACTCCCACGTGATTATAGATTTTTGTAGAATGGTGACTTGCCAAGTTCATTTAATGAAAACTATGACTCACCTATGCATTCAATACTTGCAATAACTCAAAACAAGTGACTCACCAAGCTCGTCATGTTACTTCAGCCGTTGGACTCCAATGTATGAATTAAGGTGTGCCTATACATAATAGCCATATGGTTTAGGGGCTCGTAGGGTGATGAATTGCATACATGAATCACCAATATAATTAATGCATTAAAAAAATGGAAAGATGAAAATACAAGTATGCATGTGTTCGGAAGATGGAAGCTCTAAATTCATCTAGCCTTTTAACTACATTCCTAGACTTGTGAATTGCCATACGAGTCACCAAAGCAATGATGGTTAGGGGCCTAAAAGACTAAGTTGCCCTAACACTTACAACACTATAAATAGCAATTCATATTTCACTTTTATTTTATTAATAAAAAAAAAAACACGGGCATCACAAGTATAGAGAGAGAGAGAGAGTTGCTAATGAGGAAAAGAGCTAGAAATCTTACATAAAGAAACTAGAACTCCAAAGGCAGTACAAAAAATTTAGTATAAACGATAAAGCGAATTAAGACTGTGATGATCCCAAATCCGGGTTCCATAACCTTGGATTTGGTTCTCACTAATCAATACATTACTAGTAATTAAATACATACATTGCATTTAAACTTAGCGGAATAATACATATTGGTTCCTTATAAAAAGGTTACAATACTAAGGTCTATTAACCTTAACATGAACAGTTCCTATTATAAGGAATTACAAAAGATTTATCAACAGTAAATACATATTTAAACATCTAATTAGCATGCATAAGCTAACTTAAGCTCTGACTTTTCCTTTTCCCTTATCCTTCTTTGAGCAGTCAGGTTTATCTGAAAAATGGTTCATGATATAGCAAGAATGAGCAATTAGTTTGCTCAGCAAGTTAAGAACAATCATAGAGATTTATTATATCATGAATGAATGAGAAATGTCATCAATGGTTTCAACAATAGATATAACAATTGTGAATGAAGCAAGACTCAAATTTTATTAAACAGAGTATTTGAATCTTAAAATGCTGAGTGGCCATTAAGGACCCTGAACTAACGAGGGTATAATAGAGTTTCCTCCGACCCTTTTAGTAGTTTTGGTTTTCAAGGGGATCAGCGTATTCAACCTGCTGTATATGCATTACATTTAGTCAACTAGTGCCAAAGTCGGTTTCCCGACACAAAATCCCCTAATTTAGGGTTGTTTAATTCTCAGACTTAATATAAGAGATCCGCACCCAACAATGGTTTGGATAAGCTTTTAAAAGTATTCAAGTTATTGAATTTAGAAACGCAATGTCTAGCTGAACTATTAGCTTTAGACATTTTTAATACAGTTCATGAATCAAGAACTAATAAGCTTCAAATGCACTAAGTGCGATTTTATAAACAATATGGATGTAGGATAATTTTAAATAATTAAACCACTTCAAGCTCTGACAATAAATACAAGTATAGAAACTTGTTCAATAATAATTGAGTAGGGTTAGAGAACTTGCCTTGTTTGCGACGCACAACTATCAATTTTCAAATCTCAGCAATCCCACGCTATCAATTTTAAACTTGACCTCTTCCCTATCGGTCATCCTCTTTCGAATTTTGTCGCATTCCTCATCTTTGTCTTGAGCTTCTTTTACCCTATTTAACAAGGTTGGGCTCGCCTCCACTTCTATTGACTCGTTTGGATTTCTCACCTCCAACTCCATTCGACCCATCTCTTGAACCAATTGTTCTTGATCTGTCAATATGAACAATTTCTCCCTGCTCTTTCTACTTAGAGCATCTGCTATTACGTTGGCCTTGCCAGGATGGTATAGAATTTCACAATCGTAGTCTTTGATCAATTCTAATCATCTTCGTTGCCTCATATTTAACTATTTCTGTGTGAAGATATATTTTAGACTCTTATGGTATGTGAATATCTCATATTTCCCTCTATACAAATAATGCCTCCAAATTTTAAGGGCAAACACTATTGCTGCCAGCTCCAAGTCGCGGGTAGGGTATCCCTTCTCATAATCTTTCAATTGTTTGGACGCATACGCAACAACTTTGGCATTTTGTATAAGCACACAGCCAAGTCCCTTGTGCGATGCATCACTGTAGACCGTAAAACCTCCCATATCGTCCGGTAAAGTCAATACAGGTGCTTCACTAAGTCTTTTCTTTAACTCCTGAAAACTTTCCTCACACTTCTCCGTCCATACATAATTTACCGTCGTTCTCGTTAAGTTGGTCAACGGTGTTGCTATCTTTGAAAAGTCTTGAATGAATCTCCGATAGTAACCCGTTATCCCTAAGAAACTTCTTACCTCCGTCGGCGTCCTTGGTTGTTCCCAATTCATCACCGATTCAACCTTCGCTGGATCAACTAAAACTCCTTCCTAGTCAATAACATGACCTAAAAATTGAACTCTCTCCAACCAAAATTCATATTTCGAAAACTTAGCGTACAACTGCTCCTTCCGTAAAATCTCCAACACCAATCTTAGGTGTTCAGCATGTTCCTCCTCTGTTTTAGAGTACACCAGAATATCGTCAATGAACACAACAACAAATTTATCCAAGTATTGCTTGAATATTCTGTTCATCATGTCCATAAATGCAGCTGGCGCATTCGTTAGTCTAAACGACATCACCAGAAACTCATAATGTCCATATCGAGTTCTGAATGCCGTATTGGGTACGTCCTCCTTCCTGACTTTCAACTAGTGATAACCAGTCCTTAAGTCAATCTTTGAAAAGTACTTCGCCCCTTTCAATTGATCAAAAAGATCGTCAATTCGTGGCAACGGGTACTTGTTCTTAATTGTTACCTTATTTAGCTCTCTATAATCCATACACAGTCTCATCGATCCATCCTTCTTCTTTACAAACAACATAGGTGCCCCCCCCATGGAGAAACACTTGGCTGAATGTACTTATTATCCAACAACTCCTGCAGTTGAACCATCAACTCCTTCATTTCTACCGGAGCCATCCTATATGGTGCCTTCGATATTGGTGCGGTCCCCGGTACTAAGTCAATCACAAATTCTATCTCCCTGTCTGGCGGTAAACCTGACAGTACATTTGGAAAAACGTCCATGAACTCCCTAACTATTGATATTTGCTCCATCTTGGGGCTCACCATTTGTGTATCCACCACATGAGCCAAATACCCTACACAACTTTTCTTCAATAATTTCTTGGCCTGCATCATTGTCAGACAAGAAGACTGTCTTGACAACTTGCTGCCATAAAATACGACCTTAGACTTGTTTGGTGTCTTAAGGTGTATGCACTTCTTCTGACAATCAATTATCACCCCGTGGTTAAATAACCAATTCATCCCAAGTATTACATCAAATTCTCCCAAACGTATCGGAATTAGATTTACATTCAACTTCTGACCCCTGATTTCAGCACAATAATTTCTATATATGTACTCTACAAGAATCACTTCTTTATTGGCAACTTCTATGTTCATTGAGTTTACTAGTTTTTCTCTAGGCAATTCTAACCGTCTAATGAAATCATCAGACATAAATGAACAGGTAACACCTGAATCAAACAATACATATGTATTTATATTATTGATCGGAATAATACCTGACACCACGTCTTTTGACTCCACGGCATCTTGCACCGTCATATTGAAAGTCCGTGTTGTCGGCTTGTTCTGTGGTACCGGTTCCCCGATAGCCAATTTGTTGTTATTTCCCTTGTAGCCGCTACCCCCATCATTTTTCTTTTTAGGGCAATCCTTTATCATGTGGTCAGAAGCTCCGCAGGAAAAGCATCTCACTTTCTTTGGGAGGGGACAATTTAGAGAAATATGTCCCACCTGACCGCAGTTGTAGCACGTATTCTTTCCTTTCTTGCATTCCCCGAGATGATTCTTTCCACATATATTGCATGCCGTCCTTTTCTGAACATTTTCTTGTTGATTCCACGAGCTCTTGTCGTTGCTGTTGTTGTCCATTTGCGCTTGTTGCTATTGTTATTACCCCCACCGTTACTGTTCTTGCTTCCCCCTTCGCTTTTCTTCTTATTCCTCTCTTGGTTATACTTGGTTAACGTATCACTTCCTCCTTCCGCAATGATTGACTTCTCCAGCAAAGTTGAGAATGAGTCAATCTGCAGTACTGCTACCTTGTTGAATATCTAAGGTCTCAATCCGTTTTCAAACCTTCTGGCCTTGTGTTCCTCCGTGTCCACCTGATGTGGAGCGAACCTGGCCAGCTCATTGAATTTTGCCGCGTACTCCGGTACCAACATGTTCTCCTGCTTCAGTTCTAGAAATTTCACTTCCATCCTACTTTTCATACTCTTCGGGAAATAATTCTCGTTGAATATTTCCTTAAATCTTATCCATGGCACCACACCATCACCAACCCTATTCTGATTGGCTTCCCACCAAAAATTGGTTTTTCCCTTCATCATATAGGTATCAAAGACGGTCTTTTGCTCCTCAGCTACTCTCGAGATAACAAACGCTTTCTCTGTTTCCTTTACCCATGACTGGGCTTCTATCGGGTCTGTCGTCCCCCTAAACTCTGGCGGTCCCACCGCTTTAAAGTCTTTGAAATTTGCCAACTGATTTGGTGATGGTGGTGGATTTGCTACTACTAGATGGCGGTTTTGCATTGCCTCAGCTAGCATGTCGACGAAGTTCTGCATTGGGTCTATGTTGTGTCCCCCCTCGTCGTTGTTAACTAACTCTTCTACCCCCTAGTTCCTTGGTGGTTGTCTACGTGGCGGTATTTTCTATTATAAACAAGAATTTACATTATTATACTTGTTTCATCTTTTTTATCTCATTGTTTTGTATCTTTAGACAACGTTTAGCTAAAATACAAGTAATTATCTCAACACACATATAAACATAAATTTGACTGCATTTATATTCATATGCTAAAACAGTAGTGCATAGCACTTTACATCGAAAGCATACTGCTATAAATGCTTCTATCCCTGAGAAGCTACAAAAGATGGGATCTGACATATCCTACAACTTCCTAGAGTTGGGATTTAGTGACATATTAACCCTCTAATAAAACAAAAGTTGGGTTCTACCGCATCTATTTACATACATAATTAGAAAACAACTAATACTACTGGTTGCGCATCCCCCTACGGATTGCATCATCATACTCCTCATCCCCGATGACCATCACCACATTCCTGCTGATGGTATGCATAGACTGGCCCTCCTCAGCTAGGTAGTAATGCACCCTACTCTGAAGTCTACCATATGACGATCGATAGACATAGCTAAGTCTATCCGTCCTAACCCGCTTCTCACGAATCTCTTCTTCCAGCTCTATCATCTGACCATGTGTGGCATCCCGCTACGTTTCCATCTCCATCCTGTCCTCTATCACCTCCTGCCAGTGTGCACGAATGGCGGTCTTCTCTGCCTGAACCTGCTGTACCTTCAACTCAGCCTTGGCTAACCTAGTCTCAGCCACTGCCAACTTAGCCTGCAGCTCCACATCCTAATCTACGAGCTGATGAGTTAGCACTGCAAAATGCTCCACCGAATCCTCGTACCCCTGTACCTGATCCTACAGTCATACAATCCTCTCTTTCAGCTCCGTGTTCTCGCCAGAGAACTGGTAAGTTGCATCCTTGTACTGATCCTCTATATGCTGGTGGGTCAGATTCTTCTCCTCTAAATGTTGGACCCTTGCCTCAAGCTCCTCGTTCCTAGTGGTCAATCCCTCTATGATGTCAGCGGCAGTAGTGCTCATGCCATCAGCTGACTCCTCCTCCCCAGACTCATCAGACTTTGCCTCATCCTCACTGTAAGGCCTCATCACACTGCCCCAGATGGGCTCCACGCGATCTCCCTCTTCGGGATCTGACTCCAGCTCCTCTACAGGTGCAGCCACCAGCGGCTGTGCACTATCCATATGGATATCAATGTAATCCTCCTCAGCAGTGTGACTCGACTGTCCGATCTCTGCCATCCTATATAAAAAATATATATATAACACATGTCAGTACAACAATAAAATATATTCATTGATGAAATGAAATGATATTTTATCATGTACATCTCGGCTCGATGGATTTTCTCAATCAAACTCAAAAAATACACAATATAACGAATCTCCCCGATTCATCCCCTAACGCACCCGATATGAGTTTAATACTAAGGTTATAACTTAGGTTTCGCAAATCCTAACGTTTCTAACCTACAGATCTGATACCAACCTGTGACGATCCCAAATTCGGGTTCCATAACCTCGGGTTTGGTTCTCACTAATCAATACATTACTAGTAATTAAATACATACATTGCATTTAAACATAGCGAAATAATACATATTGGTTCTTTACAAAAAGGTTACAATACTAGGGTCTATTAACCTTAACATGAACAGTTCCTATTATAAGGAATTACAAAAGATTTATCAACAGTAAATACATATTTAAACATCTAATTAGCATGCATAAGCTAACTTAAGCTCTGACTTTTGCTTTTCCCTTATCCTTCTTTGAGCAGTCAGGTTTATCTGAAAAATGGTTCATGATATAGCAAGAATGAACAACTAGTTTGCTCAGCAAGTTAAGAACAATTATAGAGATTTATTATATCATGAATGAATAAGAAATCCCATCAATGGTTTCAACAATAGATATAACAATTGTGAATAAAACAAGACTCAAATTTTATTAAACAGAGTATTTGGATCTTAAAATGCTGAGTGGCCACTAAGGACCCTGAACTAACGAGGGTATAATAGAGTTTCCTCCGACCCTTTTAGTAGTCTTGGTTTTCAAGGGGATCAGCCTATTCAACCCGTTGTATATGCATTACATTTAGTCAACTGGCGCCAAAGTCGGTTTCCCGACACAAAATCTCATAATTTAGGGTTGTTCAATTCTCAGGCTTAATATAAGAGATCCGCACCCAACAATGGTTTGGATAATCTTTTAAAAGTATTCAAGTTATTGAATTTAGAAACGCAATGTCTAGCTGAACTATTAGCTTTAGACATTTTTAATACAGTTCATGAATCAAGAACTAATAAGCTTCAAATGCACTAAGTGCGATTTTATAAACAATATGGATGTAGGATAATTTTAAATAATTAAACCACTTCAAGCTCTGACAATAAATACAAGTATAGAAACTTATTCAATAATAATTGAGTAGGGTTAGAGAACTTGCCTTGTTTGCGACGCACAACTAACAAATTCAACTAATTCCCTTTGAATAGACCTAACAATTTAATCACGTCGATCTTTAAATTAGTATCATATACACGTAGGTATGATGACCTTTATAACTATTACAAACCACATAATTTAATAATTATGGGTATTTAAACACTTAGGAAATATTATCGCTATTTGATAATATTTTGTACACAAAGAACCTATATTAACTATTTAATATAGTTCAAACAATTATCTAATATTATTAACAATTTAATAATATTTTATTAACACTGTAGTATTATTTATCATTTAATAACACCGTATAAACTAATATTATTAATCATTTAATAACATTTTAATCATTATCTAATATTATTAATCATTTAATAATATTTTATTAAGTATCTAATATTATTACTCATTTAATAATATTTTAATCATTATCTAATATTATTACTCATTTAATAATATTTTATTAGCTATTTAATATTATTAATCATTTAATAATATTTTATTAAGTATCTAATATTATTACTCATTTAATAATATTTTAATCATTATCTAATATTATTACTTATTTAATAATATTTTATTACCTTTATTATATTATTATTTCAATAATAATATTTATACACCTTTAAATCATTAAATCAATTATATATATATATATTTAAAAATATATTTTTTAAGTCCAAAAATACTAAAATGATTTTTCGAACATTTTTCATTTTCTGACCCGAACCAGACTCGACCCGACCCAGTTCGGTTTTAATTATTTTTCTGAAAACAGTGGACGGCGCCCCGGCGCTGTCCGGCAGAAACATTTTCCAACTTTTTGATTTTTGACAGTTTTGATACTTTTTGATCAAACATTGATAAAATGAAATCTATACATCCAAATAACACCAAATGAGTGTTAATGTGTTCTTAACCTCTTGTTTTACAATATTCTATGGCTCGATCATCTTTTTGAAAAAAATTTACACGAAATTTACAGATCGAACCATTTAGGGTTTAAAAACGACATCATTTTCGGTCAAAGCTATAACTTCTTCGTTATTCAATATTTTTGAAAAGTTTCAAAAAGGTTTTTCTTTAAAACTCATAGATCTAGCTTTCTAGCCATAAAAATCCAATTTTCGATTTGTACATTTCAAAATACAACATCAAACACAACATGTATCGTTAGGGTTTTACCGGTAAAAAGTGTTATGAACATTTCTACAAAATCATGTTATAAACACATAGAGCTATGAATATACATATATTATATAGTTAAATACTTCTAGACTAGCAAAATGAGTTTTGATAGGTTAAAAATATATTTTTGACCATACAAAACATATATAGACCATAAAATGAACTAAGGAAGAGTTGGAGCACTTTTAAACCTCTTGGACTTGTATGCTCTTCTCCTTCTCCTTCCAAAGTAAGTTATGAGATTATAGGTCATCCACCAATTTCTTCTTCTAGTAATATCCTCCACACTCAAAGTGTTTTTCTCTCAACTATCACTAGAACTCTTTCTTTTCTCTCTAGGATTTCTAGGAAATGAAATGATCAACCTATTAAAGCTTGGTGGAGGTTTTACTTATAGGACTTTGGTAACCCTTCATTAACTCCCTAATCAACTAGCATTGGTCAATTAAGAGGCTAATTGTGATTACTATTTGATGGATTGACATGAAGAATGACAAGGTGATTGACATGGGTGGTTGAACTACCAAAACCAAGTGTGTGAACAAAGCAATCTAGCAAATCAAGCCACCCTTGGTGGGTCCCCTAGCTTGACTGGCCATATGGCCCTTTTTGGGCTATTTTCCATTTATTTTTCCTACATTTAATGTGCATATATATATATATATATATACATGTGTTCAATTGTTAACCAATTTTGACTTCCTATTGGGCTCCATGTTGGACTTAGAAATTAAATATATTGGGCTCATCTATTGAATTGGTTTGAGCTCAATTTAATTAACACAATGGGCTAGCATTTAAATAACTATGCTACCTTTAATTAAAATAAGCATTGGGCTTGTTTAATTAATTGTATGGACAAGTAATTAAATTAATTATATGGGCTATTATGTTAATATCTTTGACCTAGTTTATTAACTCATTTGGATTTAAAATATAATCCAATTAGATTTGTTTTAATTAATTAAACATTTTGCTTTCATTCTTTAAATAAATTTACACATGCATAAGTACATCTATTTAATTATCTAATGCACCATTAATTAGTACACAAATTTTAAATTCATTGCTAATTATATATTAATTATAATTACAATGTCTAATGGAATTCGTGGTCATTACAAAGACAAGTTCTTCAGTATTTTTATGTTAAATGTTTGTCTGTTATGATATGTTAATTCTTGTTTCAAATGCATATAAATTATGTGTTATGTGATCTGTGGATAATATGACAAAGATGTGTACTTTGTGCAACAATATGAATATATGTGAGATATAATGCTTGAGTAGAAGCACAACACATGATGTATGACACACACAGAGCATATTAAGCTATGTACTACGTGAAGCATGAAAGATGTAAACTATTGAACTTGCTGAGCCGTTGTGCTCATTACTTGCATAATATACATTTTACAGGTAAAGATATAAATTTCAAGAATATCGGGTTATTTTAGAGATGGATCAACTTAGAAGGTTGTAAATGAAATTATTATATTCAATGTGGTAAATTGCAAAGTTTATATTGATGTTTCGTATGTATATATATGTGGATCTGGATAGGACGAATAGAGTTAAATTATAAACGATGATTGTTCAAGATGATTATTATGATAGAGATTATTATATATTTAATTAAAGATTATGAATCAAGGAATAATTGTACGGATGTGAACCATATTAAATTCTGAATGTTGAGCTTTACGATACTTATAACAGATAGAAAAAGTAAAGGTTGCGATCCAGGGACTAGGATCGAGATATTAAGTCTTTAAATATCCAAATGTTTTAATACAATGATTGAATTGAGTAAAAGAAAATTTTATACCGAAAAAATGGTAATTGATGACTGTAATGTCAATTAAGGGATTAAAGAAGGTGATTAAAAGTTTATTAACGAACCAAAATTTGGACGTAAGGAAAATAATGTATAAAAATTATGAAATTTAAGGTAATAAAGTGAGTCGAATTTCAGGGTCATTACAGAGGTAAACTCGTAGCTGTTCAAAAAGTTGAATCTACAAAGGTATAATGTTTTATCGTTGCTCAATTAATAATTATCTCATAAGAAATATACTGGTATTTGGTTTGTAAAATTTTTTTAAATATGATTTATGCTTACTTCCTTTGCGTTATATCAATTTGATTATATGAATGTGTAGTTTTTACAAACCACCAATATATATGTAAAGAATCCAACAAAAAAAAATTACCTGACTTTTACTCTAGTAAAGAACCCCTAAAAAAAACATTATCCCCAATAATTCTTTTGTTTCCCTGTTATATTGACTTGTAATTTCTCCACTGCAAATTCCATTCACTCCTCCTTTTTCCCATTTCTATCATTCTTTAAACTACATAACATTTTACGCAAAAAAATGCGATAAGTCATTTTTGAGGATATATAGGATTGCCTTCCCTTCCCCCTCCTTATATTTTTGAATAGATTTCTCAAAATTTCTATTAATGGTATTTTTTTTATTCCATTATATATCCCATTATACTAATTAATTAGTTTCCTGATAAATGCATGTAAATCATATTAAAGCTCCTTTAAGTATATTGTTGTCAAGTATGAAAATGTTTTAATAAAAAAAATGAACATTTACAAGATTTAACCTCAAAGAGATCTAGCTAGGCTGCGAATGTTATTTCTAGTGTTTTGACATTAGGACCGGTATTGTAAATGATACTTGCTTTTAGAGCTATAAACGGATCGAATTTTGATCTGAATCAATTTGAATTCGACCCATTTAGGCTGATTTGGATTGGCTTTTAAAACCCAATACTCCAATTAATATATGAATCAGATTTAGATATAGTTCGATATGATCCGCTAATAATGAGTCGACCCGATTCGATTAAATAGGATACATATATTTTAAACTATGTTCCATCATAGCCATTCATTTCCTACATAATTCAACGATTGCTGCTTGCAATATAATATATATTTAATCAGATCGAATTATCGGATTCGAATTTAGATCTTGTTATCACTGATTCGTCGAATTATCGGATCTGATCCAAATCTGACAAATCATTATTGAATCATATTCGGATCACCCCCGATCCTATCAGAATCCAACCCGTTTCTGTCTTTCGTTTCTTTTCACAAACTATATCATCTATTGATGTGTGTGTGTATATATATATATTCATATTGAGCCATTTATAGTGTTGCAGGTAAAACAATCGGAAGCCAAAAAAAAAGAAAGAGAGTAGATTTAAAAAGGTCAAATAGGATGACTATACGACCCCGACTTTTATATATTTATATTTTTCTAAAACAGTAAGGTGTTATATTAATAAAATTTAAAGTTAAAAATATTTTGTGCAAATTTTATCTTGTCGAAAAATATTCACTTTGTCAGGAAATATTCGATCCGTACGACGACGCTGAAATAACCAAACATTAGTGGACCCCACAATAAAATATTGTCGGAGCAGTAGCCTTTTTAAATAAAAATGGTCAACGGTACAATCACTTTTAACTGCTAAAATACCCGGTGAAAAATAAATAGTAGAACACAGTATTGCACAGTAACATATGGTATTATACAATAGCACACGGTATTACATAGTGTTTCATATTATTGAACTGATAAAGTAACTATTGTACAATATTGACTTTATTGAACCAACAATTGTCACATGCACAATAATTCATATTATTGAACTGATAATTAAAACAGTAGCATATGCACAGTAATTCACATTATTGAATCAATAATTGTCATTACACAATAACGTGCTCTTTTTTTTATTATTTTCTACATTATTATTATCACTATTATGATGTTGATTTAATTGTTGTATTATATTATTAGTTGATATTTTTGCTAATATTGTGAGTCTCTAACTCATAAAGCCAATTACACTACATTTACAATAATTGGTCAATTATTGTTAAATAATTGATTTATATAAAGTTATTTGTTTTATATACTTTATATAAAGTTAATTATTTTATATATAAAGTTAATTGATTTATATAAAGTTAATTGATTTATATAAAAATAATTAATTTATATATAAAGTTTTTGTTTTATATATAAAGTTAATTAATTTATATATAAAGTTAGTTGTTTTAAACTTAATTATTTTATTATGATATATGATATAAAGTTATTAAAGTTAGTTTTTTTTGTTTTTTTTTTTATTATTAAGATATGAAATGAATGGTGTAGATGAATCAATAATTGTCATTACACAATAACGTGCTCTTTTTTTTATTATTTTCTACATTATTATTATCACTATTATGATGTTGATTTAATTGTTGTATTATATTATTAGTTGATATTTTTGCTAATATTGTGAGTCTCTAACTCATAAAGCCAATTACACTACATTTACAATAATTGGTCAATTATTGTTAAATAATTGATTTATATAAAGTTATTTGTTTTATATACTTTATATAAAGTTAATTATTTTATATATAAAGTTAATTGATTTATATAAAGTTAATTGATTTATATAAAAATAATTAATTTATATATAAAGTTTTTGTTTTATATATAAAGTTAATTAATTTATATATAAAGTTAGTTGTTTTAAACTTAATTATTTTATTATGATATATGATATAAAGTTATTAAAGTTAGTTTTTTTTGTTTTTTTTTTTATTATTAAGATATGAAATGAATGGTGTAGATTAAAGATGATCTTTAAATGAATGGTTTAGATTAAAAAAAAAATTAAAGGTGAAATGTGTGGCATGAATTAAACATTATCTTGAAATGTACGGTTTGGATTAAATTAGGAAATCTTAATTTTTGATAAGATTTTTCACTATAAATAGAAGCCTTAACTTAAGATTTTTTTCATAAACTTCCTTGCTTATTCTTTCTTTCACTCTCAAAATATTACTTTGTGTAAATTCTCTCTTAGTGTGCTAAAATCATCTGGAGTATTTGTGAAGACCTGTAAGAATACAAGTATTTTTCATATAAGTCTTTTTTATAAAAGTTATATTAGCACTCACACATATCACGTGGTGTTTATAAATCTTCCTTTAGAAGACTCTTCATTTTGAAGATTCATTTTGAAAAATTTTCTTTTGAATATTCTTTTGAAATATTATTTTTAAAAACTATATTGAAGTTATTCTACTTTATCAAATTATTTTTGATGATTTAATACGAATTAGTATATACCATGAAATTTATATGTGATAGTTACTAATTAAATTATAAAAATATAGGTTGATCAACTTCATTTAAATCAATATCCAGTCACGTGTTAATGTAGGAATAACATTTTTTTTCATACTCTTAAACTTACTATGGTAAGTATTGTTCTATAAAACTTACTGAAATGATTATATTCTTTTTAATAGTTTGTGCTTCATTTAATATCATTTCACGTGAAATTTCTTATTTACTTGAACATTTTTATTGAACTTTAACCGTTATCTTTGAATTATGGATCTTGAATATCATTTTTGAATTTCACTCCACATCATGTTGATAATTTGGATATTATTTGACTCTGGACAAAGTAAGATTATAAACTATCGATATCTATTGTTTATCATGTTATTCTATTTCTTTTGTTCATCATTTATATCACTGTTGTTTATTCTAATCATCAAGAATCAAGTTATTGTGAATATCTTTGGTCTTGGTGCAAATATAATATAATAAACAAATATATGTGACTGGAGGCACATATGATAGGATAAATGTGTTACAATGGTGGAGTGTCTTTTAATGAACGTGGTGAAAGTTCTCTTTGGCTTGGAGCAAAAAAGAACTGTTGTTTGACATGATCATGACTGGTGGTGTTTCAGATGATAAAATTTGATGGTATTTTTCTGAAAAAGAGAAACTAATGGATATCACAGTATACATGATTCTTCTAATGAACTATTTATTATGCTGCAATTATTGATCTAAAACTTGTTGTTTATTATATTTTATCAAGCACTTAACTGTTGAAGGCAAATGATAATTTACTCATCGTTATCTTAGTCATGTTATTTCTTTATTAAGCTATTTGAGCTCACCATTTTTTTTGTTTCATTGTCCTTCAGGAAATAAGAATATAGTTGGAACTAGCCGGAGAATGGAGTGAAGGTCCGATGGATAGTTGTAGTAGTATTCACATATTGTAAATTAGTCTGACAATAACAGTGAAGACTCAGTTGTGTATTATTTGAATACTGTATTGGTGAACCTTGTACCATATTAAAATAGTTGTTATGCATTTTGATGACTCAAGTTTGAGTTGTATAGGCTGTGTAGGCCCGGATTTGGGATGGTCATAATGACTTTAGCTCCATAAGATATTATTATTAAATAAGTTTGTTTGGATGGGAGAAAAAAATAGTAAACTTAATTTTCATCGCACGTATGATTTTATCTTCATAAGAGTTATTTTATGTGTGATATGATTTTTTTTAATTATATTTTATGGTGGATGTGACATTTCTTTTTTGTTTTTTGAATTTCCCCATAATAAAAACAAAACGTAAAAGAACATGTGAGAGGTATCTCATTAAAAAAAAAAATCAACACAAGCCAAATATATATATATATATATATATATATGTATATATATATATATATATATATATATACACACATATATATAGATGAATTATTCTTGTATAAATTTTAAATTTATTTATTGTTGATAAATATTAATATTTTAAATTTGAAATATTAATCTATTATTATTGTTGTTGTTGTTATTTATTGTTATTGTTATTGTTGAAACTAAAACACTACTAGAAAATCGGTCTATAGCGACGGTCGGTGACCGTCGCTATAGGCCAAAAGACTGTCGCTAAAATTTTTAGCGACGGTCGGAGACTGTCGTCGTTGAAGCCGTCGATAAATCCTATAGCGACGGTCCTACATATCAATAGCGACGGTCATGACTGTCGCTAAAAGTTCTTTACTGTCACCACTAAAACAGGCCTATAGTCAGCCTGTTCTGTTGTACCGATCCCCCGATAGCCAATCTATTGTTATTGCCTTTTTAGCCGTTTCCTCCGTTATTCTTCTTGTTAGGACAATCTTTTATCATATGATCAGAGGCTCCGCATGAGTAGCATTTTACTTTCTTTGGGAGGGGACAATTTGGAGAAATGTGCCCCTCATGTCCGCAGTTGTAGCATGTATTCTTGCCCTTCATGCATTCCCCAAAATGATTCTTTCCACATTTGCTACATGCCTTCTTTTTCTGGAAATTTCCTTGTTGATTTCCCGAGCTCTTATCGTTGTTGTTGTCCCATTTACGGTTGGTGTTGCTGCTGCCTCCACTATTACTGTTCTTATTTCCTCATTCACTTCTCTTTTTGTTCCTCTCTTAGTTATACCCGGTTAACATCTCGCTTCCTCCTTCAGCTATGATTGACTTCTCCAGTAATGTTAAGAATGAATCAATCTATAGCACTGCCACCTTGTTGAATACCCATGGTCTTAAACCATTCTCAAACCTTCTGGTCTTACGTTCTTCCGTGTCCACCTGATGCGGAGCGAACCTGGCCAATTCTTTAAATCTTGCCATGTACTCAGGTTCTGACATATTTTCCTGCTTTAGTTCTAGAAATTTAACCTCCATTCTATTATTCATACTCTTTGGAAAGTAGTTTTCGTCGAATATTTCTTTAAATCTTGCCCATGACACCACTCCTTCTCCAGCCGTATTTTTATTAGCTTCCCACCAGAAATTGGCCTCCCCCTTCATCATGTAAGTAGCAAAAATAGTCTTTTGATCATCCGTCACTCTCGCAATGACAAACACCTTCTCTATCTCCTTTATTCATAACTGGGCCTCGATCGGGTCTGCCGTCCCCTTAAACTCCAACGGTCCAACTGCTTTGAAGTCTTTAAAATTGGCCAACTAACTTGGCGGCGGTGGCGAATTTTCTACCATAGGATGTCGATTCTGCATTGCCTCTGCTAGCATATCGATAAAGTTTTGCATTTGATCCACGTTGCGTCTTCCTTCGTCGTTGTTAACTGACTCTTCTACTCCTTGGTTTCTTGGTAGTTGTCTACGTGGCACCATTGCCTGATTAAAGAAACAAGAAAACTTCTAAGTTTTTATTATTTCTCAATCTTATTCTTTTATCTTTTAACATTAATTATTACATGTAAAAATTTAACCAATCAAAACATTTAATCGTGAAACATAACTGCATTTATATTCATATGCTAAAATAGTAGTGCATAACACCTTACATCATAAACATACTGCTATAAATGTCTTTATCCCTGAAAGGCTACAAAAGATGGAATCTATTCATAAACATATCCCACAAACTTTCTAGAGTTAGGATTTACAACATACTAACCCTTTGTCAAAATAAAAGTTGGGTTCTATTACATCTATGTACATATAACATCATAAAATAATTAATGACTACACATTCCACGACGGATCGCATCATCATACTCCTCATCCCCCATAGCCATCACCAAACTCCTACTGATAGTGTGCATGGACTGGCCCTCCTCAGTTGGGTAGTAGTGCACTCTGCTCTGAAATCTGTCGAATGAGGAGCGATAGACATAATTGAGCCTATCGATCCTCACCCTCTTCTTGCGAATCTCGCCCTCCAGTTCCAGCATCTGCCCGTGTGCTGCATCTCTCTAGGTCTCATCTCAATCCTATCTTCTATTGCCTCTTGCCAATGAACCCTGATGGCGTCTTTCTCTACATTTACTTATTGAACCTTCAGCTCAACCTCTGCTAACCTAGCCTCAGTCGCTGCCAACTTAGCATGTAACTCAGCGTCTTGATCAACAATCCGATGGGTTAACAACCCAATGTGCGCCACAAAGTCCTCATAACCATGTACCTGCTCCTTTAGTCATGCTATCTGCTCATTCAGCTCTATGTTCTCGCCAGAGAACTGATAAGCTATTGCATTATACTAATCCTCCAAATGCTGGACTTTTGCCTCCAGCTCCTCCTTCCTCGTAGTCAGCCCTTTGATGATGTCACTGGTAGTAGTGCCCATGCCATCAGCATACTCAACTAACTCCTCCTCCTCAGACTCTGACTCGGCCTCATCCTCACCGTAGGGCCTTATCACCCTACCTCTAACTGGCTACTCTTTATCTTTCATCTCTGGATTAGACTCCGGATCCTCTATCGGTGCAGCCACCAGCGGCTGTGTAATATTCATGTGGATATCAATGAAATCCTCCCCAGCTGTGTGACTAGACTACACAATCTCAGACATCCTACAATCACACAAACAAAATGACATCAGTATCGTAATAAAATATATTCATTAATGAAATAAAAGTATATTTGATTGTGTTACTCCTCGACTTGATAAATTTCCACAATTCATCTCCTATAACTCTAAATGAGTTAACTCTTCTAAGGTTATATCCTAAAGTTTCGTAACCTAAGGTTCTATAGCCTATAGCTCTGATACCAACCTGTGACGACCCCAAATTTGGGTTCCATAATCTTGGGTTTGGTTCTCACTATCCAAAACATAATAACAACTAAATACATAATCTTCATTTAAACTTCGCGGAATAATACATAAATGTTCCTTATAACAAAGACTAAAATCCTAAGGTCTCCAACCTTAACATAAACAGTTCATATCTTAAGGGATTACAAAAGATTTACAAACTGTAATTACATATTTAAATAATAAATTAACATGACATAATCTAATCTAAGCTCTAGCTTTTCCTTTGCCCTAGTCTTCTTGGAGCATTCGGGCTTAGTTGAAAATGGTTCATGATATAGCAAGGGTGAGTAACTAGCTTGCTTAGTAAGTTTAAGAACAGTAAATATAATGTTTGATATATCATGAGTGAATGAAAATAACTTCATGGTTTTCAACAATGTATAACAATTGTGAAAGAACAAGAATCAAATTTCAAATGAACAAAAATAATTGAATCTTTACTGTTGAGAAGTCACCAAAGACTCTGAACTAACGAGGGCAAAATAGAGTTTCCTCTGACCCTTTCAGTAATTTGGTTTTCAAGGAAATCATCCTATTCAACTCGCTGTACATGCATTACATTTAGTCATCTTGCGCAAAAGTTGGTTTCTCGACATATAATCCCCTTATCTAGGGTTGTTCAATTCTCAGACTTACTATAAGAATCTGCACCAACCAATGATTTGTATAAGATTTTAAAAGTATTCCAGTTATTAAATTTATACATGCAGTGTCTAGCTGAACAAATAGCCTAGACATTCTTAATATAGTTTATGAATCAAGAACTATAAAGCTTCAAATGCACTATGTGCGAATTCATAAACAATATGAATGTTGATTAACTTTAAACAATTAAACCACTTAAACTTGTAATATTTTGAACTTCTAAGAAAGTTGTAATCCGACTTTATATGAATAAATAAAGATTGAATTACATCTAATATGTGCTATGGAATCTTCGTTATTGTTTGTTTACGTGTTTCGATTCAAGTATCCAATTTTAGCACGAAAAAAGGAGAATAAAAGATTTTTTTCAAAAACTGAAAAAAAGATAAAACCTAAACCCTAATTTAGAAACCCTAAGGTTTAAACCCTAAACCCTAAAAAGTATTATTCATAAATACGCGTGTAAATACGAAAATTATACGGATAGAATACAAAAAATAATATGATAATAATAAGAAAATTATACGGTATAAATACGAAAAAGTCAAATGTGAATAGTAAAAGTCAACTATACAAATTAGTATATTAATCAAGATTAAGGCTAAACTAAGTAAGTTTGATTAGTTAAATGAATTACTAATCAACCAATCACATGTTAACTTATTAAATGACTAAACTACCCCTTACTAAAGCTTGTGAAATGACCCTTTTACCCTTAAATGGCCAGCCAAAAAGGAGCTCACCAAGCTTACTTTGGAAGCTAAAATGATGTGTATAGTAGGAGCTTTGTTAAGCTTGTTCAAGAAGCTAGAAAATGGCTTAATGACTAAACTACCCTAGCCTTAGTTTGCCTATAAATAGCAAGCAATGCTCACTTATTTTCTCATTCATTTCCAAAGCTAAAATTCAAGTATCAAAGCTATACATATATTAAAAGAGAGTTCTAGTGAGTTACAACCTTGAATATTGCAAAGAAATAGTTAAAGCTTGCAAACACCAAATGTACAATCTCTAAAAGTTATTATGTTCATTTTTTTTCTTTCGTCTTTAATTTTTCAAAAGCTCAAGAACGCAAGTCGTAGCCATGTATGATTGTCGTTCTCCGTGTTCTTTACGTGTTCTTGAACCTTTCTACATTTTGTAGTAGTTATAATGTCAAATTTCAATTCGAAGTTAAAGCTTATTGAACATATGTCGTACCATGTACGGTTTATCCGTTCTTCGTGTTCTTCGTATGTTCTTGAGCATTTTTATAAATTATTTTAATCAATTAAGCAAGCCGTTATAATGACCAAATTTTGTCAATTATAAAGTGTTATAATCACCTATATAAGCAGTTATAATGCTCAAATTATTTTAAATACGAAAACCAAGAGCTCAAGAACATAGTCGTTACCATGTACTGTTTATCCGTTCTTCGTGTTCTTCGTGTGTTCTTGAGCAAAAGTCATGAATCTTTCTATGAGAAGGTTTGTGATTTGTTATTTTTATATTATAAAGTGATATTAAGTCTTACAACATGATTTCTTAAAGAGTTAAAGCAAGCGGTACCATGTTTCACACGGTTAATCCTATAAATATTGGCTAAAACATGCTTACTGTCTGTTTTTGCCATTTTTCTAAAATAAAAAATCTGAATCTATCTTAGCAATACAAATGAAAGTTGTAGATCATGTAATTATACGCAATTTAGACTCAATAATAACTTTAAAATGTTTTCTTATGAAAAAATTATGATAGTTACCGGAAAGAACATCAAAGCTGCGAAATTAATATTAATAAAGGTCATCGGGTGGAAACACTAAATTTTAAGGTTTTGAGTTAGCCCTACCTCCTAAACATTCTGCCTGCGAAAATAGTCTAGTTTAGGTATAAAAACAGTTATAGCACAAGAAAATTTGATGAACTAACATTCGGTACACGAAACCCTTTATATAGACGCTTTAAATGATTACTGGGAAACCTTAATTTGTGCTAAAGGCAAGTTTTCTATCCTTAACCTCTATTTACTTTCTCTTGATGTGATTTATACATTTTGTAGAAGCAACGTGTTATAAATCTTTGATATGTGAGTTATTGCTTCTTGTTTCGGCATAACTTGAAAAATAAAATGCTTATTCACGATATATTTCAAATCATACTTTATTATATCAAACCAAGTTGTCTTGGGGCGATCCAGACATGTTAAGTAAACTGAGATGAACAAGTATGTATCACTATTCGTAATTAGTCCAATGTATAGTATGTTATGCATAACATAGGATGTCGTTAGGTTGATCCCCTTTCTATATCCACTGTAAAAGGTTCTAAGTCAAAAGACAAAGAACAGTTCAAGTTCTAACCACCACTCAGTCTTAGTATGTTAAGAACATTTGTTATATCAATTGTTGTGCTATGAATTCTTTCAATCTATATCGGTGTGAGTTCATGTAACAGCCCGAAATCCCACCTTCCTTAATTCTATCCGATTATCTCTGGATATCATAATTATTAACTTTAACCCATATGAACAAGGATCTCGTGCGTTAAACTTAAAACTTTGACATTCAAAACCAATCTGTTGACCTTAAATTCGGTCCATATTTTTTTTTTTTTAATTCTTTAAAACTTATTTTCCTTATCTGTCTCAGGATCGCAACGTTTACTTACCCTTTTCTAGATCCTAGGTCAACCAGTTGTCAAATTGTGACCTGGTCCATTACAATTATCGAATCATATATTTATGATTTACATAGTCTGTCACCAAACATTTCGTCATGAACTAATCATACATGACCCCCTTTTTTTTTATACCTGTTTTGCACTTGATTCTGTGCACGTATACCTGTACACATACATAACCTTCTTACATATATCATCATGTTCGCTTGTACCTGTTCACATATCTCTGTACCATACATGTCCCTGTCTGCTTATAACTGATCCATACACATGAGTTTATTACATATAATACTCATCTCACCATAATTCATAAACCTTACATTACTACTATCTTTCTCTGAATAATGCATACATGCATACTAATCCATCTCAACATATTTACAACATTTGCTTTACATACACATTTCACATATAACAAATTGCGTTCATGTTTATCCATGTATTTAGCACTCTGTACCTTTAGCTGCACCGGAACCTCCGGCCTTCTTGTGCTTTACCTGAAAAGTTAGTTTATAGCAAGAATGAGCATAAAGCTCAGCAAGTTAATCAGCTAACACATTACATGCTTACAATTTATATCTATGCGTCATGCATCCTTTACTTTATCATACTATGCTTAATTTCACATATTGCATTTAACAGTTAGATCACATAATGGCACGGAGTGCACATCTCAATTATCACATAGTTCACGTAGGACAATTAGTATACTTAAGTCTGAAAAACTTGTCTGGTCTGCATTATTTTACTTAACCTTTATTGCACTACTTGGCCATTCTATCCTTCCTTGCCTTGGTTTGCTACATCGAGCATTATCTGTAAACATACAATCTATATGTATCATTATATGATCATGAACTTTATATAATGTATCAAACTTAAACCATCAACACACGACCATTCGTCTCTAATCATATCACATTTGATGTATTATACCTTAGGTAGGTTTATAATACACCCTAACTCATTTCCAACATTTTTCATCACTTATAACTTACTTTGGCTTAGCTTTGGGCATGTTATATTATGCCATCCATGATCTCATTATACCACAACACCCTTTACATAGTCCATTTTTATCAATCTAGGGTTTACATAACTTATCTCTATCATTTAGTATCAAAACATTTCATTTCGGGTCAAAAATATCATTTTTTTAAACTCTGCAACCGCGGCCCCAGCCGGATTTTGGCCTAAGAAACCACAACCCCGGCCGTGACCTCTCAGCCAAACTTAGCTCCGGCCGTGGTTTTGCCTACAAAACCATGGCCCCGGCTGTGGTCCTCTTTTCTGCCAAAAACTGAAAATCTGATTTTTGCACTACCTTTGCCGATTTTTAATTCCTTCATCTTAATTCCAATTGAGCTGAAATTTGGACCACATCAAGAGATTACTACCTAGTATTTTAAAAATATACTACTTGCCTCATTTGGCTTCTTAAAATCATAGATACAATTGCCCATAGGAGAGTTGTTCGACTAACTTTCAGACTTAGAAAATTTTCTAACTTTGAAATCCAACTTTGTGATTTTTGGCCACAAGCTTCAAAATTCAATTCCAACACTTGGCATAGTTCACATAACTTATATATGACATGTCCCAACTTTTAAAATCATAAAACTTTGCACGAGGCGACTTTTGTCCGTTAAAATCCATTTCGAATCGAAACGATCGATTTCGATCGTTCGAATCGCCTTTTCGCTCAAATTTAAATCCGTTGATTACCAAATCAACCTAAACACGTATATTTACATTAACCTAGGCCATTTGAATTCATTTCACTTTTAAATTCTCAAAATTGCCAAAAATCACACCTTAGTTGGATTTTCATCAAAGCTTCCAAACTTTTCATGAATTTCTCATTTCCAAATCTTAGGCTATTCTTGGCCCCTTAATACAAAACTTGATTCTAACTTAACACATAACACATATAGCATACAATTGACTTGCTTGATCCTTTAAAACGTTTATAACTTTTATTTGAATTCTTTTTCCAAAATAACTTGTTTTAGGCATCGACGAACGTTTTAAAACCTTTAAAATTCTCAATTTTTGCCATACGAACCGAAGGACTTTCAAATCATTACTAACACATGTATTAACATCAAACTTAACTTTTTGGCATCATTAGATCACCAAGTACACATAATAGCCAAAATTGCATATTGATGGCATTTTATCAACTTTTCAAAACTTAACTTTTGAACCTCCTTTGAATTCTCAAGTCTAGACATCAAATACATCAACACTTGTTCAAATAACAACTTTACATAATCACAAAATTCCTATGGGCATCTTCCAAGTCACTTTACAGATTATTACGTTATCTACACAAAAAAAGTATAGCCTAATATTTGACTTTTCACTAACAAAACATATTTTTCTTCCATTTATGTTTCTTTGAAACCATCTAACATGAATTTATGCATGCTTCTCACATAATCAACACCCTTATTTAGGGTTTTGTCCATATTTCCAACAAATAACATATAATCATTAATGAATCATAATTTCTAGCCTTGAATAAGAACATGAATAGTTCATCAACTTTATTCTACCACTTTGGAACTTAGGGTTTCATGATAGACCACATCTACAACATATCAATCACATAATCTTTACATCTAGCAACAATTTCATGCATGGCTACTCTTATTCTTGAACATAATCACATAAACACAAAATTTTAAGGTTTAAACATCTTTTTACCTACATGTTGCTCTCTTTCTTCTTGTAATAACCCTTCTAAAGGTTTGATCATCCACTTTGATAGCTTAATCTCCATTCCTTTCTCACTTTTCCAACAACTTCCTTCAACTTTCTTTAAACCCTAGCCTTTTCTCTCTTTTTCTCCCTTTGAGAGCTCCCTCACTTGCACCCTTCGAACATGCTGGAAAAATGACTAAGTTTGATGCATAAACATATACATATAAGTGTTGTATAAATCTCCAACACTTAACTCACCACTAGTTAACTAACTCATGCATGGTTAGGGGATAATTATGTCATTTCCTTTCCATCTTTAATGGCACAATGGACAATTCATACTACTAGGATACCATGGGCATTTCACAACTTAACAAGGGCACTTTAGTCAATTGTCAAAAATTTAGACAATTTATTTTCTAATTAACTCATAATTTGCTTACTTTTATTCCATTTCACTTCCTTTTTAATCCAACTTTGTTTCCATAACTTGAACTCATTCCACTATCAAATATTCCATAGTTTGCTTGTCCCAAATTACTTGACACCCTTCCAATTTTGCATTTCCTTGATTAATAACAATAATTCACAACAATTACTAATTTTGCATATCAATTCATACATAATTTTCTACAAACCATTTGGTTCCATATTCAATCAAATTTCAATATCCTACATCTCAATATAATCAAACTGCTCATTATTTCCATAAACTGCTTCCTCGAGAAGCGAACCTCGACCGAATTATCAAAATCCATCATCTTTCATCCTTTTAAACTCATAATACTTTCTTTACGACTTTATGTCTCTTGACTTATTTACATCAATCTCATAATGCTAATTCTTAACATACACACTATAAACTTTCCTTCCATACACTTTCGGGATATCACATTCTATATCTTCACATCGTATGCATGATTGTCTTAATTAAATCCTCTAATATCAATTCCTTAAGCAATTTCATTTATTCGCATATCATACCCTTAACATTCCATAAATCCTTAATAACCTAATTAGATCATACAATTCCTTTCTCACTGCACATACATACTTACTTTACCTCGTCATTATCATACCTTCGCCTCTTCAGGCCCGTTCATTAACCTTGCTATTAACATTCATAACTAAAGTCTCAATTCACATATAGATTCCTTATTTCCATCATTTCCAAACTTTGAATCCTTCTTTATATATCTTGCCATATATACATATATACATACATTCAACCTACCACATAGGTCATATATAACATATTGATTAAAAAATAATTCTTATTTAATCTCCCTTATAAATTTTTGTCATTCAACAATAGGTTTTTAACTATTAACCTTTATTTAATTAATCATAATCCTCATTTAAAATTCTGTAAAATCTTGGGGTGTCACAGTTCACTTATATGCTATGTGTTTAAGACCTGCTGAGCATCTTAGCTCACCCTTGCATAAACCTAATTTCCAGACATGCCCGAGAGCTCTGCCTCAAAGAAAAAAGAAAAGAAGAAATGCGTAAACTAGTTTACTGCTTTCCTTAACTATTTTTAACTATAGTCATAATGACATTTTGTAATAAGAACAAGTTTTACACATGTAACCGAATATTATATAACTATTATCAAGTTTTATCACATTATCTTATTATATCTTTACTTTGGTTAAACCTAGAATTGTTAAAACTTAACACTGTATTGATAATGATCTATTTATCTGAATGAGGATCGATAAATAACTTGTGAGTATTGTACATCTGAGATAGGACTAACCGATGTTGACTGGTCAAATCCATCGTTAAGGTTCCTCGGACCCAGGTATAACTCATTATTACTGTAAGACCCCGAATTTTATGAAATATAAAATTTAATTTTTCTTCATATATATTTTTCATGAAACAGGAAGTGGTTAAATTGACAAAATTGAAAGTTAAGGATGTTATGTGCAAATTTTATTTTGTCGGACAATATTCGTTTTGTCGGGGAATATTCATTTTGTCGGGGAATATTTGGGCCGTACGACAGACGCCGAAATAACTAATTATTGGTGGACCCCACAATAGAAGATTTGTCGAATATAGAAAACAACAGAAGTAACCTTTTTAAATAAAAATAGTCAACGGTGTTAACTGTTAAAATATCGATAAAAGAATAGTAGCATATGGTAATTTATCGAATTTTATGAAATATAAAATTTAATTTTTCTTCATATATATTTTTTATGAAACAGGAAGTGGTTAAATTGACAAAATTGAAAGTTAAGGATGTTATGTGCAAATTTTATTTTGTCGGACAATATTCGTTTTGTCGGGGAATATTCGAGCCTAACGACAGGCGCTAAAATAACTAATTATTGGTGGACCCCACAATGGAATATTTGTCTGATATAAAAAACGACAGAAGTAATCTTTTTAAATAAAAATAGTCAACGGTGTTAACTGTTAAAAGACCGATAAAAGAATAGTAGCATACGGTAATTTATGGTATTTTTCTATAGCACACGGTACTCTACAGTAGCACACGGTATTGCACAGTGTCTCATATTATTGGTCTGATAATTGACACTGTAACTGTTGTGCATCATTTCATCAATAATTGTCACTGCATAATATTTTATGTTATCAATTCAATAATTGTTGTTACACAGTATTTTGCATTATTGATTCAATAATTGTCATTACACTGTATTTTATATCATTGAGTCAATAATTGTTGCTGCACTGTTTTTAAAATTATTGAACCTAATAATTGTTACAGTAACAAATATACTGTAATTTATAATAATTTGTAACATGTTTCTTACATTATTATTAAATTATTGTTGTAGCATTATTTTATTTTATATGTTGGACCCATAGGAAGAAAAATAAAATTTAAAAAAAAATAATTAATTATTATTTTATGTGAATAGTAACGTGAATAGTAATATGTGGACCCCATGTGGGGGCCACATGAAAAACAAACATGCAAAATGAGTTGCTGAAGATAAAAAAAAGGGCAGCGGCTGCTGCCAATTAGCGTGCAGCACGCCAATTGCTGAATAGAAAAATCACACCTAAAACATAAAAATTTTCTATAAGAATTTTATGAGTTTTCTCTGAGAATAGTAAGGTTATCTTGAGTGTTTGAAAGCCAAAAAGAGTGCATGAATTTTTCAAGTAAGTCTCTTATTAAAGAGTAGTAATTTTATAAATTCATATTTTTTACGGTATTCACAAATCTTCCTTTAAAAGACTCTTCTTTAAGAAGATTCATTTTTAAAAGCTTTCTTTGGAAGATTCATTTTGAAATATTATTTTAAAAATTATTTTAAAGTTGTTATATTATACTACAAAAATTATGTTAAATATACATAATTTTAATAGTTCATATTATACGAGTTATCATACACTTTAAAATTTATATGTGGTAATTACTAATTTTATTATAAATATATAGGTTGATCAACCTCATTTAAATCAATATCCAGTCACGTGTTAAGGTAAGGAATATCATCTTCTTTCATATTTTATTATTTAAACTTACTTCGGTAAGGGGTATCATTCTTTTCATCACCATAAATGGATATTATTTTCTTTCTTACTGGAAGGGATTATCATTCTTTGATTCTCGAAAATAATATTGTTTCTTTCTTACTTATAAGATGTGCCATTTATTTTCATGTATTAATTTGTGAGAATAACCTTACGACGCAGATTACCGCCTGTTGGTGAATAACCTTTTATATTAATTTCTTATTAATCTCTGAGAATAACCTTACGGCACGGATTACTGCCTATTTGGTGAATAACTCTTCGTATTCAAATTGATGGGAATAACCTTACAGTGCGGATTACCGTCTGTTGGTGAATAACCCTTTTTATTTGTCTCGTGTGGAAATAATTTGTCTACACGAATTATCACATGACACTTTTATTCCATATTCGTTTGTAATATCATTTTCTTTCATATTCGTAAGTGATATCATTTTCCCTTATACTCATAAGGGATACCATCTTTTTCATCTTCCATTATTCAAACTTACTATGATAAGGGATATTAATTTTCTTCACCTTTTGTTAATCAAACCTGCTACGGTAAGGGATATTATTTTCTTTCATACTCCTAATCGAAACTTATTATGGAACTATTGCTTCTATAATTCCTGAAAAGATTATATGTTCCATAATAATTGCACTTCATCATTTCAACTGAACCTTCCTATTTACGTGAACCTTTCTATTGAACTGTAACCGTTATTCTGAACTGAGAATCTTAAATATCATTTTTAAATTTCACTCCACATCATGTTGACAATTTGGACATTATTTAAATATGCACAAAGTAAACTTTCGATACTTATTGTTTATCCTGTTTCTTCTGTTCATCATTTATATCACTGTTATTTGTATTAATCATCAAGAATCAAGCTGTTGTGAATATCTGTGGTCGGGGGCACAGATGCGATATAATTATTGAACAGATGATAGGTTAAAAGCGATATAATAGGTTAAAGGCGATACATCTGTTCGGTGTCTTTTATGGCACGTGGTGAATGTTTTCTTTGGCTCGTAGTGCAAAGATGAACTGTTATTTGGTATGATTATGACCAAAGGCTGAATCTGGTATAATCATAACCGGTTGGTGTTATATTGAATATCTTTGGCCCGTAGTGCAAAGATGAACTGTTATTTTGTATGATTATGACCAAATGCTGAATCTGGTATAATCATGACCGTTGGTGTTATATTGAATATATTTGGCCCGTAGTGCAAAGATGAACTGTAGATCTGCATGATTATGATCAGGAATTGTGAATTTGTATTATCTTGACTAATGGTATTTCAGATGATAAAAGTTGATGATGTTTTTCCTAAAAAGAGAAGCGAGTGGACATTATAGTCTGCTTTATTCTTCTAATAGATTCCTCATTCCGCTGCTATTATTGATATGAACATTGTTCAAGAATTTAACTACAGTTTTTGATATAAACCTTGTAGTCTATTGTATTTTATCAAGAACTCAACTGTTGAAGGCTAATGATAATTTATTCGTCATTATCTTAGTCATGATATTTCTTACTGGCTATTTGAGCTCACCCTTTCTTTTGTTCCGTTGTTTTTCAACAGGAGATAAGAACGTAGCTGGGTCTAGCCGGGGAATGGAGTGAGAGTCTGAGGGATAACTATCGTAGTTTTCACGTGTTGTAAAATAGTGTGATAATAATAGTGAAGACTTAGTTGTGTATTATTATACACTGTACTGTTGAACGTTGTTCTACCTTGTAATAATTTTGTTGTAGTCTTTTGACAACTCAAGTTTGGGCTGTGTGGGCCCAGATTTGGGGGTGTCACAATTACTATTCTGAACGTCGGATAAGTAAGATTATTAATATGAAGAGATATCACAATAACCAAATTTATTTCAAATGAGGGTTTTAACTAGTTGGGTAATGTTCTGTACGGAAAGAGAATTTTGCACCGGACAAAGATACAACCATTTGTCACGGATAAAGATGCAAACATTTATCACGGGTGAAGATGCAAAAACATTCATTGCGAGATTATGTGTTCCCAATAGCCGTCCTAATGATTTAATATTGTGAATGTTAGAACATGTAAAGTTATAGAATATCTAAATATTAAGGATAAAATGTTATGTTTGAGTATTAAGTCCCTTGTATCGATTACAAGGACTTGGTATAAAATAATGAAAGATCTTTGGAAATTAAGATGAGAACTTTGTTTGAAAATAAAGGAAATCATCTACAAACCTATTGATTTAGCATTTATAGTGAGCACCAAGTCATCTATAGTAAGTATAGTTATTTGGGGGTGTCACAGGTTGGTATCAGAGCTGTAGATTATAGCTCTAAAGTAACAAGTACTTTAGGATATAATATGATGGATTAAGGTAAATGGACTTGTGAAGAGTCTAATAGATAATTAAAAGATTATAATAAACTTTAAATCTTAATTACTTAAAAGACATTATGTGAAAAGAACTATACTAATTAAAGTCAACCTTGTTTTGTAGGAATGGCTGACATAAACGGATTAGACATCATTGAAGACAACGCTCAAGATTTGGGCAATGACAGTGATCCAGGCGAGCATTTTAGTGATGAGTCCAAAAATGCATAGCCTAACCATGACATAGAACTACATGATGTCGGAGAGGCAAATCAAGTAGATGAGGAAGATGTCATAGACCTACCAACTTATGAGGAGATCATCGCCGAGTTGGAAGAAGAGGCTGCTAAAATTTTGGCATACGGAGAAGCTCAAGAAGAGCGTTTGGAACAACTCCAAACTGAAAACTAAGCCAACATGAACTGGGCCAATGATATTATGGAGGTACTTGAAAGGCGGTGCTTGGATGAAACTGAAAGAAGCTACAGCTACAGATTCAGCTAGAGGTTTCCCAAGAGGAAGTATATTGCCTACAAGCAAACTGTGGTCAAGTCAAAAGAGCTTATGGTGCTACTTACGCCAAGCTTGAGAAAAAAATAATTGAATTTCCTTCACCCGCCAAAGATTTGGGGTTAGAAATCAATAGGTCTGTGGTAATTAGTATGATCCACAAGATCAAGAAGAATGCTAGAAAGATCTAGCTATAATCGAAAAATGTGTAATGTAATAGTATGTTTTAATTGTTGTAATTTAGCATTTTCCATTTTTATAAGGGATGCTAATAGTTGTAAGTGATTTAACTTACTCGGATAATGTAATGTACAAATTTTAATATAAGAAGTTTGTTTAAGAAATATGTCTTACAATTTTAATGCTTTCATATTTTCACTTATATTTTCCATTTTATATAGAAAATGGCACCACCAAGATCTCGAAGAAGGGCAACAATAACAACAAGTGATAGTAGTGAGAGTAATATTTAGACTCCAGATCCTATACAACAATTCCTTGATAGGTTAATAGGGGTCTTTAATAATATAACAACAAATAATGTCCCACCACCACCCCCACAACCATAACCATAACCATAACCACAACCACATATACCACCTCAGCTAGAACCCCAACCACATAAAGTATCATTTAAAGACTTTAAAAATGTAGGTCCTCCTGATTTTAAAGGAACCGCTGATCCTATAGAGGCTCAGTGCTAGATAAAAAAAATAGAAAAATCCTTTGACTTAGCAGAGGTTGCTGAGGACAAAAAGACTAAGTTCGCCACTTACCTAATGAAGGGAGAGGCAAACTTCTGGTGGGAAGCCACCCAAGCCCGTGTCGGGGAAGGTGTGGTTGCATGGGAAGTTTTCAAAGAGTTATTCTTTGAAAATTACTTTCCACGAAGCATGAAGAATATAATGGAGGTGCAATTTCTAAATTTGAAACAAGGGGACATGAATGTTCCCTAGTATGCCTCCAAATTTAATGAACTTGCACGTTTTGCTCCAAATCAAGTTGATACGGAGGAACGAAAGGCAAGAAGGTTTGAGAAGGGCTTAAAACCCTGGATTCATGGTAAGGTAGCTATCTTACAGATAGATAGTTACGCTCATCTTCTAGAAAATGCTATCATTATTGAAGGCAGCAGTGAAGCCATCACAAAATTTAATAAGGAAATGAACGATAATAAAGGAGGAAATGGGGGAGGAAATAATAATAAGGGGGGAAATGGGGGAGGAAATAATTATAAGAAAAAGTTTAATGGCGGAAACTCCCAGCAAGGAAGATAGGGTAAAAAGAAAACATTGGAACCTTGCAAAATCTGCAGTAAACAACACGCATGAGTGTGTCTAAAAGGGAAAATATTTGCTACAATTGCAAACAAGAGGGACACATAGCACCTGCATGCCCTAACCCTAGGGAAGACATTTTTTTTCACTGTGGAGCCACGGGGCATCAAGCTAAGATGTGCCCTAAGAAAGGGGGAAATGCTAGAGGGGACAATAGCAACAAATCTACCCCAATAACTAACCCGGGTCGTCTAACAACAAGGACATTCAACATGACCGTGGGAGATGTTGCAGCATCACAGGATGTAGTGTCAAGTATCATTCCAATCAACACCATAAGTGCTTAAGTGCTATTTGATTCGGGTGCTACTTGCTCTTTTATTTTCCATGAATTTGCTAAGAAACTAAATGTGCCTAGTGAATTGTTAAAAAGTCCTTTAATGATAGAGATTGCTAATAAAGAACTAATTCCTGTTAATAAGATAATAAAAGGGTGTTGCATAGTGATCAAGGGTCATGAATTGAGAGTCAATCTTATTCTAATCCAATTAGGGGAATTTGATGTAATTCTAGGCATGGATTGGTTGACCAATCACCAAGCGATGATCGATTGTCAACAAAAGTACGTTAAACTTCTTCCAACGTCCAAGTCAAAGGTAGTCTTCAACGGAAGTCAGTCACCGAGGAAATCCCGATGCCTAACTGCAAATCAAGCAAAGGGATTACTTCAGAAGGGATGCCAAGGTTATTTGGCATATATCCTACACACACAACAGAAAGGGTTAGATATAAACCAAATACCAGTGGTTAGAGAGTTTCAGGATGTCTTTCTCGATAATTTACCCGGTCTTCCACCAGATAGGGAGATTGAGTTCGTCATTGATTCAGCTCCTTGAACTGCACCTGTTTCGAATGTCCCATATATAATGGCGCCTGTGGAGTTGAAAGAGTTGATGGTACAGTTATAAGAACTGTTGGATAAGAAATACATTCAACCAAGTGTTTGTCCATGGGGAGCACCAGTGTTGTTTGTCAAGAAAAAGGATGGAACTTTAAGATTATGTGTTGATTATCGTGAACTCAATAAATTGACCATAAAGATTAAGTATCCATTACCTAGGATCGATAACTTGTTTGATCAACTCAAAGGGGCGGAGTATTTCTCTAAGATTGATATACAGTCAGGTTACCATCAATTGAAGGTTAGAAAGGAACATGTGTTGAAGATAGCATTTAAAACACATTATGGACATTACGAGTTTCTAGTAATGTCATTTGGTTTAACGAATGCACAGGTAGCATTCATGGACTTGATGAATAGGGTTTTTAGGTCTTGTTTAGACAAGTATGTTGTAGTGTTCATCGACGATATTCTTATATACTCAAAAACACTGGAAGAACATGTAATACACTTGAGAAGTGTACTAGAAACCTTACGAAAGGAATAACTCTAAGCCAAATTTTCAAAAGGCGAGTTCTGGCTAGAGAAAGTTCATTTCTTAGGTCATGTGATTGACAAGAGCGGAGTTTCAGTGGATCCATCAAAGATAGAAGCAGTTATGAACTGGGAACAACCAAAAACCCCAACTGAAGTGAGAAGTTTCTTAGGTTTAGCGGGGTACTATAGACATTTCATTAAAGATTTTTCAAAGATAGCGACCCTGTTAACCAACTTAACCAGGAAGACTGTAAAGTAAGCTTGGACAAACAAATGTGAAAAAAGTTTTCAAGAGCTAAAAAAGAGGCTAAGTGAGGCACCAATATTATCATTACCTGATGATAATGGAGTTCTTATAGTCTACAATGATGCCTCACATAAAGGATTAGGATGTGTTTTAATGCAACACGACAAAGTAATAGCTTATGCTTCGCGACAGCTAAAGGATTATTAGTTAAGGTATCCTACTCACGATCTAGAATTAGCGGCAGTAGTATTTGCTTTGAAGATATGGAGGCATTACCTGTATGGGGAGAAGTGTGAAATTTATACAGAACACAAGAGTCTAAAGTATATTTTTACACAACGAGAGTTGAATATGAGGCAAAGACGATGGTTGGAATTGATTAAGGATTATGATTGTGAAATCCTATATCATCCCGGAAAAGCAAACGTAGTTGCAGATGCTTTGAGTAGGAAGAACCAAGAGAAGTTAAATGTGTTAACAACTCAGGATGAGTTGATTAAAGAGTTCGCTAGACTCGACATAGAGGTAAGAGTTCCTTCAATCTCGACAAGGAAATTATTCGTAATGGAGGATCACTCAACCTCGTTGAGCAAAATTAAGGAAATCCAAGAGGATGATGGAAATTATAGGAAGTTGAAGAAGTCAACAGAGATTGTAGACGGCAAATACAAGATGTACAAATAGGGAATCATTAGATTTAAATCTAGAATTTGGATTCCTGTAGTTCAAGAACTTAAGGAAGAGATCATGTCAGGAGCACATAGTACTAAGTTTTCAGTACACCCAGGCAGTACCAAAATGTACAAAGGCATAATTCAACATTTTTGGTGGCCAAACATGAAAAGAGAGGTGGATGAACTCGTTAGTAGGTGTTTGACATGTCAGCAAGTTAAAGCTGAGCGTCAAAGACCCATCAGATTGTTGCAACCATTGGAGATTCCAGAGTGGAAATGGGAGCATATTACAATGAATTTTTTAGTAGGCCTACCAACCACACAGAAGGGTCATGATGTTATTTGGGTAATAGTGGATAGACTAACCAAGTTAGCTCACTTTTTACCAATCAAGGTTAAGTTCACTTTGGATCTATTAGCAAAGCCATACATTAAGGAGGTTATCTCTAGACATGACATACCAGTTTCAATTATGTCTGATCAAGACCCAAGGTTCACATCGAACTTCTGAAAAAGTCTTTAAGAACATCTAGGTACACAATTGAGAATGAGTATTACTTACCACCCACAAACAGATGGTCAAAGTGAAAGGACTATCCAAACTTTGAAAGATATGCTAAGAGCTTGTATGATAGATTTTGAGGGAAGTTGGGAAGATCACTTACCTCTGGTGGAATTCTCTTACAATAATAGTTATCACGCTAGTATAAGAATGCCACCATATGAAGCTCTGTATGGAAGGAATTGTAAAACATCGATGTGTTGGGATGAAGTTGGTGAACGGAAGATCCTTGGGCCAGAACTAGTTCAACAAACAGCGGAGGTAGTTTGAACAATTCAACTTAGGTTACGAACTGCTCAAAACAGACAGAAGAGGAGATATGCCGATCTACATCGACAAAAGAGAAAATTTGAAGTCGGTAGTCATGTTTTCCTAAAAGTATCTCCCTGGAAAGGAAAGATTCGTTTTGGAAAGAAAGAAAAATTGAGTCCAAGGTTTATAGGACCATCCGAGATTTTACGAAGAATAGGTGAGGTAGCTTATGAAGTAGCCTTACCTTCAGAGCTAGAAAATATACATAATATATTTCATGTTTCAGTATTGCGTCCCTATAAACCCGATTACAAACACGTCATTAGCTACGAACTCATTCAAATCGAGAAAGATCTAAGCTACAACGAGATTCCTATTAAGATTGTTGATAGGAAGGAACAAGTCTTGCGAAACAAGGTCATACCTTCAGTCAAGGTCATATGGAGAAATCAATCCATGGAAGAAGCAACATGGGAATTAGAAGATAAAATGAAGATAGAATATCCACATTTATTTTCTTAAATGGTATAAGTTAATTTCGGGGACGAAATTCTTTTAAGCATGGGTGAATGTAATATTTTGAACTTCTGAGAGAGTTGTAATCCGACTTTATATGAATAAATAAAGATTGAATTACATCTAATATGTACTATGGAATCTTTGTTATTGTTTGTTTACGTGTTTCGATTCAAGTATCCAACTTTAGCACGAAAAAGGATAATAAAAGATTTTTTTTCAAAAAATAAAAAAAAGATAAAACCTAAACCCTAAATTTAGAAACCCTAAGGTTCAAACCCTAAACCCTAAAAAGTACTATTCACAAATACGCGTGTAAATACAAAAATTATACGGATAGAATACAAAAATAATACGATAATAATAAGAAAATTATACGATATAAATACAAGAAAGTCAAATGTGAATAGTAAAAGTCAACTATACAAATTATTATATTAATCAAGATTAAGGCTAAACTAAGTAAGTTTGATTAGTTAAATGAATTACTAATCAACTAATCACATGTTAGCTTATTAAATGACTAAACTACCCCTTACTAAAGCTTGTGAAATGACCCTTTTACCCTTAAATGGCTAGCCAAAAAGGAGCTCACCAAGCTTGCTTTGGTAGCTAAAATGATGTGTATAGTAGGAGCTTTGTTAAGCTTGTTCAAGAAGCTAGAAAATGGCTTAATGACTAAACTACCCTAGCCTAAGTTTGCCTATAAATAGCAAGCAATGCTCACTTGTTTTCTCATTCATTTCCAAAGCTAAAATTCAAGTATCAAAGCTATACATATATTAGGAGAGAGTTCTAGTGAGTTACTACCTTGGATATTACAAAGAAATAGTTAAAGCTTGCAAATACCAAAGGTACAATCTCTAAAAGTTAATATGTTCATTTTTTTCTTTAGTCTTTAATTTTTCAAAAACTCAAGAGCGCGAGTTGTAGCCACGTACGATTGTCGTTCTCCGTGTTCTTCACGTGTTCTTGAGCCTTTCTACATTTTGTAGTAGTTATAATGTCAAATTTCAATTCGTAGTTAAATCTTATTAAACATACGTCGTACCATGTACAGTTTATCCGTTCTTCGTGTTCTTCGTATGTTCTTGAGCATTTTAATAAATTATTTTAATCAATTAAGCAAGCCGTTATAATGACCAAATTTTGTCAATTATAAAGTGTTATAATCACTTATGTAAGCAGTTATAATGCTCAAATTATTTTAAATACGAAAACCAAAAGCTCAAGAACATAATCGTTACCATGTACGGTTTATCCGTTCTTCGTGTGTTCTTGAGCAAAAGTCATGAATCTTTTTATGAGAAGGTTTGTGATTTGTTATTTTTATGTTATAAAGTGATATTGAGTCTTACAACATGATTTCTTAAAGAGTTAAAGGAAGCGGTACCATGTTTCACATGGTTAACCCTAAAAATATTGGTCAAAACGTGCTTACTGTCTGTTTTTGCCATGTTTCGAAAACAAAAAATCTGAATCTGCCTTAGTAATACAAATGCAAGTTGTAGATCATGGAATTATACACAATTTAGACTCAATAATAACTTTAAAATGTTTTATTATGAAAAATTTATGATAGTTACCGGAAAGGACATCAAAGCTGCGAAATTAATAAAGGTCCTTGGGTGGAAACACCAAATTTTAAGATTTTGAGTTAGCCATACCTTCTAAACATTTCGTCAATGAAAATAGTCTAGTTTAGGTATAAATAAAGTTATAGAACAAGAAAATTTGATGAACGAACATTCGGTAGACGAAACCCTTTATATAGGCGCTTTACACGATTACTGGGAAACCCTAATTTGTGCTAAAGGCAAGTTTTCTATTCTTAACCTTTGTTTACTTTCTCTTGATGTGATTTATACATTTTGTAGAAGCAACGTGTTATAAATCTTTCATTTGTGAGTTATTGCTTCTTGTTTCGGCATAACTTAAAAAATAAAATGCTTATTCGCGATATATTTCGAATCATACTTTATTATATAAAACTAAGTTGTCTTGGGGCGATCCTGACATGTTAAGTAAACTGAGATGAACAAGTATGTATCACTGTTCGTAATTAGTCCAGTGTATAGTATGCTATGCATAACATAAGGTGTCGTTAGGTTGGTCCCCTTTCTATATCCATTGTAAAAGGTTCTAAGTCTAAAGACAAAGAACATTTCAAGGTCTAACCACCACTCAGTCTTATTATGTTAAGAAAATTTGTTATATCAATTGTTGTACCATGAATTCTTTCAATCCATATTGGTGTGAGTTCACTTATATGCTATATGTTTAAGACTTACTGAGCATCTTAGCTCACCCTTGCATAAACCTAATTTGAAGACATACCCGATAGCTCTGGCTCAAAGAAGAAAGGAAAGAAGAAATGTGTAGACTAGTTTATTGCTTTCCTTAACTGTTCTTAACTGTAGTCATAAAGACATTTTGAAATAAGAACAAGTTCCACACTTGTAACCGAATATTATATAAATATTATCAAGTTTTATCACATTCTCTTGTTACATCTTTACTTTGATTAAACCTAGAATTGTTAAAACTTAACACAGTATTGATAATGATCTATTTATCTGAATGAGCATCGGTAAATAACTTGTGAGTGTTGTACATCCGAGATAGGACTAAGCGATGTTGACTGGTCAAATCCATCATTAAGGTTCCTCGGACCCAGATATAACTCGTTATTACTATTCAAAATGTCGGATAAGTAGGATTATTAATATGAAGAGATGTCACTATAACCAAATATGTTTCGAATGTGGGTTTTAACTAGTTGGGTAATGTTCTGTACGGAAAGAGAATTTTGCACCGGACAAAGATACAACCATTTGTCACAGATAAAGATGCAAACATTTATCACGGGTGAATATGCAAACATTCACCGCGAGATTCTCTGTTCCCAATAACCGTCCTAATGATTTAATACTGTGAATGTTGGAACATGTAAAGTTATAGAATATCTAAATATTAAGGATAAAATATTATGTTTGAGTATTAAGTCTCTTGTATCGATTACAAGGACTTGACATAAAATAATGAAAGATCTTTGTAAATTAAGATGAGAACTTTATTTGAGAATAAAAGAAAGCATCTATAAACCTATTGATTTAGCATTTATAGTGAGCACTAAGTCATCTATAGTAAGTATAGTGATTTGGGGGCGTCACAAAACTCTTGTAAGAATAATTACAAGTTCAGGTATATAAAACTTGCTCAATATAAACTTGAGTAAGGTTAGGGAAATTTGTCTCGATTGTTGATTACTGTTAACCAATACAACTTAGTATCCTTTGAAAAGACCTAACAATCTAATTAAGTTGATCTTTTAATTAGTATCATATCCAGGTTCATATAATAACCCTTGTACATCTTAATTCACTAACTCTTAATCACATAATTTGATAATTAAGGGTATATCAAACACTTAAGAAATATTATCATTATTTGATAATATTTTTATCACATAAAACCTATATTAATCATTAGTATAGTTTAAAACTTCTATCTAATATTATTAATCATTTAATAATATTTTATTAACTTTATAATATTATTAATTATTTAATAATATTTTATTCATTACTTAATATTATTAATCATTTAATAATATTTTATTAACCTTATTATATTATTAATTATTTAATAATATTTTATTCATTTTATAATATTATTAATTATTTAATAATATTTTATTTATTTTCTAATATTATTAATCATTTAATGATAGTTTTTTATTTTCTAATATTATTAATCATTTAATAATATTTTAATCCTTTAAAACCTGTTAAATATTAATGTTATATAAAATTACATTTTTGACCCATTTAATCTTTAAAAGATCCGACCCGACCCATTTTGTTAGGCCCGACACGATTAATAAACACTTCATTTTTAGTCAGGTTGTTCTACCGCTGCGGGGGTGAGGACCACCGCTACGGCGGTAGTTTAGATTTTTAAATTCCAGGGTGTTTCACCGCTACAACGGTAAAACCTACCACTGCGATGGTAGTTCAAATTTGCAATTCCAAAGTGTTTCACCACTGCGGCAGTGAGGACCACCGCTGCGGTGATATATCTGATTTTCAAAACCCTAATTTTTCAACTTTGATTTCTTTGGTTCAATCTTTTATAAAATGAGATTTACATGTCCGAAACCTACCAAATTATATTTCTAACTTCTTATTTTTCAACATTTCATGGTTCAATCTCGTTTTCGAAAATGTTTTTGACATAATATTCGAGATCAATCGCTCTACGGTTTCAAATCGATGTAGTTCGCGATAAAAGTCATGCTCATTTTTCCATATTTTTGAGAGATTCAAGTTGGGTTATCTTTATAAATCATAAATGTATCTTTCTACCAGTCAAAATGAAATAGCCAACTTGTATATTTCAAACTACAACTATTTATAACACATAGATAGTTATGATTTTACCGGTAAACTACAACTTATTTCCATACCAAGCATACAAATACACATATTAAACATACGAAATCATGAATCTTCATATATATCCAAGATCTAGCATTATAAAACATCAAAATAAGTTTTGAACGGTTAAAAACATATTTTGACTATTAAGTATATATGTAGACCATAGAAATGAACTAATGAAGGTATAGAATACTTTTCAACCTTGTAGATTTGAATTCTCTTCTTCTTCTTCTTGAGATGAACTTGGCCAAGGACTCCACCTTGAATATTCTCTAGCAATCTCTTTGGTGGATTCACAAGCTCTTAAGAGTTCTCTCATTTTTCTCTCTAAGAAGCTCTTTCTTTTCTCTCTTAGTGTTCTAGCAAAATGACTAACAACAGAAACCATTGGTGAAGCACTCTATTTATAGCACTCTGGTAAACCTTAATTAACTCCTTGATCAACTAGCATTGGTAAAATTAGAAGTAAATCTAGGTTTACTATTTAATTGATTGGCATAAGGTTTGACATGTTGATTGACTAGGTGGTTGAACAACTAAAACTTTGTGTGCAATTGAAGCAACTTTGAGCAACAATCCACCCATGTGGGCCCCTCCTCCTAGCTGTCGGCCAAAGTGACTTTTTATAGCCATTTTTGCTTTATTTTTATTACATTTATATATATATATATATACATACATATATATATATATATATATATGTGTGTGTGTGTGTGTGTGTGTGTGTGTGTGTGTGTGTGTGTGTGTGTATTTATAAATAATTCATAATTATTTGTAACGGGGTTGAAAACCGAGTCATAGTTATAGTGTCATGTTGATTTGTGAATCCTAACTTGTTTCACTCTGATATAATCGGATAACACTTTATGTGTAATTATTTTGTTTGATGTAGTCTAAATATGTACAAAATTGTCTTCTGGTGGAAAATTTTTGTTAAAACAATAGAAATTTTATGAATGGGTTGTGTTGGCTAAGACAACACAAAAATCAAGTTTGGAGGATAAGAAAGCTTTTAGTTAAAAAAAAAATGGTATATATTTATAAACGCGTTAGCTAGTTTAGTTCTATGGTCGTTGATATTCGAGCCCGTAGGGGTGTCTTTACACCTAGTGCCCTAAAGCCGACTGGTTTGGGAGTCATTGGTCGAAAGCTCGCGACATGGGTACCTTCGAAGCCTAATAGGACTAGGCATTGCACAGCCAAGTGTAAACGCGAGAAAGAACAAATAATGCCCCCGTGGTTGTCTATAAAGCTAGTAAATTCTGAATAACCCTGATGTTAGTTGATGTGAAGTCGTAGCTGACAGTTTTCCTGTTTATCGTCTTTCTTGAATTAGAACTATGATTTTCCCTTTAAGAAGCGCATTATGGCAATATTTGCATTATATCAACCTTAATGGTGGCCAAGCACACAACACACTGTATCAGTAATAATAGGTTATGAATTTGTCAATTGATATGACCTACTGACAGTTTTTTGGTTGGATGCTATGTTTATTGATCATTACAACTCCTTTGAGGCTGCTCAATTAAACTTTGTACTGGCTGACGTGGATTCGTAGGCATGTAGTGTAGATTGCATTTTTAGCTTAACTTGCATTTCAGATTGCTTGTACAGTTTCTTTATTGTGTTGCTTGAGGGCAAGCAATGGGTTAAGTTTGGGGGTATTTGATAAGTAAGTTTTATACCTACTATTTTGATGCTAACTTCCTATAATTATCACTGGTTCTCATTAGTTTTTATTACTGTTCATGCTTTTATGTCTATTTTGTAGGTTTCATGCTCTATAGCTCATCTTTGGTGTGTTCTGTCTATTTATGGACAAACTGGCTTGTGTTGGACTAGAACCTGTGCGGGGGGGAGAAATAAAATATTTCAGGACAAAATGGTTCGATGTGGGAGCGATATACGCGAAGATCGGATGCAACAAAAAATTAAGCACATAATGCATTTCTGGAGCATGGCGCAGCTGCGCCCCATTCCTTCACAAAGACTGCGCAGCTGCGCCCTTCCTCTCTGCCTGCCATCAAGCGCAGCTGCGCCCCAGCTCAGTACAAAAACGGCGTAGCTGCGCCTGTCGTTCGTGCCAAAATCCTGTAATTGACTTTTCGAACGGGCCAATTAAAATCTTCCTGCTACAGTAATCATAAAAAAAACTACCGAGGCTCTATATAACATTATCCTCAGAAAGAGGAGAAAGAGGAGATGAAGATTAGGTTAGAAGGAGAAAAAGAGAGCATCTTGTTCATTCTTCCTTGTTTCTTTGTTCTCTCTTTGCTCCTTTTGATCTATCTTGAGTAGTTAAGCTTAGAGCTGGACTGTGGAAGCTTGAAGCATTGTGTCAACCTTGGAACTCCAGATTTGAAGAAGAGAAACCAAGCTTTGCATTTCTTATCATTTGTTGTCTCTTTCTTTTCATTTGTAGCTTCAATGTATGAACATTCTTGGATGATGGTTGTTATTTCTATTATGAACTAACTTCTTTTATGGGATTATAATGAAACCTAGGGTTTAGTTCAATTTGTTACACTTCCGTGTTGTGGCTAAATGATTATGTATGGATTGTCTAATGTGGTTTGTTTTAACTGGTTAATTACTTGATCACCAATTACCATGTTAACTCACACGGAACCGAGATGGGGAGTGTGAGTTTAGATCCGACCATGTTAGCTTGTGTTCATGATTTCACATGACGTTGGATTGCATGATTAGTGCTAAGGATAGACATATACCGAAGCACCACACGTAGTCTTTTGAAAATTTGTGCTTAAACTCGTTTTTCTCTAAGTCACATAGAAATATAGTGATTTAATTAACTAGGGTGTTCTTTCCCATTCTTTTGCCCTTTGGGTCGGATCTGGGTTGGTTTTGGGTGTGATGCAACGAGAGTTGGTCATGCTTTGGTTTCGTGTTTTTGACTAACAATCTGAAATAATCAGTTAGGTTTAACAGGAAGTATCGCAGTTGAATGACACCCTAGGTGAAGTTATAATCTCATGCCTACTTTGTCTACCTAAATCGTCTGTTAATTAGTTGGCTTTAATTTTCTCAACTCAGATTTAACACGCAATTCATTGATTTGCTTTACCACTGTTTAAAGAAACCGAAATAGTTACAAAACTGTTGCTTGTTAGTTTAAAAGCGATTCATAGTCCTCGTGGGAACGATACTTTACTTATTCTATATTACTTGTTGACCACGTGCACTTGCGTGTAAGTGTTGATTTGTCATGCATACGGTTTAGCACCAACAAGTTTTTGGTGCCGTTGCCGGGGATTTTGAGTAGTTTTTATTACTGTCATCGTCGGTTTAAAGTAGATTGGTTTAGTTAAACAATCTTTTCTTACCTCAATTCTTTTTGTATATTTCTTTAGTTCCAGGTACTCTTGATCAGTGCATGCTAACTCGATCAAAGAAACGTAATCTGTTGGCTCGTAATGACAACATTAATAGAAGAGTTCAACAAGTGATTGAGGTTAGCTCTGACAATCAAGAGGGAATTGAACCGCCAGAAATCATGGCGGAAGAACAAGAGGCGCCAAAGGCATTAAGAGATTATGCAACGCTGCGAATAAATAAATTGCAAGCAAGTATCACAAGGCCTGCAATCAACACTCTTTCCTTTGAAATTAAACCGAGTACCATTCAAATGATTCAAAATTCAGTACAGTTTGGGGGAATGGCTAACGATGATCCAAATGAGCACTTGCTGAGTTTTTTGGAGATCTGTGATACGTTCAAATTCAATGGATTAACGGATGATGCAGTGAGGCTTAGACTCTTCCCATTTACTCTGAGAGATAAGGCGAAGAGTTGGCTTAACTCATTACCTCCGGGGTCGATTACTACGTGGCAAGATCTGTGAACTCTCTTTTCTCTCTATGATTTTCTATATTCGTGCTTGAATTTAAACACACATACAATTTGATTAGTGTTTAGCACCTTACAATGCACTAGTACATGGCTAGGAGAGTTGGAATTCACCCTTCATATATCTATATAACAACTTTAAAGCTTCCATCTGTAAGGACAAAAAGGGTTACGTCACACATTATATCCCTGCATCTTGGTTTCCAATTAAGTTCAAATTTGAACCATACATAGGTCTTACTACCTAGTATTTTACAAAAATATAACTTGGCTCATTTGGCTTCTCAATATCATTAAAACATTGGCCCGTAACTCAACTTATACACTTATACACATTTTAACACATTTCAACTCATTTATACACTTAGCCACATTTTAACCTTTTCGTTAACTTTGTCATTTTTGGCCATTTGCTTCAAAACTTGAATCCAACACTTCACATAGTTCACATAAGTCATATATGACATGATTGAACTTTTAAAACCACAAAACTTCGCACGAGGCGAGATTTGTCCATAAAAATCCATTTCGAGTCAAAATGATAGATTTCGATCGCTCGAGTCGTCTTTTCATTCAAATTTCCGTCCGTTGATCATCAAATCAACCTAGACACGTGTATTTACATTAAACCAAGTCATGTGACTTCATTTCACCTTTAATTCACCAAAATTGCCAAAAATCACACTTTGACGACATTTTAATCAATTTTACCAACTTTTTTCATTTTCATAACTTATGCTATTCTTGGCCCATCTTTGAAAAACTTGATTCTAACACCTCATTTACCACATATAGCATATAATTAACTTGCACGGGTCTTCAAAACCTTTAAAACTTTTCAAATGAACTTATTTTTCAAAATGATTCAATTTAGGCGTCAGCGAACGTTTTAAAACGTTTAAAATCTTCAATTGTCGCCATACAAACCGAATGACTTCCAAATCAACTCTAACACATGTATTAACATCAAACTTAGCTACTTGGCCTCATTTGACCTTCAATTACACAAAATGGCCAAAATTCACATATTGATAGCATTTTGTCATCTTAACAAGGCTTAACACTTGAACCTCCTTTACATTCTCAACTCTAGGCATCAAATACCACAACACTTGTTCAATTATCAACTGTGTATAATCACATAACTTCTATATGCACATTCTAATGCACTTTACAGATTACGATTTGGTTTATTCACCAATTATAGCCTAATATTCAAACTTTTCTAACACAAGTCTTACTTTTAAACTATTTATGAGCTTAGATCACTTTCTAGCAAAAAAATACACATGATTCCTTCATGATCAACCTTTCTAATTAGGGTTTCACTACTTCCATCAACTTTTAAGACATGATTATCCTTAAATCATTGTTTCTAACTTTGAAAACATGCATAAATAATGCACCGCCTTTGTTCTAGCAAACTTAAGCTTAGGGTTTCATAATATACAACACATATGGCACATAATTTACATAACTCTTGCTTCTATCCTGAATTCTTGCATGGCTACTCATAGACTAGCATTTGATCATATAAATACCAAGTTTTATTAAAAGAACATGGTTATACCTTCATTAAACCTTTTTCCTTCTTGCTATGAACCTTGCTAGACTTGTATTCTCCTCTTTAATGGTTGATATCCTTCTCTTGATCACCTTTTTCCATGAGATCCTATGAACTTTGTGGAACCCTAGTTCCTTTCCTCTCTTCCCTCTTTTGAGCTCTCACTTGAGCACATTCGAATGAACTAAAATAAACAAGATTTGATACTTACAAAACACACACATATATGGACTTTATAAATTCTCCAACAACTAACCATGTAAGGTTAGTTTAACTCAAGTATGGTTAGGGTCCTTTAAGTCTTTTTACATTACTAGTTAAGGACATAATAGTCATTACACCATTCTAGGACTCAAATGTCATATTACAACTTGTCAAGGGCATCATTGTCTTTAGCCATAAAATCTAGGAAATTTTAATTCCCTTTAAATCATAAATTGCTTAGTTTTGCTCCAATTTAAGTCCTTTTTTGTTTCAAACTTGGTTCCATAGGCTTAAATTTTATTCATCAATCCAATACTCCATAACTTGCTTGTCCCAAAACACTTGTCACACTTTGAACATTGAGTTTCATTAATTAATTATAATAATTCACAACATTTGCCAATTTGCGTAATATTTCATATTAAATTTTCTACGGATCCTTTTTAGTTCCTTATTCAATAAACCTCAATTTCCAACATCTTCAATAGTCAAAATGCTCATCTTTTACTTAAATCGCTTCCTCGAGAAGCGAACCTCGACCGAATTACCAAAATTCATCATCATTATTCTTTAATCTCACAATATCCTAATTACGACTTTACGTCCCTTTACATATTTACTTCATACACACATGCCACTTAAATCATACTTGCATATCACATTATTTCTATTCATTATCGGGGTATTACATTCTGTATCTACACATCCAACAAATGATTATCTTAATTAAATCCTCCAATATTAATTCCTTAAATCATTTCAAATATTTATATATCATTCCTTCTCATTTCCTTTATTCTCTATCTTTAATTCCTTCTTTCTTATAAAATCAAATATATATATATATATATATATATATATATATATATATATATATATATATATATATAATATACATACATCAACCTACCTCAGAGGTCACATTGGCACCTTCATCACATAATAACTCATATTTAGTCGCTCCTTAATACATTCCATCATTCAAACTAGGTTTTATCATATAACCTTTACTTAATTAATCATTATTGTCATTTGAAAATCCTATAAAATCCTAGGATGTCACAGTATGTGTTCATGAGTGCAAAAGAATCGTGAATATCATAAAACCAGCTCAAATGTCAAAATATAAACCCTGCATATTCATCAATTTCCCTTAAATAACAGTACATAATAAGATTCTTATCATTGGCCTTATCCTAATTCACAAGATTGATTACTCAAGTAACTACTACTAACACAAAAACGAAAAACATCCTAACTACCCATTTTCGTAGGTATCACGGTTACACTGAGCACGTGCAACAAGTCTTTAAACTCCAAGGTTACCCCCAAGTGGACGAGTTTTATCTTATGAGGGTTTGTAGTGAATTTACCCATAAAATTCAAAAAAAAATACATAACCTAAATCCCTTCCCCCTACATTTAAAACTTACATTGTCCCCAATGTAAAGTAAAAATGCAAAGAAAAGGGCACAAATAAATATAAAAATAAAAATAAAAAGAAATCAAATATGTTGTCTTGGGTTGCTTCCCAAGTAGCGCATTTGTTCAACATCATTGGCTCGACATCGATCATCTTAATATCTAGCCCGAATCAAATTTATGCTTGACGAATTGCCTTGGAAGCCATTCCTTTATAATTTGTTTAACTTTCCATTGAGATGTAAGACCCCCAAACTTGCATTCGTCCTTCTTCCTCCAAGAAAACTGACCTTTCCATCCCACCGCATTAACCCGAAAGCATTCCTTTTGACCACTTGAAAATTTCATTGCATCGAACACCTTGAAGGTCACCCCCCAATTTTCCCTACTTGTTTTCTTAACACCTTCTTGCACAAAATGGTCAATAACATCAATAGCAAAAATAGAATTAATATCACTAGGGTACCTCATGGCTTTATAAATATTGAATCGAATCTTTTCTCCATCAAATTCTATGGTTAAAGTCTCACTGTGCACATTAATCATTGCTCTTGCTATTTTCAAGAATGGCCTCCCTAATAGGATATGAGCAGGATTTGGAGATGTATCGTCATCTATGTCCACAATGTAAAAATCTACAAGAATTATTAGCTCATTCACCTACACCAATATATCCTCAATTACCCCCTCAGGGTAAGTGTTAGTACGATCAACCAATTAAATAATAACACTAGTTTGTTTTAAAGGACCTAAATTTAAAGAAGCATAAATAGATAATGGCATAACATTAATTGATGTTCCTAAATCTAGCATAGCTCTCTCAAACCTGATACTACCTATCTTACATGGAATGATAAACATACTTGGATCCTTACATTTTGGGGGCATTTTTCTATAAAGAACAACGGATACATTCTCTCCAACAGTTAGTTTTTCATCATCTTTTAACTTTCTCTTATTAGTGCATAATTCTTTTAAAAATCTTGCGTACCTTGTCACTTACTTGATTGCATCTAATAAAGGGATGTTCACCTCTACCTTCCTAAAAGTTTTCAGAATCTCCTTCTCTTGTTCATCCTTCTTTGAAGTTTTGGGATTCTTAGGGGGAAAGGTAAAGGGTTGGTCTTAAGTTGAATAGGAGGTTTATGTATTACCTTTGATACTTCTACGTCCTCCTTTGCATTATCCTCATCAAGTTCCATAATAGCTTTTGGTGAATCCAACTACTTTCCACTTCTCAAAGTTATAGCACTTGCATTCTCTTTGGAATTAATAACGGTTTAAGAGGGCAACTTCCCTGAGACTCGAGAGTCTAATCGTCCAACTATGGTAGCTAATTGACTCATCTGATTCTCCAAACTATGGATGGATGACATTGTTTCTTACTATAATTGTTGTGTTTGATTCATGAAGGATGTCGTTTGGTTCATGAAGGATTTAAACATGTCCTTAAGTGATGTCCCAAAATTAGCAGGCGCTGTCTGTCTAAGTTGGTACTATTATTGTTGGAAACCAGTCTGCATATTTTGAAAAGTTATTTGCACGGGCAGCCCATTTCCTCAATAGCTCAAATTGGGATGATCTCTCCATCCTGAATTGTAAGTATTAGAGTACGGATCATATCGGCATTGAGGTTGTCCTGGGAAATTTCCCACTACATTAGCTTCCTGAACAATTTTGTTTTCTTGCAATGTTGGACACATATCTGTGTTATGGCCTGACAACAAACAAATTCCATAAGTCTTTGCAACTGGCAAATTCCCTGCAGTCAACTGATGAACCATAACAGTTAAATCAGAAAGTTGACACTCAATATTACATGTACTTACCTCGTTTGTCCATTTGAGTGTACGATCCATCCTAGTTCCATACTGATGTGAGTTGGTTGTCATGTTCGTAATTAAGTTCCTTGTAGCCTTTGGAGTCTTATCGACTAGCGCTCCTCCACTTGCAGCATCGATTATACTTCTATACATTGGTAGCAATCCCTCATATAAGTACTGGATTTGGTGTTGATCGTCAATTTGGTGTGGTGGACAACTAAAGCACAATTTCTTGAATCTTTCCCAATACTCGTAAAGTGTTTCTCCACTAAACTGTCTAATGGCGCATATCTTCTTCCTTATGTTGGCAACTCTTGACATAGGAAAATACTTCTCCAAGAATAGTCTTTTCATATCCTTCCACGATTGTATCGAACCGGAGGGAAAATAGTACAGCCAATCCTTGGCTAAATTTGCCAAGGAAAATGATAATGCTTGAAGCTTTATCTGCTCTTCGGTTACTCGTTGTGGCTTCACGGTAGAGCATACCACATGAAACTCCTTTAAATGCTTTTATGGATCTTAACCTATAAAACCACGAAACAGGGGGAAAAGATGAATTAGTCGTAATTTTAATTCAAAAGCAGAATCTAAAGCAGGGTATTCTATGCATAATGGTTGTGAGTGTAAATTAGGAGTAAATAACTCCCTCATAGTCCTGTTATTATTGTTGGCAGCCATCTCTTCTTCTGAATCGCTAAATGAACTATTAGACAACAACTCAAGTGCGATGTTGAGGCCAGATGATGGAATAAAAGCTTCTTCTAAATCTATAGTTGTGTGTCTAGATTGACGAGTCTCTTTCCTTAGCCTTTTTGCAGTTTCCCCTATTTCTGGATCAAAATTCAATTCAATAGATTGAGAGGATCGAGTTATAAACTAAAAGAAAACAAAGAATAAATAAAAATAAATAAATACTCCCTGGCAACGATGCCAAAATTTGGAAGCTGTCATTAACACTCCAAAATTAATCCCTACCTTCATTTTATTAACATAAATTTTGTATAATAGCAAGTAAGGGTCGAATCCACAAGAAGTAATATTGTTTTCAATTTATCATAATATTTCTAGCAATAATTAAAAGCTAATAATAAATAGGGGGTTTTCAATTAATTATAATTAACTAAATAAACAAAAATAAATTAATAAGTTTAACCAATGAATTAAAAACTTCAGTTCTTCAGTTCAGTATCACCGTTTTTACAATGCTGATATAATCAAGTTAACCAATATTCTTCTTTCAATAAAATTAATAACCATAGATAACAACAATCTGTGTTACCCAAAATTCCCCTTAGATTTTAAATCTAATATGACAATAGCCCCCACTAGACCCTACTTATCATACAACCTAAAACTATCAGTCTAGATTTAATATAACAGTAACATTAAGAATTAGGAAATTATGTTATTCCAAACAACAATCATACAATCGCAGATTATTTAACTTGCATTCTTGATAATCTTAGCAATACTAAAAAGCTTGACCACAATCATGTAATGCTAATGGCTACTTATGATCAGATACAATATCATTTGCTTAATACTATAACTTAATCTAGTAGATGATAATAATCGAATCAATTCAATGGACCCTTATCAAATTAATCAACCCAATTATCATTAACCAATTATAATAGATCGTCTAGAATAAATTTCACAAATGAAGGAATAAATATTGGTAACTCAATTAAATCATAAATTATAAATAAAGTTCAACATCCCTTATAACTGAATAAAAGTACTTAGCCTGACATGCTCTCAATCTTGTCTCCAAATCTTGATTTTCTCTCTCTCCTCTATGTTATCTCCACTAAAAGATGTGCGTGTTTTATAGGTTACATAACAAATCCCTAGCATTAGAAGAAAACCCAATCTAATTTGGAGTCTAAAATATCAAAAAACACGCCAAAATTCAAGTCTGGCCACTACCTGACACGCCTTGGCTGAAAATGACCTGTAAATGGCGCACCCCGTGTCGGATATATTGAAAACTGATGTCTTGGCATGCCCCGCGCTGGATATAGCCTAAAATTGGTGCGGTCGCACCAGTACTTTCTCATCTGGACTCTGATTGAGATGATTCAAGATGTTCTAGAAAGTTAAGAAGTAGATCTACAACTTTCATGTTTTAGGATTTGACAAATTCGGATTAGATCATGGTCGAAATCAGGCCTATAGTGACTGCTAGGTAAACTGCAAGCTGAAAATCCAAATAAAGCAATTCTAAACTTCAATCCACCAAGCATTTACTCCAATTCCTACAAAATAATGTCGAAACACATAAAACACTTAAAAATAATATAAAATACTTAAGAACTCATAAAATATTAAGCCTAAAAATATCTAATAAATAAATATAAAATATACTTATCATTTATTCTCCACCACCATCCATTTGAATTATGCTCTTCTTTATATAGTCGTCTTGTTATTTTCCCATTGCAAATTAGTCGTTGCTTATTAAATGCCTTGATTCCTAAAATATTTGATATAAGCATTTTGGTGTAAGACAAAACAGCTTTCTGATGTGTCCTCTAATCAAAGTTCCAAATATAGTAACAATTTGACTGACCTTTCAACGTCAAATTAGCCAGTAGACACAAGTAACTCTGATTTCTAGATTTAGCTTTGACTTGGAACGATTGCATCGGGTGGTGTGATGTCGCAAGCATCCAAAAATAAAATCTTACTTTGAAAAAATAAATATGTAGTAGTGCAAGTAAGAGTCGATCCCACAGAGAATGATTAATTTAATTTTATGTTTTTGCAAATAAAAATTGGGGGGTTTTTAATTAAAGAAATAATTTGAATAAAATTAACTAAAATAAATATACAAGAAATAAATAAGAAGAAAAAACCTTGGTTTAAGTCAATATCCACCATTAAGAATTTTCAACTGATCACTGATGCAAGAATAAATCAATTCATATTTTAAATATTTAACGTGGAATAATTACTCCCATTCGAATAATTTTCCTATCTCTCCTTAATTTTAGTTAAGCAGAAACAAGCGATTTAAATGACCCTTACTACTAAATAATCTCAGACAAGTGCTAAAGATTTAACCTAGTAGCAGCATAAAGAAATAGAGAGATCGTTAAACTAAACAACACAATCCAAGCGTCTGCATTTAATTTAGATGAATATTCTTCCTAAGATAAAATAATATTTTGATAAGCAAAATAATTATTAAACTTAGTTGCTTCGCAAATTAAAGTGACCAAACAATTACGGATTTGATATTTAATTTAGCAGTAGATTTCAACGAATAATAAACTAGTGTGCACCCTAGCAATTAAACGAATTAATCATAAAATTAAACACAGAAAAATATTCAATACTCAAAATATAAATTGAACAATTAAAATAAATTAGATCTCACAGTATATAAAGCTTGATGGCTTCAATAACTTAAACCAAGAAAAAGAATTTAGTTACTCATAATTGTAGAGAGCATCAAAGAATAGAAGAGAGAATTTTTATTCTAATAGAAAAGTTATTTTTTACATTGTGTGTCAAGCCCTCTATTTATAGGCTCCAAAATCCTCATAACTCTAGTAAGAAATAAACTTTTCAAACCCTAATAGGATTTAAAATACAAATAAAAATAAAATAAAAAGAAAATTAAGTATTATCCTAACCCTTGTTGGAATAAAAATCCAATTTGGAATCAAAAAGTAGCAAAATTCGCGAAATAATCTGATTTGGACAATTAACGTGCAAAACAAACGCGGCCTTCGCTACAGTAGACGCCAACGACAACTGTGACGACCCAAAATCCGAGTTCCATAACCTCGAGTTTGGTTCTCACTATTCAACACATTACTAACAATTAAATACATACATTGCATTTAAATATCGCGGAATAATACATATTGGTTCCCTTACAAAAATGTTACAATACCAGGGTCTATTAACCTTAACATAAACAGTTCCTATCATAAGGAATTACAAAAGGTTTAACAACAGTAAACACAAATTTAAGCATCTAATTAGCATGCATAAACTAACTTAAGCTCTGGCCTTTCCTTTTCCCTTATCCTTCTTTGAGCAATCAGGATTATCTGAAAAATGGTTCATGATATAGCAAGAATGAGCAACTAGTTTGCTCAGCAAGTTTAGAACAATCATATAGATTTAATATATCATGAATGAATGAGAAATATCATCAATGATTCAACAATAGATATAACAATTGTGAATAAAAAAAAATTCAAATTTTTAATAAACAGAAGATTTGAATCTTAAAATGTTGAGCGGTCACTAAGGACCCTGAACTAACGAGGGTATAATAGAGTTTCCTCAGACCCTTTGAGTTGTTTGGTTTTCAAGGGGATCAGCCTATTCAACCCGCTGTATATGCATTACATTTAGTCACTGGCGCCCAAAGTCGGTTTCCCGACACAAAATCCCCTAATTTAGGGTTGTTCAATTCTCAGACTTAATATAAGAAATCCGCACCCAACAATGGTTTGGATAAGCTTTTAAAAGTATTCAAGTATTGAATTTATAAACGTAATGTCTAGCTGAACTATTAGCTTTTGACATTTTTAGTACAGTTCATGAATCAAGAACTAATAAGCTTCAAGTGCACTAAGTGCGATTTTATAAACAATATGGATGTGGAATAATTTTAAATAATTAAACCACTTCAAGCTTTGACAATAAATACAAGTATAGAAACTTGTTCAACAATAAATGAGTAGGGTTAGAGAACTTGTCTGTCTGCTCAGCTACAATAAATGTCTAGCTTTAACTAACTTGCTTTGAAAGACCTAACATTAATAAAGTCGGTCTAATAATTAGTACGGCGTATTTGCAAAACTATACGCTTAATAATGAACTTATTTACCACATAAGTACTAACACATAAATTACATTAGTCAAAACAATATTATTAACCTTATAGACCCTCAATCATATTAGGTTAATAATTTAATAAGTTAGAAAATATTTTTCTTAAGTGTTGGACACTTATTAAACCTTTAAACAACTTATTACAATTGTTTAATTAAAGCATAATTAAATTTAATTTATTTTATTAACTCAATCTCTATTTAATTACTATTTAATCTTGGTTAAATAGAAATTAATTAATTAACTATAGTTATTATTTAAAATAAATAATAAGTAATTGTACTTACTTATTATTTAATTATAATTAAATAATAAATAATTATTACCTTAGTTTTAACCTTCTTTAATTTAATGTTAATCAACCAATAATTAAATAAGTAATTAACCTTACTTATTATTTAATTTAAGGAAATTAAATAATAGTTTACTAATCTTAATCCTCTTTAATTATTATTTAATGTCAATTAAATAATAATTAATTATTTAATTAATTTTAATTATTATTTAAGGATAAATAATAATCAAATCATTCTTATTTATTATTTAAATTAAATAATAAATTATTACTCTAATAACTTAATTTTCATTAATCGTTATTTAATGCTAATTAAATAATTATTAATTACTTAATTATCCTTATTTATTATTTAATAATATTTAAATAATAAATAATTAATTTATAAATTTTATCTCTCTTTAAATATTATTTAATAGGCATTAAATAATAATGGCTAATTTATCATCTTTATTTATTATTAACATTTAAAATAATAAATAAATAATAAATTTATTTAACTTAACCATGGTTTAGCTAACTAGATTAATATTTAAAATATTTAAATATTAAACTTAATGAAAAATATCCTCCCCAATATTATTTTTGTATTATTATTATTTTTGTTATAATTTTAAATATTTAAATTTAACCCGAATGACATTTCCGTAAATAATTCGAAAACTGAACCGAGGGCAGAATGGTCATTTCGCCGAAAAAAACACGGAGGGGCATAAATGTAATTTCGCCGAAAACAGTTGCTCGCGCATTGCGCGCGTTAAGTTGAAGCAGGACCAAAACGGTGCCGTTTTGGAGTCACTGCTGCTGGCTTCTACGCGTTCGCGCGCCGTAATTTTTTTCTGAGGCTAAACGACGCCGTTTTGTCTCCGCGTCCGACTGTACACAGTGGTCCGTGCATTGCGCGGAAACCTTTAATTTTTTTGTTCTTTCACAGAATGTGAACAGTGTTCCGACTATACACACTTTAATTAAAATTATACCTTCAAGAAATCTTTAACTCCTCAATAAAAATCCAAAAAAATTACCAATCACCTTATATTAATTTATAGCATGAAAAATTAATTTTTCATGATTTAATATCATTATTTTTTTATAAAAAAATTTTACATCACATAAACTACCACAAATCATAACTTTTTGTGTATAACTCCATTTTAAGTGATTCAAACTTTGTTTTTCTCATGATTTAATGTTCTATAATATTAGAACATCAAACCTAAGTTTTATAAAAATATTTTTGGACATAAATTCCAAAACTTGTTTACACACTATTAAATACATATTTTAGCATATAAAATATACCAAAATACAAACCAAGCATATTAAACTCAAGCATGGCATAAATATTACCACTATACATTAATAACTATATTAACATGTTTATACTAACATGATGATTTATTTAATTTAAAAATAAAACTTAGATTTAGAATAACCATTACCTTGATTTAATGGCTATCTTCCTTTTTCTTCCAAAATAGGTTGTGAAGGAAGATGACATGAATCAAGACTCCTTCTCTTCTCTTAGTATTTTGCTCTCAATTTTTCTCACACTCTCAAATGCTCTCTAGCTTGTAAAGTAGAAGAAGAAGAAATGACTCACTTAAGCTCCAAAATTTAAGTATACTTACAATTTGGATATATATAAAATCTATATCTATCAAAATTACCATCATGAGATAGCAATGATACTTACACAAGAAAGCTAGCCATACATAGTTGGTGAAAAGAGGCATGGTGCATGTACTCACAAAAAAAACCATACAAGCAATCTAATTATTAAATAAATAAGAAAATAACTAAAATAAACAAAAAATCAATTATTTTCTCTCTCATTCCATGCATGGTCGGCTGATCTAGTTCTCCTTGTCCCAAAATTGAGTCACTTTCCACTTTTAAATAATTATTAGTTAATTTAAGTATTTTTCAAGTGGGCCAATCATTGGGCTTTAATTTAAAATACCAATTGGGCTTCTATTAAATTGTTTGGGCTACTAAATTGTCAAATTTTATTATTCTCCACTTGGGGTACTAATTGACCCATGTTGGGCTAATTTAATAATTTACACATTAATTATTCAATCCATGATTAAATAAATAATTAGATTGAATAAATAATTAAATATTTTAACCCATTAGTATTAAATTACTAAATGGACTAATAAATATTATTATTAATATTTCACATTATTTACATTAATTAATAATCATATTAATTAATTTATTATATTTAATTCACTAATTATATTCAATTTATTTAAATATTTAATTAATAGGAAACTTATCAATTATTTTGATATTAAAACTTTAGGATTTATTCACTAATTTAATAACATATTAGTGACCCCCTTTAATTAATTTTAGTAATTAATTACATAATTATTTAATCACATAATTAATTAATCACATAAAAAAATTTAAATAATCTCGTAAAACTAACTCGTTGGAAATTAAATTAATAATTTAATTAATAAAGATGTGGAAATTCTAGGACATTACATTCTCCCCTCCTTATAAAAATTTCGTCCTCGGAATTGTAAAATAAGGTTACTCAAATAAAAACGGGTAATTTGCCCTCATTTCCTCCTCTAATTCCCACGTAGCTTCTTCAATGACGTGATTTCTCCAAAGTACTTTGACAAAATGAATTATCTTATTTCTCAGTTTTTGTTCCTTCCTATCGAGTATCTGAACAAGAACTTCTTCATATGATAAGTCCTTCCCGACTTGAATTGGTTCATAGGAGATAACGTGTTTGTAGTCTGGTTTGTATGGCCGCAATACTGACACATGAAACACATTGTGAATATGTTCAAATTCAGGAGGTAAAGCTACCTCGTACGCTACTTCACCCACTCTCCTCAATATTTCGAATGGTCCTATGAACCTTGGACTCAGTTTCCCCTTCTTTCCAAATCTGATATTCCATTTCCAGGGAGATACATTTATGAACACAAAACTTCCTATTTCGAAGTCTCGTTTCTGTCGATGTAAATCGGCGTATTTCTTTTGACGGTCTTGAGCTGCTACTAGCCGAGCTCTTATTACCTTGATAATTTCTACCGTCTGTTGAACCAATTCTGGCCCCAACAGTCGGCGTACTCCTACCTCATCCCAACATAGAGGTGTTCTGCATTTTCTGCCATATAAAGCCTCGTAAGGCGGCATACCTATGCTCGCATGATAACTGTTGTTGTATGCAAACTCAACTAGTGGTAGATGGATTTCCCAACTGCCCTTGAAATCCATCACACAGGCCCTGAGCATATCTTCCAATGTCTGAATTGTTCTCTCACTTTGCCCATCAGTCTGCGGATGATACATTGTATTCATTCTCAACTGTGTCCCCAATCTCTCCTGAAGACTTCTCTAAAATTTTGACGTGAAGCGCGGGTCTCTGTCTGACACAATCGATACCGGCACCCCATGTCTTGAAACTATCTCTTTAATGTACAATTTGGCCAACTGATCCAAACTGAACCTAATCTTGATCGGCAAAAAGTGCGCTGACTTTGTTAGCCGATCCACAATCACTCAAATTGCGTCATATCCCTTCTGTGTTGCTGGAAGTCCTACCACAAAATCTGTAATATCCCAAACATTTCAAAAGTGATCTAACAAGATCTAAGCAAGGTTGTCAATTCAAAACCTAAGATTGATTGCTCAAGCATACCTTGAGCTATCTTAAAGAATATATACGACTCGAAACTACGATCGTATACAACTAAGAGGTTAAATTCTTTAACTTAAACTATGTGTTATGTGATTAGTAAAGCTTGAATTGAGCTTTTAAATGTGCTGTATGAAATATCTATGTGTAGGATTTTGTGTTTTGGTTCAAGTAGTTAACCTTAACACTTATTAAAAATCAGAAGTCAATTTAGGGCAAAAACCTAAATTGGAAAAAGAGTTAAAACCTAAACCCTAACCCTAGGGTCTAAACCCTAGAAAATAACCTAGGCCCTTGAGCAAAATGTGAAGGTTAAATTGACATTCTGTTTCAAGATTCAACCTTCCCACGCTTTAAAAACACGTAATAGTCAATAAAAGTTTTTCTCGAAAAACGTGTAAAAAGCACTATTCACGAAGAAACGTTTTTCATTCGTTTGATTGTTTCTTTCACCTGTAGGACTTCTTGTATTTCACGACATAGTGATAATATGAGGTTTAGATGCCAGGGAATCAATAAAATTTTCTTGGGAAAAAGACGAAAAAGACACAATTTACGAGAAAACGTTTGTCGTCTTTTTGAACGTTCTTTTCGACGTTTGGACTTTTTCTATTTCACGATATAGCATTTATACGGGGAATAGATACCAGGGAGCCACTTATATTTTTCCATAAATAAAACGTAAATCGCTCTTCAAACGAAAACGCTTTCCGTTTTTGATCAAACCGTTGATGGATACAGTGTTTGTATGCAACACCGGTGCGTAATAAGCAATAAAAGATTTTCTCGAAAAGTGTGTCGGGAATAAGACGAAATAGGGAAAAGACAAAAATAAATATTATTTTTGACTTTTTGGTCTTCTAACCATTTTCTGAGAAATGGTCGTCAAAAACACTATTCACCGAAAAACGTGCCAAGTCTTTTGGACTTTTCACTTTACAGAAAAGTGTTCATTCGGAACAAAACTCAGTAATATCAAAATTTTAAATTAGTAGAAGTTAACCAAATTAGTTGGAATCAGACTGTTATATAATTAACTGCTAATTCATCCGTATTGTTTTCATCAAACGGATCATGAGATAGGTTAACATTAAATTTGAATAATCAAATTTATCATATTAATACCTAATTATATTATTCAATCATAATTAGTGTCTAGAATGAAAGAAATTTATCAATCGCGTCGCCCGGTAGGTGTATTTGAGAAAAATACACGGAAGGTTATCCGAGATTAATTCAAGGAAAACTTGGAGGGTCAGACGAGACATCATATTAATACTGTATGATGTATTTTATTAATAAAATACGTATAAGTAATTAAAACTTATATTACTAATGCGAAATATTTTAAATTAATCGCACGCGATTTATCCGATATACTGAAATCGGAAGAAATAATGACAAAACAGCCCGGGGAGCTTCTAGAAGCTTGGCTTGGAAAATATCTAGATATTATTCTAGTTTTATTAATTAAATAATGTGCGAAATGACTAAAATGCCCTTAGCTTTTAAACTAATGACCAAACTACCCCGACCCTTGGTTTTCCTATAAATAGAAGGCTTAAGTTCATTAGTTCTTTACCATTTTTGAAAGCTAAAGAGCAAATATAGAGAGAGTTCTTGTGAGACAAGAATCGATTGCAAAGAAATAGTTAAAGCTTGCAATAATAAAAGGTACGATTCTTAATCGTTATTATGCTTAAAGTTTTATTTTATCGATGAGGCTCAAGAACATAAGTCGTAGCCATGTACGATTTTTCGTTCTCCGTGTTCCTTATGACTTGAGCAAGTCGTTGTTATGTCAAATTTCATTTCATAGTTTAAAGCTTAATGAACATACGTAGTGGTCATGTACGGTTTATCCGTTCTCCGCGTTTGCGTATGTTCTGGAGTATTATTATAAATTGTTATAATTAAGTAAACACGTCGTTATAATGACCAAATTTTGTCAATTATAAAGTGCTATAATCACTTATGTAAGCAGTTATAATGCTCAAATTATTTCAAGTATGAAATCCAAAAGCTCAAGAACATAAGTCGTTACCATGTACGATTTTTCGTTCTTCGTGTTCTTCGTGTGTTCTTGAGCAAAAGTCATAATTTCTATATAAGTAGGTTTATGATTTGGTAATTTAGTGTTATGGGATGATGAAACATGATGGCCTTGCTAAATAATGCTTGTGGCATCAAGTTTTAGTAGTCGAAACGAAGAACGATGAAACTTTGTTCTTCGTGTTCTTCGATTCGTTCTTCGTGTTCTTGAGAAAAAGTCATAAAATCTTATATAAGTAGGTTTATGATTTTGTTATTTTTATGTTATGAAGTGATACGGAGTGTTAGAACATGTTATCTTAGCAAATTAATGCTTGAGGTATCATGTTTTACCAATCGGATCAAAGAAAGCTAAGCTTAATATACTCACAGAATTTTTTTTGCTAAAATCCGAAATTTTAAAGTCTGAATATGCCTTAGCAACCTAAATGAAAGTTGTAGATCATGAAATTCTAAGGAATTTAGACTCAAGAATCACTCAAAAATATTTTCGTATGACAAAGTTATGGCTGTCACTGTAAAAGAGGTCAGAAATATGAATCAGTTTTAGATCAGTCCCATTACTGGGAAATATGTGTAAATCAGTAAGGAATCTCGAACTTTGGTCTGAATGAAAGTTGTAGGTACGGAAGTTACGAACGCGTGAAATTTTGAACGACTCAAAAATGTTTTAAAACGAAGAAGTTATGGCCGTTTAACCGAGCCGGGGTCTGGCAGTCCAACAATCTGCCCAAATCCGAAAATTTGGCTTAAAAATGAGTTTTTGAGTTAGCCAATTTTCCAAATAATTTCACCTATGAAAATAGTGTAGTTAAGTTATTCTAAGACTTATTCAAAAGGAAAATTTGATAAACTAACATTCGGGGTCGCGTAACCCTTTTTGTAGGCGTTTAACGATTTCCCGGGAAAACCCTAACATGGTTTCAAGGCAAGTCTTCTAACTCTTGCTATGTGCTACTTGTGTAGTATTGCTAAAATGTTAAATGAGATGTGTAATGTCATGTTATTATGCAATAGATGATATGTGAAGTCTTTAACTGATGTTTACAAGCCTTCTAACTGTTATGTTTTATGTTTACGATTTACGAACATGATTTATACACTTTGTGTGTCAATGTGATATAAATTGTTGGAACGTGAGTTATATGTGATATTAAATGGAGAATTATGTTCAGTCAATGCATGTTAAAGTTTATATGAAAGCATAAACTGCGTATGTGTTGTATGTTAGACTTGCTGAGCCGTCGTGCTCATTCTTGCGAATAAAACCTTATTTGCAGATTAAAGATGAACGTTAAGAAGATCATGAACTTAAAGATGCAGCATAGATTAGGTTTTCATGTAAATTGATTGTATTTGTATATGTCATAATGACTGTTGTAATACGAACAAACAAACATGTAACCGAATATTGAATGAATGATATAAATAATTATCATCAGAATGTTGTTATGTCTTTATTTTGATATAACCTAGAATTGTTAAAATTTAACATAGTATTGATAATGATCTATTTATCTGGATGAGGATCGGTAAATAACTTGTGAGTGCTGTACATCTGAGACAGAACTAAGCGATGTTGACTGGTCAAATCCATCGTTAAGGTTCCTCGGACCCAGGTATAACTCGTTATTACTATTCTGAATACCATATAAGTAGGATTATTGATATGAAGAGATATCTTTGTATATTGATACTTGTAGTACGAATGAGACCGTTACAAGTGGACGTATATAGAATATTTAAATCCTAAGGTTAAAATTAAACCGTTATATATATGGTTTTATCCATTTATACGGATGAAATACAAGTTGATACTTGTATACTTATGAGACTGAGATCAAGTTAAGATCCAGGGACAATGTTAAGAGAAATTGTTAATGTATAGTCTAAAATAAGACTAATTCAACCAATATGATTATGGGATCATTGGTTAAGTCGATAGATGTACGAAATTAACGCACAAGGTCCGCCGCATCGAAACGCGGGGATTTTTGGGGGCGTTACAGTTGGTATCAGAGCTATATAAAAAGAACCCCGAGCCTCTCGCTGGTGACCGCCCATAGAAGGGAGGCACCGAAGCCAGACTCTCCGTAGGGGACGCCGCATGCGGTGGCAAACTGATAGGTACCGGTGTAAGGTGCTATTGAATGATGGTTACAGTTGGTATCAGAGCAGAGGATTATAGTTTCGAGGTAACAAGTACCTTGGAGTATAATCTGATGGATTAAAAAGAAATGGACTTGTGAAGAGTCCGTAAATAATTAAAAGATATGCATAAATCTTATTAAATCTTAATACATAAAAATTATTATGTGAACAGAATATAATGAATAAAGATAAACTCTTTACGAGAATATCTGAAGTTAAATAAACTCATAAAGAGATCTCAAAGCAAGCAATAAGATAAAATAATCTTATTGGTTTTTGTGTGAAACTATTTCATAAAAATGAAATGGTATGTTTGGTATGTTGTGTAATTATACCTAAGAAAAGAGATGAGTAAACTCATAAGGAATGTAAATGATGAAGGAATTAATTAAGAAAAGAAATTCCTAAGATAGTTAAAGAACGATTAGGGATTTCAATTGAAAACTCATATTAGTAAAACTGAGTAGAACGACTCTCTTGTATGGGAAAGAGTTTAATATGCTTTAGAGAACCGATCTAACTACACTATTGGTATGAATGATTCATGGTCAGTGTTCTCAAAGCGGGTTACACACTGAATGAAATCATTTGAGGATAGTGTTGATTAGACGGGGAACTGATTCATTAGTTCTTGGGTGGAGGAATAACTCAGTTTGCTATATTGATAAGTAAATTAAAATCTTATGTCAAACTCTTCTTTGTATATATTTTGAGAAGGTGATTCTTTTCTCATATGTATATTGACTAGTTAGTAGTTGTTACGTCATAACTATAGTTTTAAAAATATTTGTATGTTAGTTACTGAGCGAACGAACCTTGTTATGGACTTGGGCTATGATATGTTAGTCGAACCGACTTGTGAGATGCGGCTACGATTTGTCTATTCAGTGCGATATTGATCAGTACCAATGTGCGCTGAGACATTTCAATTCCGTGTTGATGAGAAGGGGAACTAATATATTTGTTTGTACTTGGTTTAATACAACCAATCAGTTTACTATATTACTATATATTTGAAAAACTTGTGTTATGGTTAGAGAATAATGGAAAAGATAGAGGATTGAGGGTATTTCAAAAAAAAATAAATCTTCTAGCTATGCTAGATCTTCATGGTTATATTCGCACTTGTGTGCCTTTGAAAAGAGTGGTTCACTAGTTGAACTGGAAAATTTTGTTAGTTCTTCACTAGCTATGTTATTCATATGTCTATGCTAATTGTTTTGGCTAGACGGATTTAATGTGAAGAATAAAAATGATTTATTCATTAACACCCCATTTAGCCTGGTGTGAAGATGATACATGATGAGTCATCAACGCACTTTGCAAGGTGCGGTATACAGTCATAAAATTGCTTTTCAAAAAGTTTGAATGGTTTAAATATGAGTCAATGCCAATTGTTTCGGCTAGACACCTTTGGTTATGAAAAAAGAACGGACGTAGGAATTCGATAGACGCAATAAACCGCGTCTTATATGGTACGACAGGCTGATCACCTAAAGTACAACGTATGTGTGTTCTCGATCTTAATTGATTGTTACACAATGTATGGTGTTCTCAATCTTAATTGATTGCTACACAAAGTATGAAGTGTTCTCAATCTTAATTGATTGCTACACAAGATATGGTTTTCCAGTCCGGATGATGATTTAAAAATTATGGGTTTTATAGTATTCATAGTTTTTGAATAAGGTAAAGGTCTTGATTGACCGCTGTATAAGTGAGAAGAATCCAAGATAAAGGAAGAATGAGACTGAATGTCGAGTATGAAAAGAGGTTTAAAACCTAGAGTTATGAAAGGAAATGTGTAGAGATAAGTGAACATTGTTTAGACCTAATCAAAGTATTGGAGGTTTAATGTGAGTAAAAGATGAATTTAGAAAATTCATATTGAAGAGTAAATTGGAGATGATTATATTATAATTTCGAGGACGAAATTCTGATAAGAAGGAGAGAATGTAATATCCTGAATATTTATAGCACTTATAAATATGATATTAAATGACTAAAGTAATTGTAAAGTTAATTTCGAGGACGAAATTCCTGTAAGTTGGGTTGAATGTAATATCCCAAACATTTCAAAAGTGATCTAACAAGATCTAAGCAAGGTTGTCAATTCAAAACCTAAGATTGATTGCTCAAGCATACCTTGAGCTATCTTAAAGAATATATACGACTCGAAACTACGATCGTATACAACTAAGAGGTTAAATTCTTTAACTTAAACTATGTGTTATGTGATTAGTAAAGCTTGAATTGAGCTTTTAAATGTGCTGTATGAAATATCTATGTGTAGGATTTTGTGTTTTGGTTCAAGTAGTTAACCTTAACACTTATTAAAAATCAGAAGTCAATTTAGGGCAAAAACCTAAATTGGAAAAAGAGTTAAAACCTAAACCCTAACCCTAGGGTCTAAACCCTAGAAAATAACCTAGGCCCTTGAGCAAAATGTGAAGGTTAAATTGACATTCTGTTTCAAGATTCAACCTTCCCACGCTTTAAAAACACGTAATAGTCAATAAAAGTTTTTCTCGAAAAACGTGTAAAAAGCACTATTCACGAAGAAACGTTTTTCATTCGTTTGATTGTTTCTTTCACCTGTAGGACTTCTTGTATTTCACGACATAGTGATAATATGAGGTTTAGATGCCAGGGAATCAATAAAATTTTCTTGGGAAAAAGACGAAAAAGACACGATTTACGAGAAAACGTTTGTCGTCTTTTTGAACGTTCTTTTCGACGTTTGGACTTTTTCTATTTCACGATATAGCATTTATACGGGGAATAGATACCAGGGAGCCACTTATATTTTTCCATAAATAAAACGTAAATTGCTCTTCAAGCGAAAACGCTTTCCGTTTTTGATCAAACCGTTGATGGATACAGTGTTTCTATGCAACACCGGTGCGTAATAAGCAATAAAAGATTTTCTCAAAAAGTGTGTCGGGAATAAGACGAAATAGGGAAAAGACAAAAATAAATATTATTTTTGACTTTTTGGTCTTCTAACCATTTTCTGAGAAATGGTCGTCAAAAACACTATTCACCGAAAAACGTGCCAAGTCTTTTGGACTTTTCACTTTACAGAAAAGTGTTCATTCGGAACAAAACTCAGTAATATCAAAATTTTAAATTAGTAGAAGTTAACCAAATTAGTTGGAATCAGACTGTTATATAATTAACTGCTAATTCATCCGTATTGTTTTCATCAAACGGATCATGAGATAGGTTAACATTAAATTTGAATAATCAAATTTATCATATTAATACCTAATTATATTATTCAATCATAATTAGTGTCTAGAATGAAAGAAATTTATCAATCGCGTCGCCCGGTAGGTGTATTTGAGAAAAATACACGGAAGGTTATCCGAGATTAATTCAAGGAAAACTTCGAGGGTCAGACGAGACATCATATTAATACTGTATGATGTATTTTATTAATAAAATACGTATAAGTAATTAAAACTTATATTACTAATGCGAAATATTTTAAATTAATCGCACGCGATTTATCCGATATACTGAAATCGGAAGAAATAATGACAAAACAGCCCGGGGAGCTTCTAGAAGCTTGGCTTGGAAAATATCTAGATATTATTCTAGTTTTATTAATTAAATAATGTGCGAAATGACTAAAATGCCCTTAGCTTTTAAACTAATGACCAAACTACCCCGACCCTTGGTTTTCCTATAAATAGAAGGCTTAAGTTCATTAGTTCTTTACCATTTTTGAAAGCTAAAGAGCAAATATAGAGAGAGTTCTTGTGAGACAAGAATCGATTGCAAAGAAATAGTTAAAGCTTGCAATAATAAAAGGTACGATTCTTAATCGTTATTATGCTTAAAGTTTTATTTTATCGATGAGGCTCAAGAACATAAGTCGTAGCCATGTACGATTTTTCGTTCTCCGTGTTCCTTATGACTTGAGCAAGTCGTTGTTATGTCAAATTTCATTTCATAGTTTAAAGCTTAATGAACATACGTAGTGGTCATGTACGGTTTATCCGTTCTCCGCGTTTGCGTATGTTCTGGAGTATTATTATAAATTGTTATAATTAAGTAAACACGTCGTTATAATGACCAAATTTTGTCAATTATAAAGTGCTATAATCACTTATGTAAGCAGTTATAATGCTCAAATTATTTCAAGTATGAAATCCAAAAGCTCAAGAACATAAGTCGTTACCATGTACGATTTTTCGTTCTTCGTGTTCTTCGTGTGTTCTTGAGCAAAAGTCATAATTTCTATATAAGTAGGTTTATGATTTGGTAATTTAGTGTTATGGGATGATGAAACATGATGGCCTTGCTAAATAATGCTTGTGGCATCAAGTTTTAGTAGTCGAAACGAAGAACGATGAAACTTTGTTCTTCGTGTTCTTCGATTCGTTCTTCGTGTTCTTGAGAAAAAGTCATAAAATCTTATATAAGTAGGTTTATGATTTTGTTATTTTTATGTTATGAAGTGATACGGAGTGTTAGAACATGTTATCTTAGCAAATTAATGCTTGAGGTATCATGTTTTACCAATCGGATCAAAGAAAGCTAAGCTTAATATACTCACAGAATTTTTTTTGCTAAAATCCGAAATTTTAAAGTCTGAATATGCCTTAGCAACCTAAATGAAAGTTGTAGATCATGAAATTCTAAGGAATTTAGACTCAAGAATCACTCAAAAATATTTTCGTATGACAAAGTTATGGCTGTCACTGTAAAAGAGGTCAGAAATATGAATCAGTTTTAGATCAGTCCCATTACTGGGAAATATGTGTAAATCAGTAAGGAATCTCGAACTTTGGTCTGAATGAAAGTTGTAGGTACGGAAGTTACGAACGCGTGAAATTTTGAACGACTCAAAAATGTTTTAAAACGAAGAAGTTATGGCCGTTTAACCGAGCCGGGGTCTGGCAGTCCAACAATCTGCCCAAATCCGAAAATTTGGCTTAAAAATGAGTTTTTGAGTTAGCCAATTTTCCAAATAATTTCACCTATGAAAATAGTGTAGTTAAGTTATTCTAAGACTTATTCAAAAGGAAAATTTGATAAACTAACATTCGGGGTCGCGTAACCCTTTTTGTAGGCGTTTAACGATTTCCCGGGAAAACCCTAACATGGTTTCAAGGCAAGTCTTCTAACTCTTGCTATGTGCTACTTGTGTAGTATTGCTAAAATGTTAAATGAGATGTGTAATGTCATGTTATTATGCAATAGATGATATGTGAAGTCTTTAACTGATGTTTACAAGCCTTCTAACTGTTATGTTTTATGTTTACGATTTACGAACATGATTTATACACTTTGTGTGTCAATGTGATATAAATTGTTGGAACGTGAGTTATATGTGATATTAAATGGAGAATTATGTTCAGTCAATGCATGTTAAAGTTTATATGAAAGCATAAACTGCGTATGTGTTGTATGTTAGACTTGCTGAGCCGTCGTGCTCATTCTTGCGAATAAAACCTTATTTGCAGATTAAAGATGAACGTTAAGAAGATCATGAACTTAAAGATGCAGCATAGATTAGGTTTTCATGTAAATTGATTGTATTTGTATATGTCATAATGACTGTTGTAATACGAACAAACAAACATGTAACCGAATATTGAATGAATGATATAAATAATTATCATCAGAATGTTGTTATGTCTTTATTTTGATATAACCTAGAATTGTTAAAATTTAACATAGTATTGATAATGATCTATTTATCTGGATGAGGATCGGTAAATAACTTGTGAGTGCTGTACATCTGAGACAGAACTAAGCGATGTTGACTGGTCAAATCCATCGTTAAGGTTCCTCGGACCCAGGTATAACTCGTTATTACTATTCTGAATACCATATAAGTAGGATTATTGATATGAAGAGATATCTTTGTATATTGATACTTGTAGTACGAATGAGACCGTTACAAGTGGACGTATATAGAATATTTAAATCCTAAGGTTAAAATTAAACCGTTATATATATGGTTTTATCCATTTATACGGATGAAATACAAGTTGATACTTGTATACTTATGAGACTGAGATCAAGTTAAGATCCAGGGACAATGTTAAGAGAAATTGTTAATGTATAGTCTAAAATAAGACTAATTCAACCAATATGATTATGGGATCATTGGTTAAGTCGATAGATGTACGAAATTAACGCACAAGGTCCGCCGCATCGAAACGCGGGGATTTTTGGGGGCGTTACAGTTGGTATCAGAGCTATATAAAAAGAACCCCGAGCCTCTCGCTGGTGACCGCCCATAGAAGGGAGGCACCGAAGCCAGACTCTCCGTAGGGGACGCCGCATGCGGTGGCAAACTGATAGGTACCGGTGTAAGGTGCTATTGAATGATGGTTACAGTTGGTATCAGAGCAGAGGATTATAGTTTCGAGGTAACAAGTACCTTGGAGTATAATCTGATGGATTAAAAAGAAATGGACTTGTGAAGAGTCCGTAAATAATTAAAAGATATGCATAAATCTTATTAAATCTTAATACATAAAAATTATTATGTGAACAGAATATAATGAATAAAGATAAACTCTTTACGAGAATATCTGAAGTTAAATAAACTCATAAAGAGATCTCAAAGCAAGCAATAAGATAAAATAATCTTATTGGTTTTTGTGTGAAACTATTTCATAAAAATGAAATGGTATGTTTGGTATGTTGTGTAATTATACCTAAGAAAAGAGATGAGTAAACTCATAAGGAATGTAAATGATGAAGGAATTAATTAAGAAAAGAAATTCCTAAGATAGTTAAAGAACGATTAGGGATTTCAATTGAAAACTCATATTAGTAAAACTGAGTAGAACGACTCTCTTGTATGGGAAAGAGTTTAATATGCTTTAGAGAACCGATCTAACTACACTATTGGTATGAATGATTCATGGTCAGTGTTCTCAAAGCGGGTTACACACTGAATGAAATCATTTGAGGATAGTGTTGATTAGACGGGGAACTGATTCATTAGTTCTTGGGTGGAGGAATAACTCAGTTTGCTATATTGATAAGTAAATTAAAATCTTATGTCAAACTCTTCTTTGTATATATTTTGAGAAGGTGATTCTTTTCTCATATGTATATTGACTAGTTAGTAGTTGTTACGTCATAACTATAGTTTTAAAAATATTTGTATGTTAGTTACTGAGCGAACGAACCTTGTTATGGACTTGGGCTATGATATGTTAGTCGAACCGACTTGTGAGATGCGGCTACGATTTGTCTATTCAGTGCGATATTGATCAGTACCAATGTGCGCTGAGACATTTCAATTCCGTGTTGATGAGAAGGGGAACTAATATATTTGTTTGTACTTGGTTTAATACAACCAATCAGTTTACTATATTACTATATATTTGAAAAACTTGTGTTATGGTTAGAGAATAATGGAAAAGATAGAGGATTGAGGGTATTTCAAAAAAAAATAAATCTTCTAGCTATGCTAGATCTTCATGGTTATATTCGCACTTGTGTGCCTTTGAAAAGAGTGGTTCACTAGTTGAACTGGAAAATTTTGTTAGTTCTTCACTAGCTATGTTATTCATATGTCTATGCTAATTGTTTTGGCTAGACGGATTTAATGTGAAGAATAAAAATGATTTATTCATTAACACCCCATTTAGCCTGGTGTGAAGATGATACATGATGAGTCATCAACGCACTTTGCAAGGTGCGGTATACAGTCATAAAATTGCTTTTCAAAAAGTTTGAATGGTTTAAATATGAGTCAATGCCAATTGTTTCGGCTAGACACCTTTGGTTATGAAAAAAGAACGGACGTAGGAATTCGATAGACGCAATAAACCGCGTCTTATATGGTACGACAGGCTGATCACCTAAAGTACAACGTATGTGTGTTCTCGATCTTAATTGATTGTTACACAATGTATGGTGTTCTCAATCTTAATTGATTGCTACACAAAGTATGAAGTGTTCTCAATCTTAATTGATTGCTACACAAGATATGGTTTTCCAGTCCGGATGATGATTTAAAAATTATGGGTTTTATAGTATTCATAGTTTTTGAATAAGGTAAAGGTCTTGATTGACCGCTGTATAAGTGAGAAGAATCCAAGATAAAGGAAGAATGAGACTGAATGTCGAGTATGAAAAGAGGTTTAAAACCTAGAGTTATGAAAGGAAATGTGTAGAGATAAGTGAACATTGTTTAGACCTAATCAAAGTATTGGAGGTTTAATGTGAGTAAAAGATGAATTTAGAAAATTCATATTGAAGAGTAAATTGGAGATGATTATATTATAATTTCGAGGACGAAATTCTGATAAGAAGGAGAGAATGTAATATCCTGAATATTTATAGCACTTATAAATATGATATTAAATGACTAAAGTAATTGTAAAGTTAATTTCGAGGACGAAATTCCTGTAAGTTGGGTTGAATGTAATATCCCAAACATTTCAAAAGTGATCTAACAAGATCTAAGCAAGGTTGTCAATTCAAAACCTAAGATTGATTGCTCAAGCATACCTTGAGCTATCTTAAAGAATATATACGACTCGAAACTACGATCGTATACAACTAAGAGGTTAAATTCTTTAACTTAAACTATGTGTTATGTGATTAGTAAAGCTTGAATTGAGCTTTTAAATGTGCTGTATGAAATATCTATGTGTAGGATTTTGTGTTTTGGTTCAAGTAGTTAACCTTAACACTTATTAAAAATCAGAAGTCAATTTAGGGCAAAAACCTAAATTGGAAAAAGAGTTAAAACCTAAACCCTAACCCTAGGGTCTAAACCCTAGAAAATAACCTAGGCCCTTGAGCAAAATGTGAAGGTTAAATTGACATTCTGTTTCAAGATTCAACCTTCCCACGCTTTAAAAACACGTAATAGTCAATAAAAGTTTTTCTCGAAAAACGTGTAAAAAGCACTATTCACGAAGAAACGTTTTTCATTCGTTTGATTGTTTCTTTCACCTGTAGGACTTCTTGTATTTCACGACATAGTGATAATATGAGGTTTAGATGCCAGGGAATCAATAAAATTTTCTTGGGAAAAAGACGAAAAAGACACGATTTACGAGAAAACGTTTGTCGTCTTTTTGAACGTTCTTTTCGACGTTTGGACTTTTTCTATTTCACGATATAGCATTTATACGGGGAATAGATACCAGGGAGCCACTTATATTTTTCCATAAATAAAACGTAAATCGCTCTTCAAGCGAAAACGCTTTCCGTTTTTGATCAAACCGTTGATGGATACAGTGTTTGTATGCAACACCGGTGCGTAATAAGCAATAAAAGATTTTCTCGAAAAGTGTGTCGGGAATAAGACGAAATAGGGAAAAGACAAAAATAAATATTATTTTTGACTTTTTGGTCTTCTAACCATTTTCTGAGAAATGGTCGTCAAAAACACTATTCACCGAAAAACGTGCCAAGTCTTTTGGACTTTTCACTTTACAGAAAAGTGTTCATTCGGAACAAAACTCAGTAATATCAAAATTTTAAATTAGTAGAAGTTAACCAAATTAGTTGGAATCAGACTGTTATATAATTAACTGCTAATTCATCCGTATTGTTTTCATCAAACGGATCATGAGATAGGTTAACATTAAATTTGAATAATCAAATTTATCATATTAATACCTAATTATATTATTCAATCATAATTAGTGTCTAGAATGAAAGAAATTTATCAATCGCGTCGCCCGGTAGGTGTATTTGAGAAAAATACACGGAAGGTTATCCGAGATTAATTCAAGGAAAACTTCGAGGGTCAGACGAGACATCATATTAATACTGTATGATGTATTTTATTAATAAAATACGTATAAGTAATTAAAACTTATATTACTAATGCGAAATATTTTAAATTAATCGCACGCGATTTATCCGATATACCGAAATCGGAAGAAATAATGACAAAACAGCCCGGGGAGCTTCTAGAAGCTTGGCTTGGAAAATATCTAGATATTATTCTAGTTTTATTAATTAAATAATGTGCGAAATGACTAAAATGCCCTTAGCTTTTAAACTAATGACCAAACTACCCCGACCCTTGGTTTTCCTATAAATAGAAGGCTTAAGTTCATTAGTTCTTTACCATTTTTGAAAGCTAAAGAGCAAATATAGAGAGAGTTCTTGTGAGACAAGAATCGATTGCAAAGAAATAGTTAAAGCTTGCAATAATAAAAGGTACGATTCTTAATCGTTATTATGCTTAAAGTTTTATTTTATCGATGAGGCTCAAGAACATAAGTCGTAGCCATGTACGATTTTTCGTTCTCCGTGTTCCTTATGACTTGAGCAAGTCGTTGTTATGTCAAATTTCATTTCATAGTTTAAAGCTTAATGAACATACGTAGTGGTCATGTACGGTTTATCCGTTCTCCGCGTTTGCGTATGTTCTGGAGTATTATTATAAATTGTTATAATTAAGTAAACACGTCGTTATAATGACCAAATTTTGTCAATTATAAAGTGCTATAATCACTTATGTAAGCAGTTATAATGCTCAAATTATTTCAAGTATGAAATCCAAAAGCTCAAGAACATAAGTCGTTACCATGTACGATTTTTCGTTCTTCGTGTTCTTCGTGTGTTCTTGAGCAAAAGTCATAATTTCTATATAAGTAGGTTTATGATTTGGTAATTTAGTGTTATGGGATGATGAAACATGATGGCCTTGCTAAATAATGCTTGTGGCATCAAGTTTTAGTAGTCGAAACGAAGAACGATGAAACTTTGTTCTTCGTGTTCTTCGATTCGTTCTTCGTGTTCTTGAGAAAAAGTCATAAAATCTTATATAAGTAGGTTTATGATTTTGTTATTTTTATGTTATGAAGTGATACGGAGTGTTAGAACATGTTATCTTAGCAAATTAATGCTTGAGGTATCATGTTTTACCAATCGGATCAAAGAAAGCTAAGCTTAATATACTCGCAGAATTTTTTTTGCTAAAATCCGAAATTTTAAAGTCTGAATATGCCTTAGCAACCTAAATGAAAGTTGTAGATCATGAAATTCTAAGGAATTTAGACCAAGAATCACTCAAAAATATTTTCGTATGACAAAGTTATGGCTGTCACTGTAAAAGAGGTCAGAAATATGAATCAGTTTTAGATCAGTCCCATTACTGGGAAATATGTGTAAATCAGTAAGGAATCTCGAACTTTGGTCTGAATGAAAGTTGTAGGTACGGAAGTTACGAACGCGTGAAATTTTGAACGACTCAAAAATGTTTTAAAACGAAGAAGTTATGGCCGTTTAACCGAGCCGGGGTCTGGCAGTCCAACAATCTGCCCAAATCCGAAAATTTGGCTTAAAAATGAGTTTTTGAGTTAGCCAATTTTCCAAATAATTTCACCTATGAAAATAGTGTAGTTAAGTTATTCTAAGACTTATTCAAAAGGAAAATTTGATAAACTAACATTCGGGGTCGCGTAACCCTTTTTGTAGGCGTTTAACGATTTCCCGGGAAAACCCTAACATGGTTTCAAGGCAAGTCTTCTAACTCTTGCTATGTGCTACTTGTGTAGTATTGCTAAAATGTTAAATGAGATGTGTAATGTCATGTTATTATGCAATAGATGATATGTGAAGTCTTTAACTGATGTTTACAAGCCTTCTAACTGTTATGTTTTATGTTTACGATTTACGAACATGATTTATACACTTTGTGTGTCAATGTGATATAAATTGTTGGAACGTGAGTTATATGTGATATTAAATGGAGAATTATGTTCAGTCAATGCATGTTAAAGTTTATATGAAAGCATAAACTGCGTATGTGTTGTATGTTAGACTTGCTGAGCCGTCGTGCTCATTCTTGCGAATAAAACCTTATTTGCAGATTAAAGATGAACGTTAAGAAGATCATGAACGTAAAGATGCAGCATAGATTAGGTTTTCATGTAAATTGATTGTATTTGTATATGTCATAATGACTGTTGTAATACGAACAAACAAACATGTAACCGAATATTGAATGAATGATATAAATAATTATCATCAGAATGTTGTTATGTCTTTATTTTGATATAACCTAGAATTGTTAAAATTTAACATAGTATTGATAATGATCTATTTATCTGGATGAGGATCGGTAAATAACTTGTGAGTGCTGTACATCTGAGACAGAACTAAGCGATGTTGACTGGTCAAATCCATCGTTAAGGTTCCTCGGACCCAGGTATAACTCGTTATTACTATTCTGAATACCATATAAGTAGGATTATTGATATGAAGAGATATCTTTGTATATTGATACTTGTAGTACGAATGAGACCGTTACAAGTGGACGTATATAGAATATTTAAATCCTAAGGTTAAAATTAAACCGTTATATATATGGTTTTATCCATTTATACGGATGAAATACAAGTTGATACTTGTATACTTATGAGACTGAGATCAAGTTAAGATCCAGGGACAATGTTAAGAGAAATTGTTAATGTATAGTCTAAAATAAGACTAATTCAACCAATATGATTATGGGATCATTGGTTAAGTCGATAGATGTACGAAATTAACGCACAAGGTCCGCCGCATCGAAACGCGGGGATTTTTGGGGGCGTTACAAAATCCATTGTAATATGCTCCCATTTCCACTCAGGAATTTCTAACGGCTGTAACAATCCACTTGGTCTCTGATGTTCCGCCTTTACCCTTTGACAAGTTAGGCATCAGCTGACACATTCTGCAACCTCCCTTTTTAAATTCGGCCACCAAAAATGCTGACGTAGATCTTGATACATCTTCGTACTCCCCGGATGTATCGAGTATCTCGTACTGTGAGCCTCTTGCAAAATTTCCTCTCGTAATTCAGGCACTAGCGGTACCCAAACACGATTTTCAAATCTCAGCAATCCCATGCTATCAATTTTAAACTTGACCTCTTCTCCATCGGTCATCCTCTTCCGGATTCTGTCACATTCCTCATCTTTGTCTTGAGCCTCTTTCACCCTATCTAACAAGGTTGGGCTCGCCTCGACTTCTATTGACTCGTTTAGACTTCTCACCTCCAACTCCATTCGAGCCATCTCTTGAACCAGTTGTTCTTGATCCGTCAATATGAACAATTTCTCCCTGCTCTATCTACTCAGAGCATCCGCTACTACGTTGGCCTTGCCGGGATGATATAGAATTTCACAATCATAATCTTTGATCAATTCCAACCATCTCCGTTGCCTCATATTCAACTCCTTCTGTGTGAAGATATACTTCAGACTCTTATGGTCTGTGAATATCTCACATTTTTCTCCATACAGATAATGTCTCCAAATTTTAAGGGCAAATACTACCGCTGCCAGCTCCAAGTCGTGGGTAGGATATCCCTTCTCATAATCTTTTAATTGTCTGGACGCATACGCAACGACTTTGCCGTTTTGCATAAGCACACAGCCAAACCCCTTGTGCGATGCATCACTGTAGACCGTAAAACCTCCTGTATCGTCTGGTAAGGTCAATACAGGTGCTTCACTAAGTCTTTTCTTTAACTCCTGAAAACTTTCCTCACACTTCTCCGTCCACACGTATTTTACCGTCTTTCTTGTTAAGTTGGTCAACGGTGTTGCTATCTTTGAGAAGTCTTGAATGAATCTCCGATAGTAACCCGCTAGCCCTAAGAAACTTCTTACTTCTGTCGGCGTCCTTGGTTGTTCCCAATTCATTATCGATTCAACCTTCGCCGGATCAACCGAAGCTCCCTCCTTGTCAATAACATGACCTAAAAATTGAACTCTCTCCAACCAGAATTCACACTTTGAAAACTTAGCGTACAACTGCTCCTTCCGTAAAATCTCCAACACCAATCTTAGGTGTTCAACATGCTCTTCCTCCGTTTTGGAATACACCAAAATATCGTCAATGAACACGACTACAAATTTATCCAAGTATTGCTTGAATATTCTGTTCATCATGTCCATAAATGCGGTTGGCGCATTCGTTAGTCCAAACGACATCACCAGAAACTCATAATGCCCATATCGAGTTCTGAATGCCGTATTGGGTACATCCTCCTTTCTGACTTTCAACTGATGATAACCAGTCCTTAAGTCAATCTTTGAAAAGTATTTCGCCCCTTTCAATTGATCGAAAAGATCATCAATTCGTGGTAACGGGTACTTGTTCTTAATTGTTACTTTATTCAGCTCCCTATAATTCATACACAGTCTCATCGATCCATCCTTCTTCTTTACAAACAGCACCGGTGCTCCCCATGGAGAAACACTTGGCTGAATGTACTTATTATCTAACAACTCCTGCAATTGCACCATCAATTCCTTCAGTTCTACCGGAGCTATCCTATATGGTGCTTTTGATATCGGTGATGTCCCCGGTACTAAATCAATCACAAATTCTTTCTCCCTGTCCGGCGGTAAACCCGGCAGTACATCTGGAAAAACATCCATAAATTCCCTAACTACTGGTATTTGCTCCATCCCGGGACTCACCACTTGTGTGTCAACCACATGAGCCAAATAACCTACACAACATTTCTTCAATAATTTCTTGGCTTGCATCATCGTCAGACAAGAAGACTGTCTTGACGACTTGCTGCCATAAAATACAACCTTAGACTTATTTGGTGTCTTAAGGTGTATGCACTTCTTCTGACAATCAATTATCGCCCCGTGGTTAAACAACCAATCCATCCCAAGTATTACATCAAATTCCCCGAGACGTATTGGAATTAGATTCACATTTAATTTCTGACCCCTGATTTCAGCACAACAATTTCTATGTATGTACTCTACCGGAATCACCTCTTTATTAGCAACTTCTATGTTCATTGAGTTTTCTAGTTTGTCCCTAGGCAACTCTAATCGTCTAGCGAAATCATCAGACACAAATGAACAGGTAGCACCCGAATCAAACAATACATATGCATTTATATTATTGATCGGAATAATACCTGACACCACGTCTTTTGACCCCACGGCATCCTGTACCGTCATATTAAAAGTCCGGGCTGTCGGCTTGTTCTGTGATACAAGTCCCCCGATAGCCAGTTTGCTGTTATTGCCCTTGTAGCCGCTACTCCCGTCATTCTTCTTCTTAGGGCAATCTTTTATCATGTGGTCAGATGCTCCGCAAGAAAAGCATCTCACTTTCTTTGGGAGGAGATAATTTGGAGAAATATGTCCCACCTGACCGCAGTTGTAGCATGTATTATTCCCTTTCCTGCACTCCTCGAAGTGGTTTTTTCCACAAATATTACATGCCGTTTTCTTCTGGGTATTTCCTTGTTGATTCCCCGAGCTCTTGTCATTGTTGCTGTTGTCCCATTTACGCTTGTTGCTGTTATTATTGCCTCCACTGTTGCTGTTCTTGCTTCCCCCTTCATTTTTCTTCTTGTTTCTCTCCTGGTTGTACTTGGTTAATGCGTCACTTCCTCCTTCAGCAATGATTGACTTCTCCAACAAAGTTGCGAACGAGTCAATCTGCAGTACCGCTACCTTGTTGAATATCCAAGGTCTCAATCCATTCTCGAACCTCCTGGCCTTGCGTTCCTCCGTGTCTACCTGATGTGGAGCGAACCTGGCCAGCTCATTAAATTTTGCCGCGTACTCCGGTACCGACATGTTCTCCTGTTTCAGTTCTAGAAACCTTACCTCCATCCTACTTTTCATACTTTTCAGGAAATAATTCTCGTCGAATATTTCCTTAAATTTTGTCCAGGGCACCACACCATCCCCAGCCCTATTCTGATTGGCTTCCCACCAGAAATTGGCTTCGCCCTTTGTCGACGCCGGGATTTTCGTCGTCTCGTTTTTTATTATTAAAATGCCCTTTTCCAATTTTAGCCTTTTGAATTAAATGTGGTTTAGAAAAGGGTCGGCCTAATGTCGACGGGTTTTGAAAGATCGATATTCTATGAGCCAATTGACCAGAGTCGCCAGTTGGTATATTTGAAATGGATGTACCAACTCATCCGAATTTAGTTTTTCGTAATCGCTGGCTCATGTGACTCCGAGTTAATTGGTCCGCAAACCGAGATTCATGGAGTTCGGGGGCTTGCTTAAGCGAGGGGAAGGTGTTAGGCACCCCCCGACTTCCGTGAAACACGGTTACCGTAATCTCGATGTTTTCCTATCCTTTTAAATCCTAAAAATGTGTGTGCTGCGCGTGTGTGCGTGTGTGCCTAGGTGAATGCTTGTGGTGAATTTTGTTTGGTCTTTTGTATGGCAAATGTGCTTTATCTGGAAAGTGTTTTAACGTCTTTTGACCTAAATGACAAGGCTTCGCTTTTTATAAGAAAGATTGATTTTAAATTCGAAAACGTTGAGTGGCTTTTTATTAGATGTCATTTTGGAAAACAAACAATTTTAAACTTTTGTCAAATAGGAATCGAGACTATACATTGCCTCCTAACAATTAATATAAATAAAATGAAGGCAACTTCTAGAACTCTTTAACCCTATGCACAAAGTTTAATTAAAACGTTCATTTATTTTACGAAATCATTTTTTGTGACATTTCAAAACTAACTAAAGCCTTTCCATCAATCATGGATTAAAGTTTGCCAAAACCCTTGATTTTTAAACCTCGTGAATCTAGCATCCTAGTTTGATCATTTTTTACAAAATCTTCATTATTTGCCTTATTTAAAAACCATTTTTTGTGTCGTAAATTGAAACAAGCACTCACAACGTGTCGGGGCTATCCACGGGCATGTAAGCCATCCAGACAACCCCAAACACCCACAATCACATATTTTATTATTATTACGGGGCCTTAACCCGAACACGACTTGGTATCGTTTTAAGGCCCGATATTACAAAATACACATCCATGGACTCTATACAAGGATTACATATGCCGAAACGTCCATCATCGGGGTTCGATCACGGGGATCTCCCCCCTAGGCTCACAATCATCCTATCACAGCACAACCAATACTAAACAAATTTAACAAGATCTAGACATTTGCTATCACATTATATAACACAAATATCACAAACCCAATACTACGGCGAATCTAACAATACTAAACTCGTTACGGTGCTATATGGATCAAAATCCCAATGCCAACATTCCAAACCGTTCATGAACACAACAAGCTACATCTCACCATACGGATGTCATTGGGATATTAGGAGGAAGTCTCGTTCCAATGGAACCCTCGCTAAACATCCCTAATCCATGGATCCTCAATGATATTACAACATACTATATTAAGCAAAATCAAAACAACAACTATTCAACACCAAAATAAGCAAAAGATTAAAGAAAACACTTCATTTCACCTTGCAATACACCAAGACAAGCTTTATATTCCAAGATTTGAACCAAGACTACAAGAAATCCTCACTACTTGAGCAACAATCCACAATTTATCATTCAAAACACCTCCACCCGAGCCTTTCTCTCTCCTCCCGCGCTCCTTCTCTCTCTAAAATCTATTATTTTTCTCTCTTTTTTTTTTTCTCGGACGCAGATCTGGACGCTTAATAGAGTTCCGAAGGCAGCCGCAGGTGCAACTGCGGCTGGCCGCAGGTGCATCTACGGCTGACTTCGCTGGCCGCCCGCGCCGAACCTCGGCTGTCGTGTGCCGCCCTCGAGCCGCGAACCTGCCCCTTTGTCGGTGGCCGCAGGTGCATCCGCGGCTGTCCGGCTTGCTTTTCTCGATTTTCGTGCCGCGCGGTCTTAATTCGCCAATTTCTGCGGTATTATTTCGGGAGGCGGTTACCTAATGTATAAATTGCTCTTTGTGCTTGGCTTCCAGGGGGCGCTGGCCCCTTCCACCCCCGCCAGCTCACCGGCGAGCTGGGCAGCCGCTCGCTCACCGGGGAGCGAGACCCCCGAACATCGTAAGCGTAGTGGCCATTAGTTATGATCAAATCAAGCTCCTCTGGATCAACTGTTCGTCTTGCCGCAAGTAACCTGATGCTCGTTGTTCGTTGTGGCGGCTTTGGCCGTAAGTTGTTGGGGTGGCTTCGTGCTGGGGTCCACCTTCCTTTTCGCATGTCGGGTCGGGTGACGATCTTGCCCTCCTGACAGGGTTAGTACACAAGTGCAAAATTTGGGTGTCTACAGCTGCCCCTCTTTATCATGTTTATGGAATGAAATATGAATGAACATGATAAAGAAGTAGGGGCCCGATGCATGAAAATGCCAAATATACATTTAGCGATGTCGCACGTACGTTAAGCTGACGCGATGTCACACTTAATATGTTCATGTAGAGGTCATTTTTCAAGGTTACGAACGAACACTGCCCGGGTCTCAACTCCGGCGGGTTATTTTTGAAAGGCCAGGTATCGCATCTGGCTGGTCGTTTTTGAAATTGGTCAGGTATCGTATCTGACGGGCCGGTTTTGAGTTGGTCAGGTATCATATCTGACTGGTCGTTTTTGAATTGGTCAGGTATCGTATCTGACGGGTCAGTTTTGAACTGGTCAGGTATCGTATCTGACGGGTCGTTTTTCAATTGGTCAGGTATCGTATCTGACGGGTTGGTTTTGAATTGGTCAGGTATCGTATCTGACGGGTCGGTTTTGAATTGGTCAGGTATCGTATCTGACGGGTCGTTTTTGAATTGGTCAGGTATCGTATCTGAGGGGTCGTTTTTTGAATTGGTCAGGTATCGTACCTGACGGGTCGTTTTTCAATTGGTCAGGTATCGTATCTGACGGGTCGGTTTTGAATTGGTCATCCAGTCCTAAAATCTTGTATTCTAACGTGGGACAAGTCATACGTTGCCTCTGGGTGACGAACAGGGAGGCCAAAAGGGCACCGAGACCAGCCGCAGGTGCATCTGCGGCCAGCCGCAGCTGCATCTGCGGCTAGGATCGGTCCTATTTCAGATCGTGACCCTTCACGATCTGGTCACTTTCTCACTTTTCCTTTCTCTCATTCTCGGTTTTCCTCGTCCCCCACCCAACCTTTTCGTCTTTTGGGCAACTTTTTGGGAAATTCTGCTCCGATTAAATCAGTCTACGCACTTTGGGTAACGTTTTAACTCCTTTTTCTTTGATTTTCGCTTTCATTTGACTATTCATTTGCTTGTTTGAATATTTTAATTTTATCAATGCATGCTTATATGTGATATTTGTGTTGCCCGTAGCATAGATAAATATCGGGTTTCGTAGAGATGCCTCATTATTTTGAAAATTTATTTTATTCATTTTATGCATTTGAGGCATTATTTTCACTTGCATTCTGGGTTTGTTGGTTGCCTGACCAGATTAAACATGCCTGATTGTGCATGGGATGTCCATTTTACAAACGAAACTCTGCCGAAATTTCGGGAAATTTAGTGCACCGCTAGGGACTTTATTTATGCATTTTCTATTTTCACACCATGCTATGCCACCCTATTATTTCTAGCAATATGCGATAAGACTTTTGAAAGATAATGAGCTAAGGGTGTACCTTTTTTGTGATACCATTCCAGTTATGGATCCAGATGCTCCCAGTGGTTCCTCAGTGCCCCGAGCGTCGGGTGTCCGTCGTCGTAGAGCGACCTCTTCAGCTCCAGCTCCAGTCCTGACTCGTCATTCCCGTAGACTGGCTGAGTCTGTTATTCGCCCCGTTCAGCCTGATGTGGATGAGGACGCCCCAGCGGAGGCAGAGGCGGGTCCCTCGGGCACAGCGGCTCCTTCTCCCATGCGCCGGACCTTACCCGGGGCCCGTGCTAGGATACCGGATCTGCTCGGTCCTGACCTCGGTCGTCACCCCTCAGCCTACCTTGCGGCTAACGAGGTATATTCGTTATTTAAATTCATTCAACCTCGTGAGATTATCGGGACTGACTGTTTCGGTGGCTGTCACAGGTTCCTGAGTTTACCCAGCCTCGGGGTAACTGGTTCAGCATTTACACCCTCTACCACGCGTTGCATCCCGACTATAGGGGAATGGTAGACTCCTGGGGGTTCAGACATTTCTTTACTATTGCCCCTCGTCGATGTCCGTGGGGCTATATGAGGGCCCTGTCTGAGCGCTGGTTCCACCAGACCCAGTCGCTTCATCTAGTGGACTGCGAGCTGTTGTTGACTCCTCTGGACTAGCGTTATATTACCGGGGTGGAGTTCTCCGGACCCCGTGTTCCTCTAGAGCCGGACATCACTTCCGTAACCGTTCGATCCTTGTTGGGGTTCACTCCTCAGGATAAGGTCTTTAAGGCCCGCAGCATCCGATCCGGAGCTTTGGCTGTAGATGCCATTGGAGGGGCTCTTTCCGAGCCATTTCCCGAGGACCGCTCCGCTCGTGACTTCCTGCTCCGGCGTCTATTCCTGACTATCATGAGGGGCTATTTTCTGGGGAACAACTCCTCGACCATCCATTTCAATATCGTCGGCGCTACTCGAGATGTGGATCGGATCGGGGACTATGACTGGGGTTCCTTCACCTTCGCCCATTTCCTCCATGGCCTTCGCCTTCGCTCAGAGGGGCAGACAGATGCCTGGCTGGGGTTTTATCCTTTTCGGCTGGTAAGTCCCATTCATTTAGCCGCTTTATTTGTTTTATTCATTTGCCGTCCTTGGTACTTACGTCCCATTTTCCTTGTTTATCAGTCCTGGGCTTATAAGCGGCTACCCTGCTTGCGGCCGATTACTACCCTCGGTCCAGAGACTTATCCCCGGGGTCGTCGATGGCATCACAACACTTTGGCGGAGACCCCGGTGTCAGATAGCTTCTCCCACTGCCGGCTGCAGTTAGAGATGGTCTCTTCGGCGGACGTGACATGGGTTCCTTACACTGCGGATCATTTGGCGGCTGGCCTCGCCGGTGGTTATGCTGCGGACCAGGAATTTGCCTTGTCCACTCGTCGTATTCCCTTCTTGACTTATGGTGGATGGGAGCTGTATTTGGGGGAGCGTGCCATCAGATGCGTTTCCGGGGAGGTCCGGATCCCTTTCGCTCCTCCTTCCCGGAGATTTTGGCTCATGGATTCCCATCTCCCAGAGGCAGTGACGGCCGGGGAGGATGGATATATGCTGTCTGACGGCCCGCAGACGAGTGAGAGTTTTAGCGTCTGGTGGAGACCTCGTACCATCGGGCCTCAGACTCGGGCCACCTTCTTCCTTGGAGACCTGGTTCACGGGTCTGTGATGATGACAGACTGGATGGAGTGTGTTCGGGCCCCCACTCACTCAGATCAGATTGCTTCATTGACTCGGCGAGTGGACCAGTTGTCATTTTTTGTTCGGAGCTTGGGCCGGGATCCAGAGGAAGCTTACGCTGCAGACCCGTATGGACCTGACCTCGGTGCAGCTCCCGGCTCGTCGGGTGCCCCTGTCTCGCCTTATTCCTGCCCTGATCTGAACTTTGGCGCTGAGGCTTCCATTCCTGGGGACGTGGGCCATGCGAGCCAGTTTGATGATGACACCTTTATTGAGGGCCTATAGTGCGTCGGCTAGATCTAGATAGGCTAGGACCTCTGTATTTGGACCTGTTTGTTTTATTTGTCATCATTTGTTTTTCATTCCATGTATTATGTACAGAATTATCTTTATTTTATGCATAATTTCTTCTTTACGATGATCTACTTATTATAGCTTGTATGATGCACGATTTATTATATATGTGGACAAAGAAATTGACCCCTGTATAGTCTTTTGATACTGTTTTTTCACAGATGTCATCCCTGGATGTGGTTCGCGTGGGCCCCCGCACCCCCTCAGGGATCATGAGTCGGTTCCGTTCGTGGCTGGATAGTTTGATACCCCCAGACCGGATCATTGCAGAGGGTCTTTTGGGACACTCCTTGTCTCTTTTGTCATTTCAGGTGCCGCCGGGCTTTGTTGATGGCATTCTCAGCTGTTGGATCCCGGACAGACAGGTTTTCAGGTTTGGGCTGGAGTATCTGACCCCCACTCTTGAGGAGTATGCTCGTTTTACCGGTTTATCCGTGGATGGTCCCTGCGCACGGGTTACTTCAGGCCATATGCGCCGTCAGTTCCTGACTTTCACAGGCTTGCGGAGGACAGCTTTGTTATCTGTGATCTCTTCGAGCCATCTCGTCCCTCTATCCTTCTTGGTTGACAGATTCGGATCGGTGGATAGCCTTTCTCGATTCTCCAGTGATTTTTCAGTATCTGAGGAGCGCTGGGGCGCTTTGAGAGTGGATGTTTTGATGGCCTGTGTCATATCAGCTCTGTACATACCCGCAGGGGACGACCTCATGGATATGCGGGTTATCGTAGCGGTGCAGGCTCTCCAGGAGGATCATACCATTCTTCCCATTATATTAGCAGAGACTTACCTGTCGGCCTCATATTGTCATTCATTCTCTGGTCGCATATTCAGGGGAAGCTCTATCTTGTTATATGTATGGTTCATGAGCCATCTCAGACCCATCGGGCAGTTTCGTCGACACGGGTTCTGTTTCAGCCACAGCCTGGCCATGCAGTTCTCATTTCGTCCCCGGCGATGCACGGATACAGCCTCATGGAGGGAGTTCTTATCGGCCATTGAGGAGCCTTTCCATCTTCTGATCTATTCGGGTTATTGCTCCTTCCAGAGTTTCCTAACTCACGTGCCACCTTTTGATTTCCTCCCTCTCCTTGGCTTGAGGGGGGTGACGACTTATCATCCCTTAGCTGTCATGGGGCAGTTTGACCAGATGCAGGATCTCCATCTCTTTACGGGAGCTGCTGACTACCGATTTCTCATATCGCCTCAGACGGAGAGGGAGCTGCTGCGGGTATACGATCTTTGGTCACACAGGATCTCAGCCGATTTTGGGGATAGTCATCCCGGTCAGACACCCGATTATCTGCTATGGTTGCAAAGAGATTCTGAGATTGCCGACTTTGATCCGATTGGGGTATTGGGTGGTTCTCGAGGACTTTTCCCTGATGAGACCAGTTCAGATGCGGTCATTCCTACGGAGCTTTCAGGATTAGCGCCCATGTCTGGGGTTGAGGAGGTTTCTGCTTCGGTACATGTCACCTCCTTTGATTTGGCGGATCGGATTCAGGGATTACTGATTGAGGGTACCCGGCTCCGGTCTGCCTTGAGGGCCACCGAAATTGAGAGGGATACCGCGCACGCGGAGCGGGATGCGGCCGTACTAGCTTGTGATGCCGCCCTCTCTGCCAGAGATAGTGTTATCGAGCAGGTCAGAGTTGTCATGGAGGGCCATTCTGCGACTGTTACCAGTGCTGCTGCTCTTTTGACTCGGGTTGACATGATGGGATAGCAGATTGCGGGTGAGCCAGAGGTTTATGATGCCTCGACTACTTTGTCTATCCTGCTCCAGCTGGTCTCCGACCTGTAGATGATTTTATTCCCTGCACAGACTATGTCAGACTCATCACTTTTATTTAGAAGACAGACTTGTAATCAAAATGTTTTGTATATATAGAGAAATATTTATGGTTTTAGTCATTTCCCTTTTTGATGCATCGTCGCCCTTCATTGGATCCTCATTTTATCCAGCTGATTATGATTTCGATATATTGCCTTATTTCTTTCCTCAAGTCTTGATTGGAACTCCACAGATATTGCCGCGTGCCCCCTTTGATTTCATCGAAGTGAGTCTTGGACTTTGGGCTAATTATGTGTCTAGGTTTGGGTAAGTTTTGGAGTGTATAGGATTTCTGAATTTTCGGGAAGTGGTTTCGGTATAGGGACAATGTTTATTATTTTGGTATAGAACGGACCAGGCCATGACGGCTGAATGTATTTGTCCAAGGTAAGGTTTCGGGTTTTCTGGAAATGGGTTTGGTATAGGGACGAGATTTATTATTTTGTATAGAACGGACCGTGCCAGGATGGCTGCCTACGTACTCCCACAAGGTCGGGAGATCAGGTCCTACGTAGTTCAAATTACAAGGGAGATAGGAATTTTTTTTTTTTTTTTTTTTTTTTTTTTTTTAAGCGTAGAACCGTTTCACAGAGTCAGAGTTCAGGGGCTGCGGGAATACCTCGCCATCCATTTCTTGTAGGATAAGGGCCCCTCCAGATAGGACTTTCTTGATCACAAAGGGTCCTTCCCAATTTGGAGCGAATTTCCCTTTGGCTTCGTCTTGACAGGGCATGACCCTCTTTAGCACTAAATCATTTTCCTTGAACTTTCGGGACCGTATCTTTTTGTCGTACGATCGAGAGATGCGTTGCTGATACAACTGACCGTGCAATATAGCCGCCACCCTTCTTTCATCTATTAAGACTAACTGGTCGTATCGACTTTGTATCCAATCCTCCTCGTCAATCCGAGCATCAAGCAAAATTCGGAGGGATGCCATCTCCATCTCTACTGGCAAAACGGCCTCCATCCCATATACCAAGGCGTAAGGGGTTGCCCCTGTAGATGTACGAACTGATGTCCGATATGCAAATAGTGTGAGGGGTAGCAAGTCCGGCCATCCCCGATGATTGGCAGACATTCTCGCCATAATTCTCTTTATATTCTTGTTCGCCGCTTCCACGGCCCCATTCATTTTGGGCCGGTAAATGACAGAATTGAGATGCTTGATCTTGAATTGGGCGCACAACTCCTTCATAAGGGCATTGTTCAGATTCTTGGCATTGTCGGACACCAAGATTTCAGGCTGTCCGTATCGGCAAATCACATTGTTCCTGATGAAACTGACTATAACTTCCTGCGTTACTTTGGGGAAAGAAGCTGCCTCTACCCATTTAGTGAAATAGTCGATCATGACGAAAATGAACCGGTGGTCGTTGCTCGCTTTGGGCTCCACGGGCCCGATAACATCCATACCCCACATGGAGAACGGCCAAGGGGAAGTCATACAATGTAGTTCATTAGGAGGCGCATGCATCACATTACCGTGTGCTTGGCATTGGAAACATCGCTTGACATGATCGTCACAGTCAGCCTTAAGTGATAGCCAGTAGTGCCCGGTTCTCAGAATTTTCTTGGCCAACATTGGTCCACTCATATGCGGCCCACATACTCCACCGTGCACTTCGCCCATGATTTTCTGTGCTTGAGTCTCGTCCACACATCGCAATAATCCCAAGCCTACATCCCTCTTATACAGGGAGTCTCCGCTTAAATAGAATTTCATCGCCATCTTCTGGATTCTCTGCCTTTCCGTTCGGTTCGCCTGGTCGGGGAGTGATCTATCCCTCAAGTATTTCTGAATGTCATGATACCAGGGCTGATTTGGTTGAGCCACATCTTCTGACAACTCCGATATGTATTCTTCGTAAGCGGGGGCACTTTGTACTGTTATTTCAATCTGTGGGGTGGCTTTGCCTTTGAGTACGTGGACTAACGAAGCCAGGGTAGCCAATGCATCGGCGAAGTCATTCCGCCCCCGGGGAATGTGTCGGAAAGCTATATCTTCAAATTCTTGCATCAATCGGACTACACACCGGTGGTACGGGAGTAACCGAAGCTCCTTAGTGCCATACTCCCCAGTCGCCTGTCTGATTACCAATTCTGAATCTCCGAACACGGCTAATCTTTTCACTCCCATATTGCGGGCGAATCTCAGTCCCAATATACATCCTTCGTATTCAGCCGTATTGTTCGAGTTACTGAACTTTAATTTGGTGAGGACAGGGTATTGCTCGCCCGTAATGGAGACCAGGACCGCTCCAGCTCCCGCCCCTTCAGCATTCATGGCACCGTCAAAATACATCTTCCAAAATTGCCCTTCGTCATCACACCTCGCTTGTTGGACCCACAGTATGTCTTCACCTGGTAGGAAAGTCTCTAAAGGCTCCATCCCCCCTGTCGGCATCTCTGATAACTGATCTGCAATTCCCTGCCCTTTCATGGCCTTCTGGGTAACATACAGGATGTCGAATTGCTGGAGGATTAACTGCCACCTTGACAATCGACAATTCAGCATTGGTCTCTCAAATATATATTTCAAGGGGTCGATCCGCGAGATCAAATAGGTAGTGTGTCCATGGAGGTAATGCTGTAACCTCATAGCAGCCCAGGCCAAGGCGCAACATGTTCTCTCGATCGGTGTGTAATTCTGTTCACAACTGCTAAATCTCTTGCTGAGGTAATAAATGGCATGCTCCTTACCGGATTCACTCTTCTGCCCCAGCATACAACCCATCGCCATATCATTCACGGATATATACAGGAAAAGGGGAATCCCGCCCTTTGGCGGTACCAGCACTGGCGCTTCTGTTAATTGTTTCTTAATAGTCTGAAAGGCCTTTTGGCATTGACTGTTCCACTTTCGGGAGGCATCTTTCCTTAATAGTTTGAAGATTGGTTCGCAGGTGGTGGTCAGATGGGATATGAACCGACTGATGAAATTTATCCTCCCCAGAAATCCCCTTATCTCTTTCTCTGTACGGGGAGCTGGCATATCCACAATAGCCCTGATCTTAGCCGGATCCAGTTCGATACCTCGATTGCTCACCAAGAATCCAAGGAGCCTACCTGACTGAACCCCGAAGGCACATTTGGCTGGATTGAGCTTCAAATTATACTTCCTGAGCCGTTCAAATAGCTTCTTAAGGTGAGTCACATGGTCAGATTCCGCCCTCGATTTCACAATGATGTCATCCACGTAAACCTCTATCTCCTTGTGCATCATGTCATGGAATAGGGCCATCATGGCCCTCTGATAAGTGGCTCCCGCATTTGTGAGGCCGAAGGCAAGTCGTCTATAACAAAATGTGCCCCAGGGGGTGATGAAGGCAGTCTTTTCTCGATCCTCTTCCGCCACCATTATCTGGTGATACCCAGCGAAACAATCGACAAATGAATACATTTCATACTGAGCTGTGTTATCCACCAAGATGTGCATGAAAGGCACTGGGAAGTTATCCTTAAGACTGGCCTTGTTCAGATCTCTATAATCCACGCACACTCTCACCTTTCCTCCCGGCTTTGCCACGGGGACTATATTGGAAAGCCATTCTGGGTAAGTCGACACCATGATGATCCCAGCCTTGAACTGCTTGACTATCTCTTCCTTCACTTTTAAGCTCCATTCCGGTTTCAATTTTCTCAGCTTCTGCTTAACTGGCCTGAAACCCTCCTTGATAGGCAATCGATGTACCACAATATCCGTGGACAAACCGACCATGTCCTCGTGTGACCAAGCAAACACATCCTCATATCGGCTCAAAAGTTCAGCTACCTCTGTTTTCTGGTCTGGAGTCAAGTCTGCCCCAATTTTTAGCTCTTTGGGGTTTTCAGGGGTTCCTATGTTGATGGTGATGGTTTGGTCTAGGTTGGGTTTGGGTTTATCCTCGACCCACTCTTTGATCTCGTCGGGAGCGTCGTCATCATCTGCTTCGTCCTGCTCAATTCCCATCAAATCGAAATCCAGTTCTATATCAAAATCATAATCGTCTTTCAAATTTGGAAAATCGTTTGTTAGGCTAGAATGACTCAAATCGGTACACCTGACATGAAACAAAAATATTTGTCATATATATAAACATTAGGTACATGACTTCCTTTTCAATAATCATGATAAAAGTATGCAATAGACGTGCAGATACATAAAACAAAAACACCGTCTTAAAAACCCCCTGATCCCCCTACTGGACAAGATTCCCGGACACTCCTGCATTTACCCTTTTCTGGATACTACTGGCTGCATGGTCCAATTCCTGAGGATCACTTCGGTTTTATAGCTAGTGATGGAGGGAATCTCTGTATCTGGCACCTCCTCTATGATTGCGGCAACTTGGCTTTGGCTCTCGCTTTCACTTTCCTTGGGCACTTCTAACCCGGCCCAATTTATAAATGGCATGATCTGCTTGCCTTTAGTTATCTTCTCCTTTCCCTTTTCATTGGGGCCTGACTGCCCCGGGAGATGGCACTTTTTCTCGAACTGTTCCATAATTTCCAGTAAGAAATCCGACTGCTGGGCCATTCCTTTTACTGGGGGAACCTCCATCTTACCCACTGCTTCAGGTGTGGGCCTGATTACCCTCGGGGAGTGTTCACTATTGGCTCTCGATATCGGAACTCCGGTTATCCGCATGGGAACTTTCTTATATGAGTTCTTCGGCCTTATACCTCCTTGATATCCTAGCCCTGCCTTGCCTGCCTGTACTGGTACCTGGATGGGCTCTGTGATTCCTTGGCTGTGCTTGCCCAGCCCTTGCCCCGGCTGGAAGTTCATTGCCATCATTTCCCGGCCAACGAAGGTGAGCTCGGGGGACATCTTAAGTTTTAACTCCGGGGCTCCCAACTGCTTATACTGAGGGGTGCTGATTTCAAACGCCTGATAGCTTATTGGTTGGGCCGACTCGTCCACATGGATCACCGGCATGCCTTTTACAGAGGGAACGGGGCAGTCAGATTCTGCGGCGATTGTTACCAAATGGCCCTCCACGATGAATTTTATTTGCTGATGCAGGGTGGAGGGAACTGCCCCTTCCATATGAATCCAGGGCCTCCCTAAGAGCATGTTGTAACTGGCCGTGATATCCAGTACTTGGAAAGAAATGTCAAAAGCATAAGGCCCGATCTCCACTGGCAGCTCAATCTCTCCCACCGTGTCCTTTCTTGATCCGTCAAACGCCCTTACCACCACTTGGCTGGCCCGCAGGCGCTTAGGGCTAATTTTCATTTTCTCCAGAGTACTGTATGGGCAAATATTAAGGGCTGACCCACCATCAATCAAGACTCCGTTCATCACATACCCGGAAGAGATAACCGCAATGTGTAACGGCCTCCGGTGCACCCTCCCTTCTTCGGGGATGTCGTCGTCGGTAAATGATATTACATTGCTGTCCAATAGGTGGCCCACCAAGTGGCCAAATCTTTCCGTACTAATTGACTTGGGAACATGAGCCTCTTCCAGGACTTTGCTCAATATCTGATGATGATCATTTGATGCCAACGCAAGATCCAAGATTGATGTCAGGGGCGGCTGTACCTCCAGTGTTTTAACCCCACTCGTCTTGCCGTAATTCATTTTCTCCCAAAATTCCAATGTTTTTTCCTCCGATATTTTCCCGTTCTCTTTTCTCGTGTTCTCAAGGACCCGCCTCGGTAGATACAATGGATTTCCCTTAGAGCTGACTGATGCGCAACTGGCCTCCTCGTCGATTTTCCCCCCATAATTCCACGGGACAGCTTTCAGATTGGTAATCGGCAATTGTGACCTAGCGGCTATGACAAGGGGTTTTGGGGCTGATAACCGGATAGGCTCTGTTTTGGTATCTCGCATCACGCCAACTAACTTGACAGGCTCGTTTTGCGCTCCCTCCTGGACATGGGTCATGGCAATTTCTCCTTCTATCCTCCTTATGTATATTGATTTCAAGGGACCTTCTGCCCCACTGCTTTCCACTACGTTCACGCCTCCCCCATTGTGTTCGGGAAGAGGGTTGGCCTTTACGTTTGGGGGTTCCGGTTGCTCTACCACTATCTCTCCGCCGTCGATCATGTTCTGGATTTTATGCTTTAGTGACCAGCATTCTTGGGTGTCGTGCCCTGGGGAAGCCAAGTGGTAGGCGCATCTCTTGCTAGGGTCATATCTCTTGCTTTTCGGGTCTGATGGAGGCAATAGCTCGGTAATCTTTTTCTGGCCCACCAACAGGGCCAGTATATGTTCCAATGAATCCCCCAATGGGGTGAACTCCCTTTCTGGTGGCTTTTCAAACTTCCTGCGCCCCTCATATATTTGATTGTTGAAATTTGACGGACGCGGGGCCTCATTTCTTTGCATGCGGACCGGAGGGCTGGTCATTATTTTCCCAGATAGTCCTTGCAGTATCAGGGACACATCCTCTCCCTTTTTCTTCTGGGGTCTCCGGGAAGAACTGCCATAGTTTCCACTCTGAATTTGCTCAGCAACAGCTTCAAGAGCGGTGAAATCTCGGATCTTTCCTGACTTCAATCCCATCTCAGCCATCTCCCCATGCTTGATCATTTCCGCAAAAGGCTTCCCTATCCCTGCTATAACCCTTTCATAGTAAGGAGCCTCTTGTATATCGATGAAGGTCATTACCATCTCTGCCTCACTCATGGGTGGGTTCACTTGGGCTGCCATCCTCCTCCACCGCTGAGCATAGTCTCTGAAGGATTCACTGGTCTGTTTTCTGATTTTGGTCATCTGGTATCGATCCGGGGCCATCTGGGACTGAAAGCTGTATTGGGTTAGGAAAGTATGGGCCAGCTCCTCCCAATTGTGAATCTTAGCATTGTCCAATCTCGCATACCACGTTCTAGCCTCCCCTGTCAGGCTTTTCTGGAACAGTTGCATTCTCAGTGACTCGTCCTCAGCATATCCCCCCAGCTCTCCGATGTATACTTTCAAATGGGTGTAAGGATCCCCTGACCCGTTATACTTTTCAAATTCGGGGAGTTTGAACTTTTCTGGATATCTGGTTCCCGGAAAGATGCACAGATCGGAGTAGTTAACACTGCCATATGACCCGATTCCCTTCATAGTTTTGATGGCCTCCTCCATCTATTTTATTTTCTTGCTGACAGTGCTGGCAACCTCATCCTCTGGAATGATAATGATTTGTTTTGCCGGTTCAACCTTTGGAGTTTCTGGGGTCAGTATGTTCTCTTGAGATGATGGCCCCGGCTGGTCCTCGAGCTGTGGCCCTGATTTTAGTTTGAAATGCTCTTTGAGCAACATAGTCAGCTCCGTCATTTGATTTCTCACAGCGTTGAACTCTTCCCGAGATACGGGAGCCAGGTCCGGATTAGGGTTTTCAGCCATCTCGACTGCTAGTTCTCTGGCTTTCTTAGATCGGAGACGGGTTTGGGGAGCAATCCTGCGAATAAACAAACCAAGTTTAGTTCCGGGTCATGGTATTGGCAGATGCATGCTAAAGCAATTATTTTTGTATTTTTGGGTTTTGTAATCTTTTTCTGCAAAACAGGGTCAGTGTCCTTTTTATTTTAACCAAGGTAATGACACAGTGCAAATCACGATGCTCTCCAAGCTTGCCCCTGTAAAACAGAGGTTAGTACTTTTATTTGGAAAAAGTGGTTGGTGCAAAAGGATTGACTACAGTATGATATTACGTGCGTAAAATGTAAAAGGGTATGAAGAGACTTCCCTCGCGTTGGGTTTATCTGAGGCTGACCAACCCTAAGTTACTCTCGCGGGCTTTTCGGCATGAAGGTTCCCAGATCTTCGCAACATACTCGAAGGGAATGAATCCGATCTTTCAATTGGATTGGATCTGAGTGGATGCTTTTCCTGAGCCTCGCCGGGGAGCACCCCTTTGAGTCCAGTAATCCACATCCGACGGGTTTGCCTCAGGAGGAGGAACTGCTCAACATACATTTATCATACATTCATCGTACCTCACCGTATGCAAATGATGACATTAAGGTAAAGCATTCGTAAAGTAATCACAAAACTCGCACATTTATTCATACACGCACAAAAGGTAGATTAATCAAAAGTAACGCAACCACACATTTTTTAGATTTTTTGAAGAATAGGAAAACATCAAGATTTTAAACGCAGCTTAAGCCCTCTAATGGTCCCCAGCGGAGTCGCCAGCTGTCGACGCCGGGATTTTCGTCGTCTCGTTTTTTATTATTAAAATGCCCTTTTCCAATTTTAGCCTTTTGAATTAAATGTGGTTTAGAAAAGGGTCGGCTTAATGTCGACGGGTTTTGAAAGATCGATATTTTATGAGCCAATTGACCAGAGTCGCCAGTTGGTATATTTGAAATGGATGTACCAACTCATCCGAATTTAGTTTTTCGTAATCGCTGGCTCATGTGACTCCGAGTTAATTGGTCCGCAAACAGAGATTCATGGAGTTCGGGGGCTTGCTTAAGCGAGGGGAAGGTGTTAGGCACCCCCCGACTTCCGTGAAACACGGTTACCGCAATCTCGATGTTTTCCTATCCTTTTAAATCCTAAAAATGTGTGAGCTGCGCGTGTGTGCGTGTGTGCCTAGGTGAATGCTTGTGGTGAAATTTGTTTGGTCTTTTGTATGGCAAATGTGCTTTATCTGGAAAGTGTTTTAACGTCTTTTGACCCAAATGACAAGGCTTCGCTTTTTATAAGAAAGATTGATTTTAAATTCGAAAACGTTGAGTGGCTTTTTATTAGATGTCATTTTGGAAAACAAACAATTTTAAACTTTTGTCAAATAGGAATCGAGACTATACATTGCCTCCTAACAATTAATATAAATAAAATGAAGGCAACTTCTAGAACTCTTTAACCCTATGCACAAAGTTTAATTAAAACGTTCATTTATTTTACGAAATCATTTTTTGTGACATTTCAAAACTAACTAAAGCCTTTCCATCAATCATGGATTAAAGTTTGCCAAAACCCTTGATTTTTAAACCTCGTGAATCTAGCATCCTAGTTTGATCATTTTTTACAAAATCTTCATTATTTGCCTTATTTAAAAACCATTTTTTGTGTCGTAAATTAAAACAAGCACTCACAACGTGTCGGGGCTATCCACGGGCATGTAAGCCATCCAGACAACCCCAAACACCCACAATCACATATTTTATTATTATTACGGGGCCTTAACCCGAACACGACTTGGTATCGTTTTAAGGCCCGATATTACAAAATACACATCCATGGACTCTATACAAGGATTACATATGCCGAAACGTCCATCATCGGGGTTCGATCACGGGGATCTCCCCCCTAGGCTCACAATCATCCTATCACAGCACAACCAATACTAAACAAATTTAACAAGATCTAGACATTTGCTATCACATTATATAACACAAATATCACAAACCCAATACTACGGCGAATCTAACAATACTAAACTCGTTACGGTGCTATATGGATCAAAATCCCAATGCCAACATTCCAAACCGTTCATGAACACAACAAGCTACATCTCACCATACGGATGTCATTGGGATATTAGGAGGAAGTCTCGTTCCAATGGAACCCTCGCTAAACATCCCTAATCCATGGATCCTCAATGATATTACAACATACTATATTAAGCAAAATCAAAACAACAACTATTCAACACCAAAATAAGCAAAAGATTAAAGAAAACACTTCATTTCACCTTGCAATACACCAAGACAAGCTTTATATTCCAAGATTTGAACCAAGACTACAAGAAATCCTCACTACTTGAGCAACAATCCACAATTTATCATTCAAAACACCTCCACCCGAGCCTTTCTCTCTCCTCCCGCGCTCCTTCTCTCTCTAAAATCTATTATTTTTCTCTCTTTTTTTTTTTCTCGGACGCAGATCTGGACGCTTAATAGAGTTCCGAAGGCAGCCGCAGGTGCAACTGCGGCTGGCCGCAGGTGCATCTACGGCTGACTTCGCTGGCCGCCCGCGCCGAACCTCGGCTGTCGTGTGCCGCCCTCGAGCCGCGAACCTGCCCCTTTGTCGGTGGCCGCAGGTGCATCCGCGGCTGTCCGGCTTGCTTTTCTCGATTTTCGTGCCGCGCGGTCTTAATTCGCCAATTTCTGCGGTATTATTTCGGGAGGCGGTTACCTAATGTATAAATTGCTCTTTGTGCTTGGCTTCCAGGGGGCGCTGGCCCCTTCCACCCCCGCCAGCTCACCGGCGAGCTGGGCAGCCGCTCGCTCACCGGGGAGCGAGACCCCCGAACATCGTAAGCGTAGTGGCCATTAGTTATGATCAAATCAAGCTCCTCTGGATCAACTGTTCGTCTTGCCGCAAGTAACCTGATGCTCGTTGTTCGTTGTGGCGGCTTTGGCCGTAAGTTGTTGGGGTGGCTTCGTGCTGGGGTCCACCTTCCTTTTCGCATGTCGGGTCAGGTGACGATCTTGCCCTCCTGACAGGGTTAGTACACAAGTGCAAAATTTGGGTGTCTACACCCTTCATCATGTAGGTAGCAAAGACTGTCTTTTGCTCCTCAGCTACTCTTGCGATAACGAACGCTTTCTCTATCTCCTTTATCCAAGACTGGGCCTCTATCGGGTCCGACGTTCCCCTAAACTCTGGCTGTCCCACCGCTTTAAAATCTTTAAAATTTGCCAACCGATTTGGTGGTGGTGGCGGATTTGCTACTATAGGGTGGCGGTTTTGCATTGCCTCAGCTAGCATGTCGACGAAGTTTTGCATATGGTCTACGTTGTGTCCCCCCTCGTCATTGTTAACTGACTCTTCTACCCCCTGGTTCCTTTGTGGTTGTCTACGTGGCGGCATTTTCTGTTATAAACAAAAATTTACATTATTATACTGTTTACATCTTTTTCATTTCATTATTTTGTATCTTAGACAATGTCTAGCTAAAATATAAGTAATTATTTCAACACGCATATAAACATAAATTCAACTGCATTTATACTCATATGCTAAAACAGTAGTGCGTAACACTTTACATCAAAAGCATACTGCTATAAATGCTTCTATCCCAGATAAGCTACAAAAGATGGGATCTGACATATCCTACAACTTCCTAGAGTTGGGATTTAGTGACATATTAACCCTCTAATAAAACAAAAGTTGGGTTCTACTGCATCTATTTACATACGAAATTAGAAAACAACTACTACTACTACTGAATGCGCATCCCCCTACGGATCACGTCGTCATACTCCTCATCCCCGATGGCCATCACCACACTCCTGCTGATGGTGTGCATAGACTGGCCCTCCTCAGCTGGGTAGTAGTGCACCCTGCTCTGAAGCCTACCATATGAAGATCGGTAGACATAGCTAAGTCTATCCGTCCTCACCCGCTTCTCGCGGATCTCCTCCTCTAGCTCGATCATTTGACCATGAGCGGCATCCCGCTGTCTCTCCATCTCTATCCGGTCCTCTATCGCCTCCTGCAAGTGTGCACGGATGGCGGCCTTCTCTGCCTGTACTTGCTGAACCTTCAGCTCAGCCTCTGCCAACCTAGTCTCAGCCACTGCCAATTTAGCCTGCAGCTCTACATCCTGCTCTACCAGCTGATGAGTTAGCACCGCAAAGTGCTCCACTGAATCCTCGTACTCCTGTACCTGATCCTCCAGTCCTACAATCCTCTCCTTCAGCTCTGTGTTCTCGCCAGATAACTGATAAGCCGCATCCCTATACTGATCCTCCATGTGCTGGTGGGTCAGATTCTGCTCCTCTAGATGCTGGACCCTTGCCTCCAGCTCCTCGTTCCTAGTGGTCAGTCCCTCTATGATGTCAGCGGCAGTAGTGCCCATGCCATCAGTTGACTCCTCCTCCTAAGACTCCTCTGACTCTGCCTCATCCTCACTGTAAGGCCTCATGACTCCGCCCCAGACGGGCTCCACACGATCCCCCTCCTCAGGATCCGACTATGGCTCCTCTACGGGTGCAGCCACCAGCGGCTGTGCAGTATCCATGTGGATATCAATATAGTCCTCCTCAGCAGCGCGACTCGACTGTCCGATCTCTGCCATCCTATATATTAAAAAAATAACACACGTTAGTACAACAATAAAATATATTCATTGATAAAATGAAATGATATTTTATCATGTATATCTCGGCTCGATGGATTTTCTCAATCCATCTCCAAAAATACACAACATGATGAATCTCCTCGATTCATCTCCTAACGCACTCGATATGAGTTTTATACTAAGGTTATAACTTAGGTTTCGCAAATCCTAACGTTTCTAACCTACAACTCTGATACCAACCTGTGACGACCCCATATCCGGGTTCCATAACCTCGAGTTTGGTTCTCACTATTCAACACATTACTAACAATTAAATACATACATTGCATTTAAATATCGCGGAATAATACATATTGGTTCCCTTACAAAAAGGTTACAATACCAGGGTCTATTAACCTTAACATAAACAGTTCCTATCATAAGGAATTACAAAAGGTTTAACAACAGTAAACACAAATTTAAGCATCTAATTAGCATGCATAAACTAACTTAAGCTCTGGCCTTTCCTTTTCCCTTATCCTTCTTTGAGCAATCAGGATTATCTGAAAAATGGTTCATGATATAGCAAGAATGAGCAACTAGTTTGCTCAGCAAGTTTAGAACAATCATATAGATTTAATATATCATGAATGAATGAGAAATATCATCAATGATTCAACAATAGATATAACAATTGTGAATGAAACAAGATTCAAATTTTTAATAAACAGAAGATTTGAATCTTAAAATGTTGAGCGGTCACTAAGGACCCTGAACTAACGAGGGTATAATAGAGTTTCCTCAGACCCTTTGAGTTGTTTGGTTTTCAAGGGGATCAGCCTATTCAACCCGCTGTATATGCATTACATTTAGTCATTGGCGCCCAAAGTCGGTTTCCCGACACAAAATCCCCTAATTTAGGGTTGTTCAATTCTCAGACTTAATATAAGAAATCCGCACCCAACAATGGTTTGGATAAGCTTTTAAAAGTATTCAAGTATTGAATTTATAAACGTAATGTCTAGCTGAACTATTAGCTTTTGACATTTTTAGTACAGTTCATGAATCAAGAACTAATAAGCTTCAAGTGCACTAAGTGCGATTTTATAAACAATATGGATGTGGAATAATTTTAAATAATTAAACCACTTCAAGCTTTGACAATAAATACAAGTATAGAAACTTGTTCAACAATAAATGAGTAGGGTTAGAGAACTTGTCTGTCTGCTCAGCTACAATAAATGTCTAGCTTTAACTAACTTGCTTTGAAAGACCTAACATTAATAAAGTCGGTCTAATAATTAGTACGGCGTATTTGCAAAACTATACGCTTAATAATGAACTTATTTACCACATAAGTACTAACACATAAATTACATTAGTCAAAACAATATTATTAACCTTATAGACCCTCAATCATATTAGGTTAATAATTTAATAAGTTATAAAATATTTTTCTTAAGTGTTGGACACTTATTAAACCTTTAAACAACTTATTACAATTGTTTAATTAAAGCATAATTAAATTTAATTTATTTTATTAACTCAATCTCTATTTAATTACTATTTAATCTTGGTTAAATAGAAATTAATTAATTAACTCTAGTTATTATTTAAAATAAATAATAAGTAATTGTACTTACTTATTATTTAATTATAATTAAATAATAAATAATTATTAACTTAGTTTTAACCTTCTTTAATTTAATGTTAATCAACCAATAATTAAATAAGTAATTAACCTTACTTATTATTTAATTTAAGGAAATTAAATAATAGTTTACTAATCTTAATCCTCTTTAATTATTATTTAATGTCAATTAAATAATAATTAATTATTTAATTAATTTTAATTATTATTTAAGGATAAATAATAATCAAATCATGCTTATTTATTATTTAAATTAAATAATAAATTATTACTCTAATAACTTAATTTTCATTAATCGTTATTTAATGCTAATTAAATAATAATTAATTACTTAATTATCCTTATTTATTATTTAATAATATTTAAATAATAAATAATTAATTTATAAATTTTATCTCTCTTTAAATATTATTTAATAGGCATTAAATAATAATTGCTAATTTATCATCTTTATTTATTATTAACATTTAAAATAATAAATAAATAATAAATTTATTTAACTTAACCATGGTTTAGCTAACTAGATTAATATTTAAAATATTTAAATATTAAACTTAATGAAAAATATCCTCCCCAATATTATTTTTGTATTATTATTATTTTTGTTATAATTTTAAATATTTAAATTTAACCCGAATGACATTTCCGTAAATAATTCGAAAACTGAACCGATGGCAGAATGGTCATTTCGCCGAAAAAAACACGGAGGGGCATAAATGTAATTTCGCCGAAAACAGTTGCTCGCGCATTGCGCGCGTTAAGCTGAAGCAGGACCAAAACGGTGCCGTTTTGGAGTCACTGCTGCTGGCTTCTGCGCGTTCGCGAGCCGTAATTTTTTTCTGAGGCTAAACGACGCCGTTTTGTCTCCGCGTCCGACTGTACCCAGTGGTCCGCGCATTGCGCGGAAACCTTTAATTTTTTTGTTCTTTCACAGAATGTGAACAGTGTTCCGGCTATACATACTTTAATTAAAATTATACCTTCAAGAAATCTTTAACTCCTCAATAAAAATCCAAAAAAATTACCAATCACCTTATATTAATTTGTAACATGAAAAATTAATTTTTCATGATTTAATATCATTATTTTATTATAAAAAAATTTTACATCACATAAACTATCACAAATCATAACTTTTTGTGTATAACTCCATTTTAAGTGATTCAAACTTTGTTTTTCTCATGATTTAATATTCTATAATATTAGAACATCAAACCTAAGTTTTATAAAAATATTTTTGGACATAAATTCCAAAACTTGTTTACACACTATTAAATATATATTTTAGCATATAAAATATACCAAAACACAAACCAAGCATATTAAACTCAAGCATGGCATAAATATTACCACTATACATTAATAACTATATTAACATGTTTATACTAACATGATGATTTATTTAATTTAAAAATAAAACTTAGATTTAGAATAACCATTACCTTGATTTAATGGCTATCTTCCTTTTTCTTCCAAAATAGGTTGTGAAGGAAGATGACATGAACCAAGACTTATTCTCTTCTCTTAGTATTTTGCTCTCAATTTTTCTCACACTCTCAAATTCTCTCTAGCTTGTAAAGTAGAAGAAGAAGAAATGACTCACTTAAGCTCCAAAATTGTAAGTATACTTACAATTTGGATATATATAAAATCTATATCTATCAAAATTACCATCATGAGATAGCAATGATACTTACACAAGAAAGCTAGCCATACATAGTTGGTGAAAAGAGGCATGGTGCATGTACTAACAAAAAAAACCATACAAGCAATCTAATTATTAAATAAATAAGAAAATAACTAAAATAAACAAAAAAATCAATTCTTTTCTCTCTCATTCCATGCATGGTCGGCTGATCTAGTTCTCCTTGTCCTAAAATTGAGTCACTTTCCACTTTTAAATAATTATTAGTTAATTTAAGTATTTTTCAAGTGGGCCAATCATTGGGCTTTAATTTAAAATACCAATTGGGCTTCTATTAAATTGTTTGAGCTACTAAATTGTCAAATTTTATTATTCTCCACTTGGGCTACTAATTGACCCATGTTGGGCTAATTTAATAATTTACACATTAAATATTCAATCCATGATTAAATAAATAATTAGATTGAATAAATAATTAAATATTTTAACCCATTAGTATTAAATTACTAAATGGACTAATAAATATTATTATTAATATTTCACATTATTTACATTAATTAATAATTATATTAATTAATTTATTATATTTAATTCACTAATTATATTCAATTTATTTAAATATTTAATTAATAGGAAACTTATCAATTATTTTGATATTAAAACTTTAGGGTTTATTCACTAATTTAATAACATATTAGTGACCCCCTTTAATTAATTTTAGTAGTTAATTACATAATTATTGTCGACGCCGGGATTTTCGTCGTCTCACTTTTTATTATTAAAAATGTCCCTTTCCAATTTTAGCCCTTTGAATTAAATGTGATTTTGAAAAGGGTCGGCTTAATGTCGACGGGTTTTGAAAGATCGATTTTTTATGAGTCAATTGACCAGAGTCGCCAGTTGGTATATTTGAAATGGATGTACCAACTCATCCGAGTTTGTTTTCGTAATCGCTGGCTCATATGTGACTCCGAGTTAATTGGTCCGCAAACCGAGATTCATAGAGTTCGGGGGCTTGCTTAAGCGAGGGGAAGGTGTTAGGCACCCCCCGACTTCCGTAAAACACGGTTACCGCTATCTTGATGTTTTCCTATCCTTTTAAATCCTAAATGTGTGAGTTGCGTGTGTGTGCGTGTGTGCCTAGGTGAATGCTTGTGGTGAATTTTGTTTTGGATTTTTGTTTTGTATGGCAAATGTGCTTTAACTGAAAAGCGTTTTAACGTCTTTTGACCCAAATGACGAGGCTTCGTTTTAAAATAAAGATTGATTTTAATTTCGAACCGATGAGGGTTTTTATTTAGATGTCATTTTTAGAAGATAGTTTTTTAACTTTTGTCAAATAGGTATCGAGACTATACATTGCCCTCTAATTAACAAATTAAATAACATGAAGGCAACTTTTAGAACTTTTTTCACCCTATGTACAAAGTTTAATTAAAACGTTCATTTATTTTACGAAATCATTTTTTGTGACATTTTTTTAAAACCAACTAAAGCCTTTTCATCAAATAAAGATCTAAGTTCGCCAAAACTCTTTACTTTTTAAACCTCGTGAATCTAATATCCTAATTTGATCACTTTTACAAAATCTTCATTATTTGCCTTATTTTGAAAATCATTGTTGTATTGTAAATTAAAACAAGCATCCCAAAACGTGTCGGGGCTATCCACGGGCATGTAAGCCATCCAGACAACCCCAAACACCCACAATCACATATTTTATTATTATTACGGGGCCTTAACCCGAACACGACTTGGTATCGCTTTAAGGCCGGATATTACAACATACACATCCATGGACCCTATACCATGATTACATACACCAAAATGTCCATCATCGGGATTTGACCGCGAGGATCTCCTCCCTAGGCTCACATTTACCCAAATCATGGCACAACCAACCCTAAACCAAATCTAACGAGATTTAACAATGCTATCACATTACATAACCCAAATATCACAACTTACACTTAAAACTATCCATTACCACAACGAACGAGATATCACCGTACGGATGTCATCGGGGCGTTAAGAGGAGTTACTTTCCGATGGAAACCTCGCTAACAACCCCTAATCCACGGATCCTTTATCAACATAACAACATATTACATCACATAACCCAAAACATAAGCTATATTAACAAAACAAGCGATAGAATACCAAAAAGACAATCTTTTCACCTTGCAAAACACGGATTCAAGCTTTTATATATACAAAACGAGTTACACCACAAGATCGCTAACTAAATGAACACAACAATGGAAAGTGTTGCTTCAATCTAGCCCAAAAATCCGGCCACTTTCTCTCTCCCGCGCGATCTTTCTCTCTCCTTCTTTTTCTTTTTTTTTCTTCTCCTCTGGTTCTCGGGTTGAAGATGGCGATCTATAGTGCCTCAGCAGGCAGCCGCAGATGCATCTGCGGCTGCCTGCTGTGGCCGTCTCCTCGGCTGCCGTGTGCCGCCCTCGAGCCACGCGAACGTCTTTTTGTCGGCAGCCGCGACTGCATCCGCGGCTGTCCGGCGCATTTTTCTCGAATTTCGTGCCACGCGGTATTAATTTGCCAATTTCTGCTGTATTATTTTGGAAAGCTGTTCTTTGATACCTGAATCAATTTTGGGAATGGTTTCCCGACGTCGAGACCCCACCCTAATGCTGTAATTGCAGTGTCCTTGTCCTTTTTTGGCGATTCGCATCGGGTTCTGTCTGGATGGCCCGTAGGCCTCGCCTCAGATGCCTCAATTCTCGTTTTGCGTTTGACAGCCTTGATCGTAAGCCGTGGTGGGAACTGCATTTTGGCGCCCACCTCTCCTTGTCGTATATTGGGTCACTTGACGATTTTGCCCTCCTGTCAGGGTTAGTAGAGAAATGCAAAATTTGGGTGTCTACAGCTGCCCCTCTTTATCATGTCTATGGAATGAAATATGAAATGGACATGATAAAGAAGTAGGCACCAGATGCACAGGAAAGACAGTATGTGTTTTATCGATGCAATGCATATGTTGAGACAATGCAAATGCCGCACTTGACATGATCGTGTAGGGGTTGATTCGAATTCCACGAATGGATGCCGCTGGGGTGTCGTACCCGACGGTCGCTCTTGGATTGGTCAGGTATTGTTTCTGACGGGTCATTTTTCAATCGGTCTAGTATCGTATCTGACGGGTCATTTTTCAAATGGTCGGGTATCGTATCTGACGGGTCGTTTTTCAATTGGTCAGGTATCGTATCTGACGGGTCGTTTTTCAGTTGGTCAGGTCTCGTATCTGACTGGTCGTTTTTTCAATTGGTCAGGTATCGTATCTGACGGGTCGTTTTTCAATTGGTCAGGTCTCGTATCTGACTGGGCGTTTTTCAATTGGTCAGGTCTCGTATCTGACGGGTCGTTTTTCAATTGGTCAGGTCTCGTATCTGACGGGTCGTTTTTCAATTGGTCAGGTCTCGTATCTGACGGGTCGTTTTTCAATTGGTCAGGTCTCGTATCTGACGGGTCTTTTTCAAATTGGTCAGGTCTCGTATCTGACTGGTCGTTTTTCAATTGGTCAGGTATCGTATCTGACGGGTCTTTTTTCAAATTGGTCAGGTCTCGTATCTGACTGGTCGTTTTTCAATTGGTCAGGTCTCGTATCTGACGGGTCGTTTTTCAAATTGGTCAGGTCTCGTATCTGACGGGTCGTTTTTCAAATTGGTCAGGTATTTTTAAAATCTTATATTTCACATGGGACACGTTGCCGGCTGACTCGGGGAGCAAAAGGGAGGCAAAACGGGTCACCGAGACCAGCCGCAGATCCATCTGCGGCCAGCCGCAGATGCACCTGCGGCTGGGATCGGCCCCTACATTAGATCGCGACCCCCACGTTTCCTTTCACTTTTTGGCTGTCCCTTTCACTCGTTTTCGGTTTTCCTCGCCCCCTACCCGGCTTTTTCGTCTTTTGGACCTCTTTCGGCAAAATCTGCTCCGATTAAATCAGTCTACGTACTTTGGGTAACGTTTTAACTCATTTTTCTTTGATTTTTCGCTTTCATTTGACTATGTATTTACCTGTGTAAATATTTGATCTTAGTAATGCATGCCTATATGAGATATTGGGGTTAGCCATAGCATATATAAACGAATGGGTCTTGCGGTCATGCCCTATTTACTTTGAAAAAAACCATGATTTTATTCATTTTATGCTCATGGTGCATCATTTTCACTTGCATTTGGGATTTGTTGGTTGTCTGACTTGATTTTAAACATGCCGGATCGTGCATGGGATGTCCATTTTACAAACGAGACTCTGCCGAAATTTCGGGAAATCTAGCGCACCCCTAAGGATTTATTCATGCATTTCCATTTCATAAACATGTCATGCTGCCCTATGACTTTTAGCAATATGCAATAAGATTTGTTTTGAAAGATAACGAGTTAAGGGTGTACCTCCTTTTCGTGATGCCGTTTCAGCCATGGATCCTGATGCTCCCAGTGGCTCCGCAGTGCCCCGGGTGGCGGGTGTCCGACGTCGCAGAGCGGCCACCCCAGCTCCAGCTCCCGTTCTGACCCGTCATTCCCGTAGATTGGCGGAGTCTATCATTCGCCCCGTGCAGCCGGATATTGATGAGGATGCCCCAGCTGAGGCAGAGGCGGGCCCTTCGGGCACAGCGGCTCCTCCCCCCACGCGTCGGACTTTACCAGGGGCTCGTGCCAGGATACCTGATCTGCTCGGTCCGACTCTCAGTAGTCATCCCTCAGCCTACCTGGCGGCTAACGAGGTATATCCGTCATTTAACTTCATTCAAATCCGTATGGTTACCATGCTTGACTTTTGATGGTTGTCACAAGTTCCTGAGTTTACCCAGCCTCGGGGCAACTGGTTTAGCATCTACACTCTCTATCATGCGCTGCATTCCGACTATAGGGGGATGGTAGATTCCTGGGGCTTCAGACATTTCTTCACCATTGCCCCTCGCCGGTGTCCGTGGGGCTATATGAGGGCTTTAGCTGAGCGCTGGTTCCACCATACACAGTCGCTTCATCTTCTTGACTGTGAGCTGATGTTGACTCCTCTCGACTGGTGTTATATCACCGGGGTGGAGTTTTCCGGATCCCGGGTCCCCCTGGAGACTGACATCACCACCGCAGCTGTTCGATCCCTGTTGGGCTACTCTCCCCATGATAAGGTCTTTAAGGCCCGCAGCATCCGATCGGGAGCCTTGGCTGTAGATGCCATTGGAGGGGTCCTCTCCGAGCCATTCCCTGAGGACCGGTCTACTCGTGATTTTCTGCTCCGCCGTCTGTTTCTGACCATTATGAGGGGCTGTTTTCTGGGGAACAACTCCTCGACTATCCATTTCAGCATCGTCGGAGCCACCAGGGATGTTGACCGGATCGGGGATTACGACTGGGGCTCTTTCACCTTTGCTTACTTCCTCCAGGGTCTTCGTCTTCGCTCAGAGGGACAGACCGATGCTTGGCTCGGCTTCTATCCCTTCCTGCTAGTAAGTCCCTTTTATCATACAGTTCTCGTTTCGTCCCATTTCTTTGTTCCTTCTTGCTACTTACGGCTTTTCTGTTTTGTTTGACAGTTCTGGGCCTACGAGAGATTACCCTGCTTGCGGCCCGTTACTATCCTCGGCCCGGAGACTTATCCCAGGGGTCGTAGATGGCATCATAGTACTCTCGAGGAGACCCCAGTGTCTGATAGTTTCGCTCACTGTCGGCTGCAGTTAGAGCTGATCTCGTCTGCGGATGTGACCTGGGTTCCTTACACGGCGGATCATTTGGCGGCTGGCCTTGCTGGTGGTTATGCTGCGGACCTGGAGCATGCCTTATCCACTCGCCGTATTCCGTTTCTGACCTACGGTGGATGGGAGCTATATCTGGGGGAGCGCGCCATCAGATGTGTGACCGGGGAGGCTCGTATCCCTTTGCCCCCCCCCCCCCTCAGAGAGAGCTTGGTTTGCGGATGCCCACCTTCCAGAGGCCCTGATGGCCGGGGAGGACGGCTATATGCTTTCTGTTGGTCCGCATACGAGCGAGAGCTTCAGTGCCTGGTGGAGACCCCGCACTATCGGTCCTCAGACCCGGGCTACTTTCTTCCTCGGAGACCTGGTTCACGGGTCGGTGATGATGGCAGATTGGATGGAGTGCGTCCGTGTCCCCACCCATTCGGACCAGATTGCTTCACTCACTCGGAGGGTGGATCAGTTATCTCTCTTCGTTCGAAGCTTGGGCCGAGATCCAGAGGAGGCTTATGCTGCAGACCCGCAGGGATCTGATTTTGGCGCGGGTCCCGGTACATCGGATGCCCCAGTTCCGCCTTATTCCTGCCCAGACCTTAATTTTGAGGGTGAGGTTGCCCTTCCCCAGGACTTGCCTGCAGATCAGTTTGACGATGACACCTTCATTGATGGCATAGACTTCACTGATTAGACTTGATAGGCTAGGATCTCTGTATTTAAACCTGCTCGTTTTACTATCATTTCTCATTTCATGTATTATGTACAGACTTATTTTATTTTATGCACAATCGTTTACTTTTGATGATTCATTCATTCCATTATAGCTTGTATGATGTATGATTTGTTATATATAAGGAAAAATTGACCCCTGTATAGTCTTTTGATACCGCTTTTACAGATGTCATCCCTGGACGTGGTTCGCGTGGACCCTCGCGCCCTCTCAGGGATTATTGGCAGGCTCTTCTTGTGGCTGGATAGTTTGCTACCCTCCGACCGAATCATCGCAGAGGGTCTTTTGGGACACTCCTTGGCTCTACTGTCATTTCAGGTGCCGCCGGGCTTTGTTGATGGCATTCTCAGTTGTTGGATCCCGGACCGACAGGTTTTCAGGTTTAGGCTGGAGTATCTGACTCCCACTCTTGAGGAGTATGCTCGCTTCACCGGTTTATCAGTGGATGGTCCATGTGCACGGGTTACCTCGGGCCATATGCGCCGCCAGTTTCTGACTTTCACAGGCTTGCGGAGGACAGCTCTGCTATCCGTGACCTCCTCGAGCCACCTTGTTCCTCTATCCTTCCTGGTTGACAGATTTGGCTCGGTGGATAGCTTCTCTCGGTTTTTCAGTGATTTTTCAGTATCTGAAGAGCGCTGGGGCGCTTTGAGAGTAGATGTTTTGATGGCTTGTGTCGTATCAGTTCTGTACATGCCCGCAGGGGACGACCTCATGGATATGCGGGTTATCGTAGCGGTGCAGGCTCTCCAGGAGGATCATACCATTCTTCCCATGATATTAGCAGAGACTTACCTGTCGGCCTCATATTGTCATTCCTTCTCTGGTCGCATATTTAGGGGAAGCTCTACTTTGTTATACGTATGGTTCATGAGCCACCTCAGACCCATCGGGCAGTTTCGTCGACACGGGTTCTGTTTCAACCACAGCCTGGCCATGCAGTTCTCTTTCCGTCCCCGGCGATGCACGGATACAGTCTCATGGAGGGAGCTCTTATCGGCCCTTGAGGAGCCTTTCCATCTTCTGATCTATTCGGGCTATTGCTCCTTCCAAAGTTTCCTGACTCATGTGCCACCTTTTGATTTTCTCCCTCTCCTTGGCTTGAGGGGGGTGACGACTTATCATCCCTTAGCTGTCATGGGACAGTTTGACCAGATGCAGGATCTCCATCTCTTTGCGGGAGCGGCTGACTACCGATTTCCCATATCGCCTCAGACGGAGAGGGAGCTGCTGAGGGTATACGATCTTTGGTCACACAGGGTCTCGGCCGAGTTTGGGGACAGTCACCCTGGTCAGACACTCGATTATCTGTTATGGTTGCACGGGGATTCAGAGATTGCCGACTTTGACCCGATCGGGGTATTGGATGGTTCCCGAGGACTTTTTCCAGGTGAGACTAGTTCAGGTGCGATCATTTCTCCGGAGGTTTCAGGATTATCGCCCAGATCTGGTATTGAGGAGGTTTCCACTTCGGTACATGCCCATTCCTTTGACTTGACTGATCGGATCCAGAGATTGATGATTGAGGGTACCCGGCTCCGGTTCGTTTTGAGTGCTACTGAGACTGAGAGGGATACCGCCTATGCGGAGCGGGATGCTGCTGTACTAGCCCGGGATGCCGCCCTTTCTGCCAGAGATAACATCGTAGAGCAGGCCCAAGTCATCATGGAGGGCCATTCCACGACTGTTACCAGTGCTGCTGCTCTTTTGACTCGGATTGACATGATGGGACAGCAGATTGCGGATGAGCCGGAGGTTTATGATGCCTCGACTATTCTGTCTATCCTGCTCCAGCTGGTCTCTGACCTGTAGATGATTTTAGTCCCTGCACAGACTATGTCAGTTTTATCACTTTTATTTAAAAGACAGACTTGTAATCAAAATGTTTTGTATATATAGAGAAATATTTGTGGTTTTAGTCATTTCCCTTTTTGATGCATCGTCGCCCTTCATTGGATCCTCATTTTATCCAGCCGATTATGATTTCGATATATTGCCTTATTTCTTTCCTCAAGTCTTGATTGGAACTCCACAGATATTGCCGCATGCCCCTCTGATTTCATCGAAGTGAGTCTTGGACTTTGGGCTAATTATGTGGCTAGGTTTGGGTAAGTTTTGGAGGGTATAGGATTTCTGGAAGTGGTTTTGGTATAGGGACAAGGTTTGTGGTTAGGTTTGGGTAAGTTTTGGAATGTGTAGGATTTCGGGATTTTCTGGAAGTGGTTTTGGTATAGGGACGAAGTTTATTATTTTGTGTAGAACGGACCGTGCCATGATGGCTGCCTACGTACTCCCACAAGGTCAGGAGATCAGGTCCTACGTAGTTCGAGTTACAAGGGAGATAGAAAGAAATTTTTTTTATTTTTTTTATTTTTTATATATATATATATATTTTTTTATTTTTATTTTTTTTAAGCGTAGAATCGTTTCACAGAGTCGGAATTCAGGGGCTGCGGAAACACCTCGCCATCCATTTCCTGTAGGATGAGGGCCCCTCCAGATAGAACCTTTTTGATCACAAAGGGCCCTTCCCAATTGGGAGCGAATTTCCCTTTGGCTTCGTCTTGACAGGGCATGACCCTCTTTAGAACTAAATCATTCTCTTTGAACTTTCGGGACCGAATCTTTTTGTCGTACGATCGAGAGATACGTTGCTGATACAACTGACCGTGTAATATAGCCGCCACCCTTTTTTCATCTATCAAGGCTAACTGGTCGTATCGACTTTGTATCCAATCCCCCTCGTCAATCCGAGCATCGAGCAAAATCCGGAGGGATGCCATCTCCATTTCCACCGGCAAAACGGCCTCCATCCCATATACCAAGGCGTAAGGGGTTGCTCCTGTGGACGTTCGCACTGATGTCCGGTATGCAAACAATGTGAGGGGCAGCAAATCCGGCCATCCCCGATGATTGGCAGACATTCTCGCCATGATTCTCTTTATATTCTTATTTGCCGCCTCCACGGCCCCATTCATTTTGGGCCGGTAAATGACAGAATTGAGATGCTTGATCTTGAATTGGGCGCACAACTCCTTCATAAGGGCATTGTTCAGATTCTTGGCATTGTCGGACACCAAGATTTCAGGCTGTCCGTATCGGCAAATCACATTGTTCCTGATGAAACTGACTATAACTTCCTGCGTTACTTTGGGGAAAGAAGCTGCCTCTACCCATTTAGTAAAATAGTCGATCATGACGAAAATGAACCGGTGGCCGTTGCTCGCTTTGGGCTCCACGGGCCCGATAACATCCATACCCCACATGGAGAACGGCCAAGGGGAAGTCATACAATGTAGTTCATTAGGAGGCGCATGCATCACATTACCGTGTGCTTGGCATTGGAAACATCGCTTGACATGATCGTCACAGTCAGCTTTAAGTGATAGCCAGTAATGCCCGGTTCTCAGAATTTTCTTGGCCAACATTGACCCACTCATATGCGGCCCACATACTCCACCGTGCACTTCGCCCATGATTTTCTGTGCTTGAGTCTCGTCCACACATCGCAATAATCCCAAGCCTACATCCCTCTTATACAGGGAATCTCCGCTTAAATAGAATTTCATCGCCATCTTCCGGATTCTCTGCCTTTCCGTTCGGTTCGCCTGGTCGGGGAGTGATCTATCCCTCAAGTATTTCTGAATGTCATGATACCAGGGCTGATTTGGTTGAGCCACATCTTCTGACAACTCCGATATGTATTCTTCGTAAGCGGGGGCACTTTGTACTGTTATTTCAATCTGTGGGGTGGCTTTGCCTTTGAGTACGTGGACTAACGAAGCCAGGGTAGCCAATGCATCGGCGAAGTCATTCCGCCCCCGGGGAATGTGTCGGAAAGCTATATCTTCAAATTCTTGCATCAATCGGACTACACACCGGTGGTACGGGAGTAACCGAAGCTCCTTAGTGCCATACTCCCCAGTCGCCTGTCTGATTACCAATTCTGAATCTCCGAACACGGCTAATCTTTTCACTCCCATATCGCGGGCGAATCTCAGTCCCAATATACATCCTTCGTATTCAGCCGTATTGTTCGAGTTACTGAACTTTAATTTGGTGAGGACAGGGTATTGCTCGCCCGTAATGGAGACCAGGACCGCTCCAGCTCCAGCCCCTTCAGCATTCATGGCACCGTCAAAATACATCTTCCAAAATTGCCCTTCGTCATCACACCTCGCTTGTTGGACCCACAATATGTCTTCCCCTGGTAGGAAAGTCTCTAAAGGCTCCATCCCCCCTATCGGCATCTCTGATAACTGATCTGCAATTCCCTGCCCTTTCATGGCCTTCTGGGTAACATACAGGATGTCGAATTGCTGGAGGATTAACTGCCACCTTGACAATCGACAATTCAGCATTGGTCTCTCAAATATATATTTCAAGGGGTCGATCCGCGAGATCAAATAGGTAGTGTGTCCATGGAGGTAATGCTGTAACCTCATAGCAGCCCAGGCCAAGGCGCAACATGTTCTCTCGATCGGCGTGTAATTCTGTTCACAGCTGCTGAATCTTTTGCTGAGGTAATAAATGGCATGCTCCTTACCAGATTCACTCTTCTGCCCCAGCATACAACCCATCGCCATATCATTCACGGATATATACAGGAAAAGGGGAACCCCGTCCTTTGGCGGTACCAGCACTGGCGCTTCTGTTAGTTGCTTCTTAATAGTCTGAAAGGCCTTTTGGCATTGACTGTTCCACTTCCGGGAGGCGTCTTTCCTTAACAGTTTGAAGATTGGTTCGCAGGTGGTGGTCAGATGGGATATGAACCGACTGATGAAGTTTATCCTCCCCAAAAATCCCCTTATCTCTTTCTCTGTACGGGGAGCTGGCATATCCACAATAGCCCTGATCTTAGCCGGATCCAGTTCGATACCTCGATTGCTCACCAAGAATCCAAGGAGTTTACCTGACTGAACCCCGAAGGCGCATTTGGCTGGATTGAGCTTCAAATTATACTTCCTGAGCCGCTCGAATAGCTTCTTAAGGTGAGTCACATGGTCAGATTCCGCCCTCGATTTCACAATGATGTCATCCACGTAAACCTCTATCTCCTTGTGCATCATGTCATGGAATAGGGCCATCATGGCCCTCTGATAAGTGGCTCCCGCATTTGTGAGGCCGAAGGCAAGTCGTCTATAACAAAATGTGCCCCAGGGGGTGATGAAGGCAGTCTTTTCTCGATCCTCTTCCGCCACCATTATCTGGTGATACCCAGCGAAACAATCGACAAATGAATACATTTCATACTGAGCTGTGTTATCCACCAAGATGTGTATGAAAGGCACTGGGAAGTTATCCTTAAGACTGGCCTTGTTCAGATCTCTATAATCCACGCACACTCTCACCTTTCCTCCAGGTTTTGCCACGGGGACTATATTGGAAAGCCATTCTGGGTAAGTAGACACCATGATGATCCCAGCCTTGAATTGCTTGACTATCTCTTCTTTCACCTTTAAGCTCCCCTCTGGCTTTAACTTTCTCAACTTCTGCTTAACTGGCCTGAAACCCTCCTTGATAGGCAATCGATGTACCACGATGTCCGTGGACAAACCGACCATGTCTTCGTGTGACCAAGCAAACACATCCTCATATTGGCTCAACAGTTCAGCTACTTCTGCTTTCTGGTTGGGAGTCAAGTCTGCCCCAATTTTTAGCTCTTTGGGGTTTTCAGGGGTTCCTATGTTGATGGTGATGGTTTGGTCTAGGTTGGGTTTGGGTTTATCCTCGACCCACTCTTTGATCTCGTCGGGAGCGTCGTCATCATCTGCTTCGTCCTGCTCAATTCCCATCAAATCGAAATCCAGTTCTATATCAAAATCATAATCGTCTTTCAAATTTGGAAAATCGTTTGTTAGGCTAGAATGACTCAAATCGGTACACCTGACATGAAACAAAAATATTTGTCATATATATAAACATTAGGTACATGACTTCCTTTTCAATAATCATGACAAAAGTATGAAATAGACGTGCAGATACATAAAAACAAAAACACCGTCTTAAAAACCCCTTGATCCCCCTACTGGACAAGATTCCCGGACACTCCTGCATTTACCCTTTTCTGGATACTACTGGCTGCACGGTCCAATTCCTGGGGATCACTTCGGTTTTATAGCTAGTGATGGAGGGGGTCTCTGTATCTGGCACCTCTTCAATGATTGCAGCGACTTGGCTTCGGCTTTCCTTTTCACTCTCCTCGGGCACTTCCAACCCGGCCCAATTGATAAATGGCAAGATTTTCTTGCCTTCAGATATCTTCTCTTTTCCCTTTTCGTTGGGGTCTGACTGCCCCGGGAGATGACACTTCTCCTCAAACTGCTCCATAATTTCTTGCAAGAAATCCATCTGATGGACCAATCCTTTGACTGGGGGAGTCTCCACCTTACCCTCTGTTCCAGACGCAGGCTTGATTATCCTCGGGGATTGTTCATTATCGGCTTTCGGTATCGGGACTCCGGTTATCCGCACGGGCATTTTCTTGTGTGAGCTCCTTGGCCTTATACCTCCGTGATATCCTAACCCCGCTTTGCCTAACTGCACTGGTACCTGGATGGGCTCGGTGATTCCTTGGTTGTGCTTGCCCAGCCCTTGCCCCGGCTGGAAGTTCATTGCCATCATTTCCCGGGCAACGAAGGTGAGCTCGGGGGACATCTTAAGTTTTAACTCCGGAGCTCCCAATTGCTTGTATTGAGGGGTGCTGATTTCAAAAGCCTGATAGCTTATCGGTTCGGCCGATTCGTCCACATGGATCACCGGCATGCCCTTTACAGAGGGAACAGGGTAGTCAGATTCTGCCGCAATTGTGACCAAGTGCCCCTCAACGATAAACTTTATTTGTTGATGCAGGGTGGAGGGAACTGCCCCAGCCATATGAATCCAGGGCCTCCCTAAGAGCATGTTGTAACTGGCTGTGATATCCAACACCTGGAAAGAAATGTCGAAGGTATAAGGCCCGACCTCCACCGGCAGCTCTATCTCTCCCACCGTATGCTTCCTAGATCCGTCAAATGCCCTCACCACCACTTGGCTGGCCCGCAGGCGCTTAGGGTTAATTTTCATCTTCTCAAGAGTACTATAGGGGCAAATATTTAGGGCTGACCCACCATCAATCAAGACTCCGTTCATCACGTACCCGGAGGAAATAACCGCAATGTGCAACGGCCTCCGGTGCCCCCTCCCTTCTTCGGGGATGTCGTCGTCGGTAAATGAGATTACATTGCTGTCCAACAGGTGACCCACCAAGTGGCCGAATCTTTCCGTACTAATTGATTTGGGGACATGAGCCTCTTCCAGGACTTTGCTTAATATCTGATGATGATCATTTGATGCCAATGCAAGATCCAAGATTGATGTCAGGGGCGGCTGCACCCCCAGAGTTTTAACCACACTTGCCTTGCCGTAATTCATTTTTTCCCAAAATTCCAACGCTTTTTCCTCTGATATTTTCCCGTTCTCCTTTCTCGTGTTCTCGAGGACCCGCCTTGGTAGATACAACGGATTTCCCTTTGAGCTAACTGAGGCACAGCTGGCCTCTTCCTCGGTCTTCCCCCCATAATTCCACGGGACAGCCTTCAGATTGGTAATTGGCAATTGTGACCTGGCGGCTATGACAAGGGGTCTTGGGGCTGATAACCGGATAGGCTCTCTGTTGGTATCTCGAATCACGCCAACCAACTTAATAGGCTCGTTTTGCGCCCCCTCCGGGGCATGGGTCATAGCAATCTCTTGTTCTATTTCCCTTATGTATCTCAATCTTAAGGGACCTCCCGCCCCACTGGTTTCCACTGCGTTCACGCCTCCCCCACTATGCTCGGGAAGAGGGTTGGCCTTCACATTCGGGGGTTCTGGTTGTTCCACCACGATCTCTCCGTTGTCAATCATGTTCTGGATCTTGTGTTTTAAAGACCAGCATTCTTGGGTGTCGTGCCCTGGGGAAGCCGAGTGGTAGGCGCATCTCTTGCTAGGGTCATATCTCTTGCTTTTCGGGTCTGATGGAGGCAATAGCTCGGTAATCTTTTTCTGGCCCACCAACAGGGCCAGTATATGTTCCAATGAATCCCCCAATGGGGTGAACTCCCTTTCTGGTGGCTTTTCGAATTTTCTGCGCCCCTCATATCTTTGATTGTTGACATTTGACGGACGCGGGGCCTCACTTCTTGGCATGCGGACCAGAGGGCTGGTCATTGTTTTCCCAGATAGTCCTTGCAGTATCAGGGACACATCCTCTTCCTTTTTCTTTTGGGGTCTTCGGGAAGAACTGCCATAGTTTCCACTCTGGATTTGCTCCGCGACAGCCTCGAGAGCAGTAAAGTCTCGAATTTTTCCTGATTTTAAACCCATCTCAGCCATCTCCCCATGCTTGATCATTTCCGCAAAAGGCTTCCCTATCCCCGCTATCACCCTTTCATAGTAAGGGGCCTCTTGTATATCAATGAAGGTCATAACCATTTCTGCCTCACTCATGGGTGGGTTTACTTGGGCCGCCATCCTCCTCCACCGCTGAGCATAGTCTCTGAAGGATTCACTGGTCTGTTTTCTGATTTTTGTCATCTGGTATCGATCCGGGGCCATCTGGGACTGAAAGCTGTATTGGGTTAGGAAAGTATGGGCCAGCTCCTCCCAATTGTGAATCTTAGCATTGTCCAATCTCGCATACCACGTTCTAGCCTCCCCTGTCAGGCTTTTCTGGAACAGTTGCATTCTCAATGACTCGTCCTCAGCATATCCCCCCAGCTCTCCGATGTATACTTTCAAATGGGTGTAAGGATCCCCTGACCCGTTATACTTCTCAAATTCGGGGAGTTTGAACTTTTCTGGATATCTGGTTCCCGGAAAGATGCACAGATCGGAGTAGTTAACACTGCCATATGACCCAATCCCCTTCATAGTTTTGATGGCTTCCTCCATCTGCTTTATTTTCTTGCTGACAGTGCTGGCAACCTCATCCTCTGGAATGATAATGATTTGTTTTGCCGGTTCAACCTTTGGAGTTTCTGGGGTCAGTATGTTCTCTTGAGATGATGGCCCCGGCTGGTCCTCGGTTTGCGACTTCGATTTTAACTTGAAGTGCTCTTTTAGCATTGTGGTCAATTCCGTCATCTGATTTCTCACAGCATCGAATTCTTCCCGGGATACAGGAGCTGGGTTAGGACTAGGGTTTTCAGCCATCTCGACTGTTGATTCTCTGGCTTTCTTGGACCGGAGACGAGTTTGGGGCGCAATCCTGCGAATAAACAAACCCAGTTTAGTTCCGGGAAATGACACTGGTGGATGCATGCTAAAGCAAATATTTTTGTGTTTTTGAGTTTTGTAATATTTTCCTGCAAAACAAAGTTAGTATCCCTTTGTTTAACCAAGGTATGACAGTGTGCAATTATGATGCTCTCCAAGCTGTCCCTGTAAAACAGAGGTTAGTATTTTATTTTGACAAAAGTGGGAGGTACAACATGTTTGACTAAAGTACGACATTATGTGCGTGAAATGTAAAAGGGTATGAAGAGACTTCCCACGCGTTGGGTTTATCTGAGGCTGACCTACCCTAAGTTACTCTCGCGGGCTTTTTGGCATGAAGGTTCCCAGATCTTCGCAACATACTCGAAGGGAATAAATCCGATCTTTCAATTGGATTGGATCTGAGTGGATGCTTTTCCTGAGCCTCGCCGGGGAGCACCCCTTTGAGTCCAGTAACCCACATCCGACGGGTTTGCCTCAGGAGGAGGAACTGCTCAACATACATTCATCATACATTCATCGTACCTCACCGTATGCATATGATGCTAATAAAGTAAAGACTTGAAAAGAAAACGCAATCACACTATTCACATACACGCGAAAAAAAGGTAAATCAACGCAAATAACGCAAACACACATTTTTTAAATTTTTAAAGGATAGGAAAACATCAGGATTTTAAATGCGGCTTAAGCCCTCTAATGTCCCCAGCGGAGTCGCCAGCTGTCGACGCCGGGATTTTCGTCGTCTCACTTTTTATTATTAAAAATGTCCCTTTCCAATTTTAGCCCTTTGAATTAAATGTGATTTTGAAAAGGGTCGGCTTAATGTCGACGGGTTTTGAAAGATCGATTTTTTATGAGCCAATTGACCAGAGTCGCCAGTTGGTATATTTGAAATGGATGTACCAACTCATCCGAGTTTGTTTTCGTAATCGCTGGCTCATATGTGACTCCGAGTTAATTGGTCCGCAAACCGAGATTCATAGAGTTCGGGGGCTTGCTTAAGCGAGGGGAAGGTGTTAGGCACCCCCCGACTTCCGTAAAACACGGTTACCGCTATCTTGATGTTTTCCTATCCTTTTAAATCCTAAAATGTGTGAGTTGCGTGTGTGTGCGTGTGTGCCTAGGTGAATGCTTGTGGTGAATTTTGTTTTGGATTTTTGTTTTGTATGGCAAATGTGCTTTAACTGAAAAGCGTTTTAACGTCTTTTGACCCAAATGACGAGGCTTCGTTTTAAAATAAAGATTGATTTTAATTTCGAACCGATGAGGGTTTTTATTTAGATGTCATTTTTAGAAGATAGTTTTTTAACTTTTGTCAAATAGGTATCGAGACTATACATTGCCCTCTAATTAACAAATTAAATAACATGAAGGCAACTTTTAGAACTTTTTTCACCCTATGTACAAAGTTTAATTAAAACGTTCATTTATTTTACGAAATCATTTTTTGTGACATTTTTTTAAAACCAACTAAAGCCTTTTCATCAAATAAAGATCTAAGTTCGCCAAAACTCTTTACTTTTTAAACCTCGTGAATCTAATATCCTAATTTGATCACTTTTACAAAATCTTCATTATTTGCCTTATTTTGAAAATCATTGTTGTATTGTAAATTAAAACAAGCATCCCAAAACGTGTCGGGGCTAACCACGGGCATGTAAGCCATCCAGACAACCCCAAACACCCACAATCACATATTTTATTATTATTACGGGGCCTTAACCCGAACACGACTTGGTATCGCTTTAAGGCCGGATATTACAACATGCACATCCATGGACCCTATACCATGATTACATACACCAAAATGTCCATCATCGGGATTTGACCGCGAGGATCTCCTCCCTAGGCTCACATTTACCCAAATCATGGCACAACCAACCCTAAACCAAATCTAACGAGATTTAACAATGCTATCACATTACATAACCCAAATATCACAACTTACACTTAAAACTATCCATTACCACAACGAACGAGATATCACCGTACGGATGTCATCGGGGCGTTAAGAGGAGTTACTTTCCGATGGAAACCTCGCTAACAACCCCTAATCCACGGATCCTTTATCAACATAACAACATATTACATCACATAACCCAAAACATAAGCTATATTAACAAAACAAGCGATAGAATACCAAAAAGACAATCTTTTCACCTTGCAAAACACGGATTCAAGCTTTTATATATACAAAACGAGTTACACCACAAGATCGCTAACTAAATGAACACAACAATGGAAAGTGTTGCTTCAATCTAGCCCAAAAATCCGGCCACTTTCTCTCTCCCGCGCGATCTTTCTCTCTCCTTCTTTTTCTTTTTTTTTCTTCTCCTCTGGTTCTCGGGTTGAAGATGGCGATCTATAGTGCCTCAGCAGGCAGCCGCAGATGCATCTGCGGCCAGCCGCAGATGCATCTGCGGCTGCCTGCTGTGGCCGTCTCCTCGGCTGCCGTGTGCCGCCCTCGAGCCACGTGAACGTCTTTTTGTCGGCAGCCGCGACTGCATCCGCGGCTGTCCGGCGCATTTTTCTCGAATTTCGTGCCACGCGGTATTAATTTGCCAATTTCTGCTGTATTATTTTGGAAAGCTGTTCTTTGATACCTGAATCAATTCTGGGAATGGTTTCCCGACGTCGAGACCCCACCCTAATGCTGTAATTGCAGTGTCCTTGTCCTTTTTTGGCGATTCGCATCGGGTTCTGTCTGGATGGCCCGTAGGCCTCGCCTCAGATGCCTCAATTCTCGTTTTGCGTTTGACAGCCTTGATCGTAAGCCGTGGTGGGAACTGCATTTTGGCGCCCACCTCTCCTTGTCGTATATTGGGTCACTTGACGATTTTGCCCTCCTGTCAGGGTTAGTAGAGAAATGCAAAATTTGGGTGTCTACAATTATTTAATCACATAATTAATTAATCACATAAAAAGATTTAAATAATCTCGTAAAACTAACTTGTTGGAAATTAAATTAATAATTTAATTAATAAAGATGTGAAAATTCTAGGACATTACAACAACCGTCCGCGCGCACTGCGCGCCCTTTAGCCCAAAACGACGTTGTTCTGTTCCTTTTCTTGCCACTGTTTCGCTCACCGCACGCATTGCGCGGTCACTATGATAAAACGGCATCGCTTTAGCTGTTGGCCATTCCATCCGCACGCATTGCGCGATCGCCACTTTTTCATGAAATTACCAAAATGCCACCGAGTGGTTTATTTACTAAACTGTCATTCCGCTGCTAATTTACCAATTGGCCACATGATCTTTGCTGAATTTACGAAATTGCCCCCAAAGCTTATTTTTCCTACAAAATAAAATATAAAATAATTAAAAATAATATAAAAATCCTAAAAACACATAATAATAAATAAAGCACCTAAAATACTAAAAATAAATAAAAACACATAAATAAATAAAAAATATAAAAACACTATAAAATTACCTAAATTAACATAAATTAACTAAAACCCTATAAAACCTATTAAAACAAAAATAAGCTAAATAATTAAACATTTAAGCACATAATAAATATAAAAACTAAGTATTAGGGAATAAAAATATCGTATAAATTAACCCTATCAAATACCCCCACACTTAGCTTTTTGCTCGTCCTCGGGCAAAACAAAAATAAAAACTATAAAATTAAAACTAATAACCAAACAACTTACTTGAGCAACAGATCAATATAAATTTCAATATCAGCCTCAAAGATTTTTTTAAATGATAACTCAAAGAAAATTTCAAAATATGCAAAATCTAGAACTTCAATATATTTACTACTTTACTCAGGATCTTTTGTGTGTGTATGAATCCAAATGTATCAAACTAATCAAAATTCAGATAAGTTTTGGTCATTAATTACCTTATAAAAGATATATAATAAAACTCAATATATTTATTTTTCTCATCACTTTCAGTTAATACAAACAATATAATCGGAAGGTCAAAAGGTTTTTAATTAATGAAGCACACTAGGATTATCAATATTAATTTTTTCAAATGTTTTTTTCATGTTTTTTTTTTCTTTTAATGGGTGCATTTTTTGCTCCATCCCATTTTTTTTTCTTCATTTTTTTCACGGTGAGTGCATTTTATGCTCCATCTCACCAGCGAGTGCGTTTTACGCTCCATCTCGCTTTTTCATGTGTTTATGAGTGAGTGCGTTTTACGCTCCATCTCAACCCACCACAAGATTTTTTTCCAATAATAATCCAAGAAAAATTACCTAAATCATCTCTTCCAAATTATATTTTTCCTTATATTTCACTTTAAATAATGATCAAAAAAGATATAGAGCTCAAAAATATCTTTCATAAGCATTTAACCATTTAAACTTTCTCTTAATTAAAACTAATTCAAACAAATGGATATAAGTGCATAAATATTTAAAAGATCTCAAACAAAGTAATAATCAATAAAAAGTCAAAAATTCAAACTAAGCAAAAATTTATTCTTTTTTCCAAGAGTTATTAAATAAAAATCAAAATTTTATCATTGGCTAAAAATTTAAAATTCAATTAACTCATTGCTCAAGCGACACATCCTAAAAATAAAATTAAAAACTATCCCATTTTCGTAGGAAACACGGTTACACTTAGCATGTGCAACAAGCCTTTAAACCTCAAGGTTACCCCAAGTGGACGAGTTGTGTCTCATGAGGGTTTGCAGTGAATTTACCCACAAATTTCAAAATTTCAAAATTTTTAAAATTTCCTAAAATAATTTTTTTTTTTTAAAATGAAACAAAATTTTAAAATTCCCTAAAAATAAAAACAAATATCCTAAATCCCTTCCCCCACACTTAAAATTTACATTGTCCCCAATATAAAGTAAAATGCAAAGAAACAGGCAAAAATAGCTATAAAAAGAAAAAGGAAAAGAAATGCAAATCTGATTTCTTGGGTTGCCTCCCAAGCAATGCCTTTATTTATTGTCATTGGCTCGACAGCAGGCCAAAATACTACGTCACTCCAACTTCATGAATTTTGAGTACCCCATCCATCACGTCATTCTTCATCGACAGATTCAGTCTCCCTTGCGCGTGACATCAACGTTTTACTCTCTCTTCAACGAATAAATATTTCATATGATTGGAGAGAGTCTTTATATTCGGAATGGGATCTTGCAAAACAAAAGATAAAAATTTATTGTGAGTAAGAGGCAATTGAATGGAAATAATTACATTATTATCAAAAATCATTGGCGAAGAATTTAATGGAGCTTCATCCTCCTCCAAATCTTGTTTAAGCTCAATTGCTTTTTCTTCCTCTAACTCTAAATTGTTGTTATTGCCATCTCTAACTTTTCCTTGTGTGTTTCCTCAACAACTTCCACCACTTTAGGCATGTCATCATCAAAAATAACATCATTGTCTACATTAATATTGTCCGCTTCATTGATGTTGTTTGCTTTCTCTTGCTTCGGTGATGGAGGGACCGTCGTTTCTGGATCTTCTATATCGTTACCACTTCTTAAAACTTGTGCACTTGTATTCTCCATTGGATTATTCACCTTTTGAGAAGGTACTTGCTCAGACTTTTGCTCTTCCACTTGATCGGTTGTGATTTGTCCCATTTGAGTACCCAAACGCTGAATAATCGCATTAGTTTCTTGAATACGTACCTTCATGTCTTGTTGAAATTGCAAAGTATCCTGGTGAAAGTGCATATTATTAATTTCAATTAATTTAATCATATCCTCTAAAGACATATCAGAAGTATTTGTTTGACTCTGTTGTTGTTGGGAATATGGCTGCATGTATTGTTGATAACTTGAAAAATTCTGATTTGCGGGCGGATTCATTTGTGGATTCTCATAGCCAAAATTAGGATGATCCCTCCATCCTAAATTATATGCATTTGAATAGGGATCATATCTCCATTGGGGTTGACCAGGGAAACAGTTGCTATATTAACTTGTTCATAAGACTCCTCTCGAAGAATGGGGCACATATTAGTTTGATGTCCTACCACCGCACAAATTCTACAAGCTTCTATTGGTTGTGCATTACCTGCAACCATTTGATAATCATTAATTTGTTGCTTAAGAGAAGAAATAGTTACCTCATTGTCATAATCATGCATGACTTCCATCCTTAACCTGCACCACTAAATTAAATTATGAAAAACTAATAAAATCTAAAAAAAAATAACAAAAATTACTAAATTAAATACATATTTACAAAAGCACAAAATTAAATTAAAATCATTCCCCGGCAACGGCGCCAAAATTTGGTGTGATGTCGCAAGCACCCAAAAATAAAATCTTACTTTGGAAAAATAAATATGTAGTAGTGCAAGTAAGAGTCGATCTCACAGAGAATGATTAATTTAATTTTATATTTTTGCAAATAAAAATTGGGGGGAGGGGGGTTTAATTAAAGAAATAATTTGAATAAAATTAACTAAAATAAATATACAAGAAATAAATAAGAAGAAAAAGCCTTGGTTTAAGTCAATATCCACCATCAAGAATTTTCAACTGATCACTGATACAAGAATAAATCAATTCATATTTTAAATATTCAACGTGAAATAATTACTCCCATTCGAATAATTTTCCTATCTCTCCTTAATTTTAGTTAAGTAGAAACAAGCGATGTAAATAACCCTTACTACTAAATAATCTCAGACAAGTGCTAAAGATTTAACCTAGTAGCATCATAAAGAAATAGAGAGATCGTTAAACTAAACAACACAATCCAAGCGTCTGCATTTAATTTAGATGAATATTCTTCCTAAGATAAAATAATATTTTGATAAGCAAAATAATTATTAAACTTAGTTGCTTCGCAAATTAAAGTGACCAAACAATTACGGATTTGATATTTAATTTAGCTGTAGATTTCAACGAATAATAAACTAGTGTGCACCCTAGCAATTATACGAATTAATCATAAAATTAAACACAGAAAAATATTCAATACTCAAAATATAAATTGAACAATTAAAATAAATTAGATCTCACAGTGTATAAATCTTGATGGCTTCAATAACTTAAGCCAAGAAAAAGAATTTAGCTACTCATAATTGTAGAGAGCATCAAAGAATAGAAGAGAGAATTTTTATTCTAATAGAAAGGTTGTTTTTTACATTGTGTGTCAAACCCTCTATTTATAGGCTCCAAAATCCTCCTAACTCTAGTAGGAAATACACTTTTCAAACCCTAATAGGATTTAAAATACAAATAAAAATAAAAGAAAAAGAAAAATAAGTATTATCCTAACCCTAGTTGGAATTAAAATTTAATTTGGAATCAAAAAGTAGCAAAATTCACGAAATAATCTGATTTGGACAATTAACGTGCAAAACAAACGCGGCCTTCGCTATAGTAGACGCCAACGTCAGCCGCCCGTGCGCATTGCGTGCCCTTTAGCCCAAAACGACGTCGTTCTGTTCCTTTTCTTGCCACTGTTTCGCTCACCATGTGCATTGCGCGGTCACTATGATAAAACGGAGTCGTTTTAGTTGTCGGCCATTCCATCCGCGCGCATTGCGCGATCGCCACTTTTTCATGAAATTACCGAAATGCCACCGAGCGGTTTATTTACCAAAATGTCATTCCGCTGCTAATTTACCAATTGGCCACATGATCTTTGCTGAATTTACGAAATTGCCCCCAAAGCTTATTTTTCCTATAAAATAAAATATAAAATAATTAAAAATAATATAAAAATACTAAAAATCCTAAAAACACATAATAATAAATAAAGCACCTAAAATACTAAAAATAAATAAAAACACATAAATAAATAAAAAATATAAAAACACTATAAAATTACCTAAATTAACATAAATTAACTAAAATCCTATAAAACCTATTAAAACTAAAATAAGCTAAATAATTAAACATTTAAGCACACAATAAATATAAAAACTAAGTATTAGGGAATAAAAATATCGTATAAATTAACCCTATCACGGGCCTTTCAATCTCTGACACCTACATTATCAGTCTTCTAACAGCTCTAAGTCACTCTACAAAATGAACTGATCATATACTATGATAAAGATCATAGAATGTTTGTTCTCCTACAACATGGATACGTTGAGACATCCAGTTTGCAAACATTGATCATCATTTGGTAGTCTCATGTCGGAGGTAGTCACAGTTTGTCATGATTCTCTTTATAAAGATGATTGCCCTCTTGAAGATTGACCTTCTAATGGTAAAGTGAGGAGATGAATACCTAGATTCTCTTTGTTTTCCCTGAATTGATGATCTTCTTTCCCTCTCCCCCTGACTTTGGTTACCTTTTTTATTGCCTATTTTCTCCTCCTTTTTGTCAGCATCATCTAGAATAATGTCTTCAACTAGGTTTGTTGAAGACATGGATTATGAGAGCTTTAAAGGTTAGATTTAGGAGAGGTAAGGCTTCAACAAGCAGATCTCTCTCTTCTCCTTCTAGTTCCCCCCCCCCCCCCCCCCCCCCCCCCCCGCCCCTCAAAGACTGAACTTCTTATAAGTATTGAAGCTTTTCCAGTTCCACCGATTACATGGAAGAATACTCCTTCTTTGTGATAAGGGAACTTGATGCCAGGAGTATGAACTGTTTTAGATAGTTCGAATATGATAATGAACTGACATCCAAATTTGTAATGACAAAGAAACTTTCTGTATAAAAAAAAAATTATGGAATAAAATTATGTGAATTTATTTTTTGCAATGATGTGATGAATATATATACACACACACACACACACACACACACATTATAATACCCCAAATATTTGTGAGATTTATAAAAGAAATCAAATATGATTAATTAAAGGTTAAGGTAAAACCTAGTTTTGGTGAATGAAATAAGAAGAGATATGTGTGCTGTAATTTCGAGGACGAAATTCTAATAAGTATGGGTGAATGTAATATCCTGAATTTTTTTATGAGGTTCAAAAATATAATCGAACGCGATTAAAAGTTAAGTTATAAAAACCCTAGCCCAATGATTTAATTAAAATCAAGCCCAAACATTTAGAATGGGTTGGGAAAAAAAAGTTAGTGTAAATAAATATATTTGTACATTTATACTTGTGCTTGTATGCTATTAAAAAATAAAGGAAAAGTAAAAAATGTAGGAACTTCCATTTATGGAAATATTAGAGAAAATAAAGGTATATGGAGGTCATTTGCCAAGTAAGATGAGGGATATTAGTATCCTTAAAAAATAAAACAAGTGAGATGACTTTTTACTTTTGTTTTATCCAAAGCTGCATTGGTAAGAGCAAAAAGGCGATGGAAGTGACTAGTTGGTGATGTGTGTAAGTGATGTAAGAGATATGAAGACTATGAAGCTATTATTAGGGGCTATGTTGCAGCTTGTGTGGGAGAAAGATAAGGCTATGTTACAAATTAACATGTCTTCAAAGTTGAACTTAAATGGTGAATGAGAAGATTGATAATTATAGTAAATAAAGAATTATCATGACAGACATAGAATATAATTAATTTATTTAATTATATTTGTGTAAGGTTAAATTATTTAACTAATATGAATAATAGCTTTGATGGGCTAAATTATATATTTATTTAAGTGAGTAACTTAATTAATGTGTTAAGGAATAATATTAATTATTATTAAATAAACAACTCAAGTTATTTAGTTAACAAGAGGTTGTGTATAATGTGAGATTATATAAGTCATTTAAATTACTTTACGGTATGATCTAAATTATTGAAATATTATAATAATATTAGATAATTATTTTGATAATCCAAATTATTAATTTGGAAGGATAAGGAAAGTTAAAGGATTAATCACTCATAGTTAGTTGGTGGAAAATTGTGTTCTCGAGCCACGTAAAAATCATGAAGAGTTGTGTTCTCGAGCCTTGTGCTCCTTTAATTATGTGATGCCTAGTGCTTTGTACTCATTGGGTGTGTGTGTGTGTGTGTGTGTGTGTGTGTGTGTGTGTGTGTGTGTATGCTAAATAATTTGAGATATGTGTTAATAAACTAGCTATGGTTAATATAACCATAGTTGGGTTAAGTGTAGAAATTGAGGGAGCAATTGGGTGAACTCTTTAGCTTCCCTTGGAAGCTTAAACAACATAGGAAAAAGCAAGAAAAAATAAGTAGCTAGTTGTAAAAGCTATAAGGTCTAGTGATGTGTATACTTACACATTGTGTAAGTATACAATTCTACTAGTAAACCAAATATACTAATAACTCATTATCTCTTTCATCCATTAGTCATTTCATTTTACCAAGAGTTAGAGAGAAGTTTGAGAGCTAAAGAGAAAAGCTAGTAAGGGTTAGAGAGAAAAGTGAGGGAACATCTAGTGTTCTTGAGAGTTCATAAGAGAAAATGCCAAGAGTGAACCTTGGAGGCTATCTCGGTAGATCAAGGGGGTATAGTGGATGTCCAACAACTTCATCTCCTACGTAGGAAAGCAAAGAAAACTAGTCACAAAGAGCGAAAGGTATAAAACCATCTAAAAACCTAGTTTTCAAACTTTCATTGTTCTATATATGATTTCTATGGTAGAAAAGTATTATTCAAACCCATTATGTCTAGATCTATGTTAGAATGATAGATTTAGGGTTTAATGTGTTTAACTAGTATATTTGTATGCATCTATGATGGAAAAGATGATCAAAACATGAAATCGATTTTCGCCGAAAAATACTATTCTAGATAGACCGTTCTCGGAGTTACTGTTTACGTTCCGTAACTCGTATTCATGATCTGTCAACTTTGGGTGGTAGATCTATAAGATACGAAGATTTTTCAAGTGGAACAACTTAAAAATATTAAACGAGCTATTTATGGTGATTTTTCTAGCAAAACAGTTCCTGTTGAAAAAATGCCAAAAAACTACTATCCATATTTTTAAAGGGCCTATTTTGGCCACTTTTCTTGCTCCAAAAATTCCAGCCATTTTATATGTGGTAGTATATGGTACAAAGAAGCCACTGTAAAAATTTGAGCTCGATACGACCACAGATGAGTGAGTTATGACCCAAACTATTTTGTACGTTTTAAAAATTATGTCGGCAATAACTTGATGTGTACAACTCAAAATCTTATGAAATTTTTACTGGAGGTTTTTTAGGATGGCAGGCAGCTGTCATATAAATTTCATAATTTTTTGATGAATTTTGTTTTAATAAATACAGAAAATTTTGGACAAAAATGAACTATTTAAAAATAGTTAATAAAGTTGAAAAATTAAAAGAAAATTATTTTGTGTATGGAATGAAATATGCTAAAAATATCCAAGAGTAATAAAAATAATAAGTCAATTAAGTATTTTTAATAAATACGAAGGACTTAAGAAAAATAAAGATAAAAGAATAAAATATTTATGTATTATTCAATTTTAATTATATAATACATAAAGGTTATTATTTATTATTTAAATAATATTAAATAACAAATAAAGTAAATAAAAAGAATTTAATTAATTATTTATTATTTAAATGCTAAATAATAAATAAAGTAAAAGAGAATATGAAGTTAATAAATAATGGTGATTTATTATCTAATTATTATTTAAAGGATATTAAATGATAATTAAAGGAATATAAAGTTAATAAGATAATTATTCATAATTTAATAAATAAGGATGATTAATTATTTAATTATTATTTAAACGATAGTAAATAATAATTAAAGGGATGTAAAGTGAATAATATGATCATTTGTTATTTAATTAATATTAAATAATAAATGGGGTTAATTAATTAATTATTAATTAAATAATATTACATAATAATTAAAAGGGAATGAGAATAATTAATTATTATTTAAAGGATATTAAATAATAATTAAAGGAAAATAAGGTTAAAAGATAATTGTTTATGTAATGATAAATAACAAGTAAGGTTAATTAAATTAATTATTTAATTAATTAATATTAAATAAATAAATAAAGTAAAGAAATTAAGAAAATGATAAAATGATTAGACAATTTATATTTAATTGTTTAAGTCTTTAAATATTACTACATGAGTAAATTATTATTAAATATTTAATGATAATAGCAGGTGATGAAATATTATTAAAGGATTAATAATATTGGTAATTGGGTGAATATTATTAAGAGCTTAATAATATTAGTAACCAATTAAGATGGTGTTCAATACTTAATAACGTTTGTAATTGAATGAGATATTATTAATGTATAATAATACTAGTCGGTAATTAAAATATTATCCAAGTGTGATAATATTATCCTATAATTTATGAGTTAGTAAATAGGGAAGTATGTATTGTCGAGTCAATTTATTTGAGAATGATAAATTAATCCCTATGTGCATTACTAATTGAAAGATAATCATATTAGGTCTTTCAAATGAGGTAAATTGAATTGTGTAGGCGTAAGCGATTAAGTAATTCAGGAAAAAAATTTAGAACTTGTTGCTATGTGCATTATTATGTTATAATGTGATATCAAATTGTTTCTATGAAGCCATATTGATGTTATTGGTGTTATGTGAATAATCAATGAGTGTGATTATGTGTGGATTATGTGAACAACATGAAGCATGGTTACATGTGGACATGAAATGATATAAATTGTGAAGCATGATTTAAATGTTATGTTGACGAACAGAGAAACATGTATAAAATGTTATACATTGATATATTGTTAATCATGCATGATGTATGAGCTATGTATTATATGATAACTATTAGACTTGTTGAGCCGTCGTGCTCACTCTTGCTTAAAACAAATACTTTCAACTGAGTACGAAGAAATCTGAAAGTCCCGGTAGCGCTCAGAAATCAAGAATGAGTGTTGCTTAAGGAAAATTAAGGACTACGTCATGGTCAATTAAGCCATTTCGTTATCTGGTAGTTAACGATTATAGTTTGACGCTTATGTTTTGTATTTAAACTATCATCGTCATAAATTGCATCATGTAATTGTAAAACCTTTCAAATGAATTATGTTCCCTAGTTACGAGGGAAGATGATTATAAGTAGATAGACTTAATGTCACCGTAATTGTCAGCAAATGAGTTTTATGTACTCACAATGATTGTAATAGACTAGGTCATGTTATAAATGATCTAAGTTTCTAGAGCAATATAAAAATTTCAATTCTGAGGCAGAGTTCAAGGGAGTGAGACATAGTTTAAGGGAATATTATAAAAGTTTAAATTTATTGAGTTTTAGTAACATATTATTATATAATGTTGGTTAATAAGGAGAAGGTTGTTCGTTAACGACCGTGGGTCACCCGTGCCTAACACGAGGATTCCCGGGGTGTCATAGTTGGTATCAGAGCTGATAGGTTATAGTTCTTAAGTAGCAGTACCTTAGGCTATAATCGTGAAAAGTTAATGGAGATAGTGAAATAGTAAACTCAGATGGAGTTTAATTAATAAGAGATAAATATAGAAAATTCATAAGAAAGAAAAAAAAAATATATATATATATATATGAGAAGATTCAAAGAAGGATATTCAAAGGATGTAATCAAAATGAATAGAAAAGAATCAGGGAACCCTTGATTCAAGAATTTAAAAAGAATGATCGTACGGTAAAATGATCAAAGATGAGTGAGAAGATTATAGAATTAAACGATCCTAAAATAAACGAGAAATTATAAAGTGAAATCAATTGTAAAATAAGACCACGGTGATCATAGTCAAATCATGGAATAGCAAATGGTCGGTTAAATGATTAAGAGGATGTGTAAATAGCATGTTGCTTTAAAAAGGAAGATACTATGAAATAGTAAGAAGTAAACTTATAAAGCATTGTATATGATAAGCTATGGATTGAGAAAATTCATATCAAGTTAAAAGAAGTTAAAGGTTTGTTGGTGATTTCAATTGAGGACTCATATTAGTGGCTGAGTTGAACATTCATTTGTATGGGCAGGGGATTGTGCTTGGTTTTACGACCACTTAGCTTCCTATAATGATAATCATTGGAATCTTGTGTCGCGTTGTTCGATGTATATATGGTGAGAAGGTGATTCTTTTCTCATGGTATATCGGATAGGTAGATAATATTGAGGTTAGGTGCGTGTTCTTAAAACTCAAACATATGGTAAGTTCGTGACTCATAATCGTATGGTGGAGCCCCTTAGCGAATGGACTATTTTGGTCTGACTGGGATAAATTCCTCTACCCATATGATTACGGTAAGTTCCTGAACTCATAATGTGTAGTAAGTTTGATGAACTAGGTATAGATAAGAAAGTCTAATGAAGGGAAGAAATTTAAAGATGTTTGAAATTTTAGGATATTCCGAATCTTCTAGCCATGCTAGATCTCGAAAAAAATTTAAATCAAGCTGAATTCACACGAAAGTGCTTTTGAAATACGCAAATGATTTTCGTTGTTATCATCTCTGCATGGTAATGCATCTATCCGTTGCAAAGTGATAAGATATAAAGTGATTTCTCAAATGTTTTGAGTTATTTAACGAAGAGTATATGCCATTTGTTTTGACTAGACAGATTTGATTTGGAAATATCACAAATGTATTTTTAAAGATTGTCAATTTACCATGTGAGATGGTTGTGACAAATGACAGAATCCTCAACGCACTGTCGAGATGACGCAGTATCATGAAGTCATTAAAAAAATTAGTTATTTTAAACTATATAAAAAAAATGAGTGTTTATACCATTTGTATCGGCTAGACATTATTTATTTTAACCTGAAGTGATGAAATTCAAAAAATTTATTGCACCTATGTGCTCTTGAAAAGTTTTAAAGTTTCGATTGATATCCGAACTATTATTGTAAGTCTATGCCAATTGTTTCGGCTAGACATTTGGATGTTAGACATTTAAAAGCTATCCAAATCTATCATTGGTACGGATTCTGAGGCTGAGAAAACAACCCATAATGGGGAGCAACCTAAGTATCGGATAAATGATATAAAGAGTAACCTAAGAGGCTAATCCCCTCAAATATAGTTTGGACATATAACCCAAGAGGGTCAATCAAGAGACAGATGCCTCAATAGACGTTCATGGTCTAAGTGACCACTCGGCATTTAAAATCAATTGTCATTTATTAAATTGTGCATTAATTATATCAAACTCATAATATTGAATTATCTTGTAACCTGAAAGGGTCAATCAAATAATTGATTTCTTGGCATTTGTTCATGGTCTTTATGACCCTTCAGTCAGATATGAAATTATTTTAAAGGAATTATTTTTACTTCCTAATTATTAAAGCTCCTTCACAATTATTGAACAATTGTTGAAGACTTCTGAGAAATATCCCAATATTCTAAAAATTAAATGGGTAAAGGTGTAAATTTTAGAGGAGATTGGTTTTAGAATTAAATGATAAATAAAGAATCCTCAGAGAATGGAAAATTTGATAGGATAGACCAAGAACCTAATGGATAGAATGGGCAAAAATAAGTACGCTATAATTTCGAGGACGAAATTCTTAGAGGAATGGGTGAATGTAATACCCCTGATATTTAAGAGATTTGTAGAAGAAATCAAATATGATTAATTAAAGTTTGAGGTAAAACCTAGTTTGGTGAATGAAATAAGAAGAGATATATGTGCTGTAATTTCGAAGACAAAATTCTTATAAGTAGGGTGAATGTAATATCCTGAATTTTTTTATGAGCTTCAAAACTATAATCAAACGCGATTAAAAGTTAAGTTAAAAAAATCTTAGCCCAATGATTTAATTAAAATCAAGTCCAAACATTTGGAATTGGTTGGGAAAAAAACGTTAGTGTAAATAAATATGTTTGTACATTTATACTTGTGCTTGCATGCTATTAAAAAATAAAGGAAAAGTTAAAAATGTGGGAACTTCCATTTATGGAAAGATTAGAGAAAATAACGGCATATGGAGGTCATTTGCCAAGTAAGATGAGGGATATTAGTGTCTTTGAAAAATAAAACAAGTGAGAAGACTTTTACTTTTGTTTTATCCAAAGCTACATTGGTAAGAGCGAAAAGGTGATTGAAGTGACTAGTTGGTGATATGTGTAAGTGGTGTAAGAGATGTGAAGGCTATTAAGCTATGATTAGGGGCTATGTTGTAGCTTGTGTGGGAGAAAGATAAGGCTATGTTACAAATTGACATGTCTTGAAAGTTGACCTTAAATGGTGAATGATAAGATTAATACTTATAAAGTAAGTAAAGAATAACCTGTGACGACCCCAAATTCGGGTTCCATAACCTAGGGATTGGTGCAATACTTACTAACAATTAAATACATAAATTGTATTTAAACTTTGCGGAATAATACAAAAGGTTCCTTATAAAAAGGCTATACTTTCCAAGGTCGATTAACATTAACATAGACATTACATATCTTAAGGGAATACAAAAGAAATTACATAAAAGTAATTAATCTAACATGCATCAAGCTAATCTAAACGTTGGCTTTTTCCTTGCCTTTGTCATATTTAGAACACTCTGACTTAGCTTAAATAAGTCATGATATAGCAAGAATGAGCAACTAAATGGCTCAGCAAGTTTATAAGCAAATAGCAAGATTTATAATGATGAAAGGGAAATTAATATCAGGGTTTTCAACAATAGATAACAATTGTGAAAGAAATCAAGAATCAATTTATCAATATAAAAATGGATTGACTCCTTACTGCTGAGTGGTCTTTAAGGACCATGAACTGCGACTAAGGTAAAATAGACATTTGCATATATCTGACTCCTCGAAAAACTAGTACTTGAGGGGATCAGCCTCTTGTACCATATGTATATGCATAACATTCAAACATCTTGCGCAAATTCAATTTCCCGACAGGTAAAAATCCCCCTTATTTAGGGTTTGTTCATTCTCAGTCTTACTATAAGAATCGGCACCAACCAATGGTATGGATAAGATTTTAAAAGATTCAATGTGTTGAATTTAACATGCATTGTCTAGTTGAAATAATTAGCTAAGACTTTCTTAACAGTTCTTGAATTTAATGAACTATACATTTGCAAATGCACTATGTGCGAATATAATAACAATAATGATGTGGAATAATTTTAAATAATTAATCCACTTAAAGCTTTGGCAAATAACTACAAGTGTAGATACTTACTCAACAATAATTAAATTGCTCAATGTAAATAAGGTTGAAGAAATCTTGCAACAATAAATACAAGTTAGGGTTAAGAAAAACTTGTCTCGTACGTAGTCTACTGCTAATCAATTCAATTTAATTTGCTTTGAGCAGACCTAACAATTAATCAATTTGATCTTAAATTAGTACCATATACACATACATATGATAACCTTTATAACTATTTCTTAACCACAAAATTATAGATTTATGAGTATATAAACACTTGGGGAATATTATCATCACTTGATAATACTTTAATCACATAAAACCTATATTAATTACATAATATAGCTCACACTCTTATCTAATATTATTAACAATTTAATAATATTCTATTAGTCTTTTAATATTATTAATTATTTAATAATATTTTATTAGTCATCTATTATTAATTATTTAATAATATTTTATTCACTATCTAATATTATTAATCATTTAATAATATTTTAATCATTTATTATTATTATTAACCATGTTGTAATATTTTAATACTCTTTAAATATTACCAATAGTTAACTTTTAATTGGGTTTACCTTAGAATTTATTTTAAACACTTGTTTAAATTTAATTTTTTGAAGAAAACCCGACCCGGACCGACCCAAACTACCTAAAAACTGCTAGGCCATACACTCAGGCATAACTCCTTCAAGAGTCAACTTTTGACTGCCCAACCATTCGTCGCTCCGACAGGACTGCCCGATCCCCCGACACTCCGACAGGACTGCCCGACCATCCGACCATCCGACAGGACTGCCCGACCATCCGACTCCCCTACAGGACTGCCCGACCATCTGACGTTCCGACAGGACTGTCCGACGACCGCTAGGCAGTGCACTTGGGCGTTGTTGCGCCCGTCCCGACAGCCATAACTTCTTTATTTTTCCACATTTTTGAAAAATTCAAGTTGAGTTTTCTTAAAAACTCATAGAGGTATCTTCTTAGCCATAGAAATCATTTTTTTCCAACTTGTACATTTCAAAATACAACAATAAATACCATATGATCAAATAAGGTTTTATCAGTAAAGTTTATTATGAACATTTCTTTCATTTTCATGCATACCACACATACCTAAACATGATTTAAGCATAGCAAATCATGAATATACATACATCACATTGTTTAAGACTTCTAAACCACCAAAACAAGATTGGATCAGTTAAAATATCTTTTAACCGATTAAATCATAACTAAACTACAAAAATCAAATATAAAAGGGTTGGAGCACTTTTAAACCTTGATGATTTGTGTGCTCTTCTTCTTCTTCTACCGAAGTATGAAATGAGGCTAATGAACATTCATCAAGCTCCTCCTTTTGCTATTTCTCACAACACACAAGCGTTCCTCTATTTTCTTTCTCAAATGCTCTCTCTTTTTCTCTCTAGAATACTAGGAAATGAACTAACAAACATAACAAGTATGTGGAGTACTCTATTTATCGGACATTAGTAATCCATCATCAACTCTCCTAATCCACTAGTGTTGGTGAATTTAGTGCTAATTAGGATTACTATTTACTTGATTGACAATGTGATGGACAAGTGGAATGACTAGTGTTGGTGAACAACTATGACATTGTGTGTTAGAAGCAATGCGAGCAAACAAGCCACCCCCTTGTGGGGCCCACCATAACCAACCAAATGACCTTTTATGGCTATTTTTCCTTTATTTTTCATGCTTTAATTATACATATATACATATATACATATATACATATATATATATATATATATATATATATATATATATATATATATACACTTATATATATTAATGTTAACCAATCTTGCCTTTCTATTGGGCTCCATATTGGACTCTAGTATTTAATATATTGAGCTCATCCAATTAATTTGGTTGGGCTCAATTTAAATGTTCTATTGGGCTAACATTTAATCACCGATGTTACATTTAATTAAATCAAGTATTGGGCTAGGGTTTAATTAATTACATGGATTACTAGGCACATTTAGTTGACCTAGTTTAACAACTCATTTGGATTTTAAAATATAATCCAATTAGATTTGTTTTAGTTAATTATAACATCTTGCTTCATTACTTTAAATAAATATACACATACACAAGTATATTCATTCAATTATCTATTGAACAATTAATTAGTACAAAAAAATTTAATTCATTGCTAATTATTTAATAATCATAATTACAATGTCTAATGGAATTCGCGGTCATTACATAACCCAAGTTATTTAGTTAACAAGAGGTTGTGTATAATGTGAGAATATACAAGTAATTTAAATTATTTTATGGTATGATCTAAATTATTGAAATATTATAATAATACTAGATAATTATTCTGATGACCCAAATTATTAATTTGGAAGAATAAGAATAGTTAAAGGATTAATCACTCATGAGTTAGTTGTTGGGAAATTATGTCCTCGAGCCACATGAAAATTATGGAGAGTTGTGTTCTCGAGCTTTGTACTCCTTTAATTGTGTGATGCCTAGAGCTTTGTGCTCATTGGTTAATGTGTGAGATATATATATATATATAAATATAAATATATACACACACACACACACACACACACACACACACACACACACATATATATATACACACACACACATATATATACACATGCTAAATAATTTGAGGTATGTGTTAATAAACTAGCTATAGTTAATAAAATCATACTTAGGTTAAGTGTAGGAATTGAGGGAGCAATTGGGTGAACTCTTTAGCTTCCTTTGGAAGCTTAAACAACATAGGAAAAAACAAGGAAAAATAGGTAGCTAGTTGTAAGATCTATAAAGTCTAGTGATTGTAAAACCTTTCAAATGAATTATGTTCCCTAGTTACAATAAAAGATGGTTATAAACAGATAGACTTAATGTCAAGGTAATTGTCAGCAAATGAGTTTTATGTACTCACAATGATTGTAATAGACTAGGTCATGTTATAAATTATCTAAGTTTCTAGAGCAGTCTAAATGTAATATCCCAGATATTTTCAAGATTTTAAATAATATCTTAATTGATTTTATTAAAGGTTCATGTTTAAAACCTAGAATTTGAGAAGTAAGATGTGTAGAAAATGGGTAAACATTTTTTTTTAACATAATTTATTTGTTAGAAATTAAATGTGGGAATATTGTAATGATGCATGTAGAGAATTTATTAAGGAAATAAATTCAATTGAGAAGTGAATGTGAATATATATATATATACCTAGAGTTGAGTTTGTTAGTCAAACAAGATGATGTGTGAAGTAAATTAAATACTCAATAAAACTAATAAATTAATTAGTTTAAGTATGGATTAAAAAGGAAAGTCATGTAATATAATTAATTATATAAGTCATGAATTAAAGCTAAGATTAGCAAGTAGAGAACTGGAATATTGTCTAGAATGCCAATATTAAGAAGATAATTAATTAAGTAATTAACTTAATTATTTAGTTGTTATATAGAGTCCATTAATGGATTTAATACAAGCCCAATATGGGAATACTTGCATGAATGTGAGTAATTAAATAATAAGCCCAAATGTTAAGTTATGATATAGTCAAAGAGGTAATTAATATAAGTTCAATTAAATAATATTGAAAAGTATGGTATATAATGGTGTGGAAGTCCAATTAAATTAATTACCAAGCCCAAGTTATATATGATATATGAGTTGTGTTGGGTAGCCCAAGTAATTAAATAAGAGAGTACAATACAAAGTAATCCATGTAGCCCAAACACATTAAAGTCAAATGATGGTCAATGTGTTGGGAGAATATTTTTCAAGTATTGATTGAGTGTAGAGAATTAACTAATGTAGGGTTAATTGAATAACCCTAGTTGGTAGACAAGAGAGAGAATTAACCAAACATTGGTTAATTGATAGAGGAAGGAAGGTAGTGTTGAGAATTAACTATGGGTGAGTTAACTATGTAACCCAATGTGGTAGAATAATTAAAAGTAAGTCTAATTGGATTATATTATAAGTCCAATTGATGTATTAAACTAAGTTAAATTAATTAACCTAGTAGTCTATATAATTTAATTTGAACATTGATTTATGTAATAATTAACCAAGCCTAGTGCTTGTTTTAATTAAAGGTAACATAGGGTATTTAATATTAGCCCAATGTAGTAAATAAATTGAGCCCAAACAAATTTAATTGGAGGAGCCCAATATAATAAATCCTAGAGTCCAAAGTGGAGCCCAAATGATAGTCAAAATGGTGGTCAATATATATACATTGTTGTGTATATATATGGACACTTATATAATGATATAGGATATAAAAATAAAGCTAAATTGGTGTAATAAAATGCAAAATCCCGAATTTTGGGGGGCCCCCACATGTAAATGTTGAGTGTGGCTTCATGTGGCTTATTTTACACTCCAAAAGTTGCTTACAAGCAACCTTGATAGGAGTCATTCATCATTGTCAATCACCTTGTCCATCCAAGCTATAGTAAGCATGAGTTTAAGCCTTAAATGCCCAAGTGTTGGTTGATTAGTAGGAGTTGATGGAGATTAAGGAAGTACTATAAATATAGTGCTTCACCAATTTATTGTGTTGGTTAGCCATTTGTTTAGAATTTCTAGAGAGAAAAGAGAGAGCTCTTTGAGAGAAAAGCAAGCAAACTTTGTGAGATTGATGATCCACCAAGGACAAGTGCTAGAGAAGAGAAAAGAGGAAATCACAAGCTTAGCTCATATCAAGAGGAAGAAGATCATCCATGTCTATGAGGTGAAAAAGTACTCTAAACCTTTTTAATTTCATTTTTGTTGTTTAAATAAGTTTTAAACGGTTAAAATATGTTTTTAACTCATCAAAACTCATTTTGTTGTTATAGAAGTTTTTAACTATGTAATATATGTATATTCATAGTTTGATGGGTTTATAACATGATTTGGTATGGGCGGTGTACATATAAATTGAAGAAAATCATATTACTTTCACTAAAGATCTAAATGTCTATTATAGATATCAGTCCGAATTGGACAGGTAAATGATTGTGTAGTATAATACTTAGTTGGTATATTATATGAGTGTTAAATACTCAATTTGATTGTAATAGAATATCGTATCATGTATGATATTGAGACATACTAGGAATGTATAAAGATTTCGATTCTGGAATAGAAAGAGATGTTGTAGAATTGTTAAGAAATGATTATTTGACAATTATAATATTGTTATAAGTTATGAACAATAAGGAAAATGTTGTACTCATGTTGAACCGGATTCGAGGTTCGAGGGACCCGGATTTGGGGTCGTCACAAGTTGGTATCAGAGCTGTTAGGTTATAAACCTTAGGTAAGAGTACCTTAGGCTATAACCATAGTAGAAGATAAGTAAAATGATAAATGAATAAACTCCGAAAGAGTTTAAGTTATAAAAGATGAATCTGGAAAATTCATATAGAGAAGATTATCCAAAGATGGATTTGAGAAGATAGAAGAGAGATGAAAAAGGTCATGTTGTACCTAATTTGAAGAAATGATAGAAGATATCTTATAATAAGATTTTGAGAAGCATAAAAAAAATGCTAATGAGATCATGGAATGATCTAGAGAAATGAACTCGTAATGAGGCAGATGTGCTAAAATATGAATGGAGAGAATTCGTATTCAGTTAAGAAAAATTAGTGGTTTGTGGGTTTTTAATTGAGGACTCATATTAGCGGTTGAGTTGTACGATTCCTTGTATGGGTAGGGAATTTGTGCTTGATTTTAGAACCACTTAGCTTCCTATATTAATATAGTGGTTGAGTTGAACGAACTCTTGTATGGGCGGGGGCTATGATATGTCAGCGAACCAATTTGGGAGATACTGCTGCGAAACTTGCACGATCAGTGTGTATCGAAGAAGAAAAATATGCACTGGTGGCATGTGTTTCCTTATAGTGTTGAACAGTTGGGAAACTGATATATTTGTTCTTGGTTTAACGACCGCTTGACTTCCTATATTGATTAGTGGTCGAGTTGACCAATTTCTTGTATGGGCAGGAGATTGTGTTTGGTTTGACGACCACTTAACTTTCTATAGTGATAATCGATTGAAACCTGGTGTCGCGCTATTCGTTATATGTATGTTGAGAAAGTGATTCTTTTCTCATGTATAACGGATAGGTAGAGGATGTTAAGATAAGTTCGTGTTCTGAGAACCGACACGCATGGTGTTCGTGACTCATAGTCATGTGGTGGAGCCCCTCAGCGAATGAACAATTTTGGTCTGACTAGGACAAGCTCCTCAAACCATATGATTGTGGTAAGTTCCTGAGCCCAAATACGTGGTAAGTTTGATGAACAGTGAGTGTGGGTAGAGTTAAGTTGCAAGATTAAAGCTATACTAGATATAGTTATTAAGCTGGAAAAGATGAGGAGAAATTTGATATATTTTGAAGTTTTAGGATATTCCAAATCTTCTAGCTATGCTAGATTTTGAAATTCTTAAAATTGTGTTAAAATCACACTTTTGTGCTTTTAAAAAGACAAATGTATTTTAGAGATCATTAATGCACTTAGTGCAGAGATGATAAACGATGGAGTCATCAATGCAGAGTAACCTAGTGTTGGATGTATTTTTAAGCCCACTATGGTATGATATAATATGACAAAGTCAAAATGATTTTTAGTATTTTGAAACGTTTAAAGAAGAGTCTATGCTAATTGTTTCGGCTAGACAAATTGATTTGAAAATATCAAAATGTATTTATAAAATCATCGCACGCAATTAAAGCCATAGTGCAGAGATGAAAAAGACGGAATCCTCAACGCATTGTTGCAAAGGTGCGGTATCATGAAGTCCTATAAATGAATTTTAGTTACTTTAACTAATCTAAAATGATTTTTGAATCGTAATGTACAAACAGTTCAATGATATGAGTCTATGTCATTTATTTTGACTGGACACTTTTTGGTCAGAAATGACTCAAGTTTTATTTTTCAATCCAACTTATGCTGAAGCGAAAATTTGTAGTAAGTATGAGGTGAACAACCCCATAATGGGGGATATGTCAGAGCCATGAATAAAGAACCCGCGAGGGGGCGCCCAACAGTGGTGGCATGCTGATATGAGTTGGTAAATCCAAAGAGTTCGACCCCGAGAGAAGTCGTTGTGCACAGCGCTAGAGTACGATAGGCTGATCACCTAGCGTATGAAACCATTGTGGTATGTTTTCAGTCTTTGTGATTGATAAACATTCTCCAAGTATGTTCACAGTCTTTATGACCACTCAGAATAGTATGAAAGTTTTAATGAATATTTTGATTTTTAATTTATTCTTTTGTAAGATATTGATTTTCAATTTATTTTTCTGCAAGATATTCCATTGTTCTGGAATTGTGAGTTTAGAAGTATGAACTTCCTAGCAAATGATGGTAGTAGAATTTGATGAGTAAAGAATTATACTCAGTGATGAAAATTGGTAGAATGATGTATGAGATAATTTCGGGGACAAAATTCTTATAAGAAGGGGTGAATGTAATATCCCAGATATTTTCAAAATTTTAAATAATATCTTAATTGATTTTATTAAAGGATCAGGTTTAAAACCTAGAATTTGAGAAGTAAGATGTGTAGAAAATGGATAAATATTTTTTTTAACATAATTTATTTGTTAGAAATTAAATGTGGGAATATTGTAATGATGCATGTAGAGAATTTATTAAGGAAATAAATTCAATTGAGAAGTGAAGGTGAATATATATATATACCTAGAGTTGAGTTTGTTAGTCAAACAAGATGATGTGTGAAGTAAATTAAATACTCAATAAAACTAATAAATTAATTAGTTTAAGTATGGATTAAAAAGGAAAGTCATGTAATATAATTAATTGAATTAATTATATAAGTCATGAATTAAAGCTAAGATTAGCAAGTAGAGAAGTGGAATATTGTCTAGAATGACAATATTAAGAAGATAATTAATTAAGTAATTAACTTAATTATTTAGTTGTTATATAGAGTCCATTAATGGATTTAATACAAGCCCAATATGGGAATACTTGCATGAAGGTGAGTAATTAAATAATAAGCCCAAATGTTAAGTTATGATATAGTCCAAGAGGTAATTAATATAAGTTCAATTAAATAATATTGAAAAGTATGGTATATAATGGTGTGGAAGTCCAATTAAATTAATTACCAAGCCCAAGTTATATATGATATGTGAGTTGTGTTGGGTAGCCCAAGTAATTCAATAAGAGAGCCCAATACATAGTAATCCATGTAGCCCAAACACATTAAAGTCAAATGATGGTCAATGTGTTGGGAGAATATTTTTCAAGTATTGATTAAGTGTAGAGAATTAACTAATGTAGGGTTAATTGAATAACCCTAGTTGGTAGACAAGAGAGAGAATTAACCAAACATTGGTTAATTGATAGAGGAAGGAAGGTAGTGTTGAGAATTAACTATGGGTGAGTTAACTATGTAACCCAATGTGGTAGAATAATTAAAAGTAAGTCTAATTGGATTATATTATAAGTCCAATTGATGTATTAAACTAAGTTAAATTAATTAACCTAGTAGTCTATATAATTTAATTTGAACATTGATTTGTGTAATAATTAACCAAGCCTAGTGCTTGTTTTAATTAAAGGTAACATAGGGTATTTAATATTAACCCAATGTAGTAAATAAATTGAGCCCAAACAAATTTAATTGGAGGAGCCCAATATAATAAATCCTAGAGTCCAAAGTGGAGCCCAAATGGTAGTCAAAATGGTGGTCAATATATATACATTGTTGTGTATATATATGGACACTTATATAATGATATAGGATATAAAAATAAAGCTAAATTGGTGTAATAAAATGCAAAATCCCGAATTTTGGGGGGCCCACATGTAAATGTTGAGTGTGGCTTCATGTGGCTTATTTTATACTCCAAAAGTTGCTTACAAGCAACCTTGATAGGAGTCATTCATCCTTGTCAATCACCTTGTTCATCCAAGCTATAGTAAGCATAAGTTTAAGCCTTAAATGCCCAAGTGTTGGTTGATTAGTAGGAGTTGATGGAGATTAAGGAAGTACTATAAATATAGTGCTTCAACAATTCATTGTGTTGGTTAGCCATTTGTTTAGAATTTCTAGAGAGAAAATAGAGAGCTATTTGAGAGAAAAGCAAGCAAACTTTGTGAGATTGATGATCCACCAAGGACAAGTGCTAGAGAAGAGAAAAGAGGAAGTCACAAGCTTAGCTCATATCAAGAGGAAGAAGATCATCCATGTCTATGAGGTTAAAAAGTACTCTAAACCTTTTTAATTTCATTTTTGTTGTTTAAATAAGTTTTAAACGGTTAAAATATATTTTTAACCCATCAAAACTCATTTTGTTGTTATAGAAGTTTTTAACTATGTAATATATGTATATTCATAGTTTGATGGGTTTATAACATGATTTGGTATGGGCGGTGTACATATAAATTCAAGAAAACGCTATATAAAGTTTTACCGGTAATACCCTAAGTAGCTATGAGCTATATTTTGTGTCATTTAAAATTGTACAAGTTAAATACTTGATTTATATGGCTAGAAAGTTTTATGAGTGAGTTATAAAGCCAACACAACTTGAATCTCACAAAAAGATGAAAAAACAAAGAACTTATGACTTTTATCACAAAGGATGTTGATTTTAAAACCCTAGGTTGCATTGTGAGCCATTTTTAGCCTAGTTCCGTTCGGAATTTAGATTTGTGATATAAAGAGAAATTGTAGACCAGGCAATTCTGATGAGAATGGACTTAAGAATCACCCCAAAATCTTTTAACATGAAGAAGTTATGACTGTCGGAGCGTCGGAGGGTCGAGCAGTCAAACAGTTGACTTTCGGACAAAATGGCTAACGCAACCGCGTCAGGACTGACGTAGCTGCGTCAGAATAATCTGCTAAGCAGATTTTTGGAGCTTCGGGTCGGGTCGGGTCGGGTAGGGTTGAGTTTTCTTTGAAAAATTAAGTTGAAATATGTAATGACCGCGAATATTACTACGCATTTCAAATATATTTGATTAATATTTATCAATGAAATGAATTTAATTTTTATTTTGTTGTGCATTCATGAATAATCATATCTATGTGTATGAGGATTTAATTAAAAAGGGAAGTTCGCACGGTGATCTTATTTAAACCAAATGAACTAACCTACAAATATTAATATCAAGAAACGATAAGTTAGAAACCCTAATCGATGACTTAACAGAATGTGGTTGAGTTTATAATTAAACCAATTACTTGATAGATTAAATTAATTTATTAAAGACAAGTCTAATTGTGTTAATTAATATAACTAATTCAAGTGTAACATTTAATAATAGTAGTCCATGAATTTATTAAATGTTAACTTTAAAGTGGTAAAATTAATTCATGTTACTAATTAGCATTATGTGATTAAATGGGTATCAACTAAATGTTTAGCTCATGGAATTAATTGCTTAGCCCATTGATTTAATTATTGAAGATCCAAGTGGAATTAATTGGGAGCCCAATGAATTAAATTTCTAGAGCCCAAAAACCTAGCCAATCATATTTGTATTGGTGTCTATATATATGTGTGTCAATATATACATATATTACCAACTTGTAGCTATTAAAATAAAAAGTAAAATAAAGCAATTTTGGGGCCTTGTGCACCCTCATTGCCGGCAACTTTAGGAGAGAAATGGGGAGCTATTATAGCTTCCCTTGGAAGCTTAATATATTGAGAGGAACAAGGCAAGCTAGTAGGCCTATGAGCTTTGATTTGTGTAGTTGATGTGTATACTTACAAGAGTTGTAAGTATACATATCAACTAACACATTAAACACTCTATCTCTCTCATTTTATCATCCATTTTATTTGTTCTAAGTCTTGGAGAGAAAATAAAGAGCAAATAGAGAAAGGTTGAGAGCAAAATAGAGAGAAAGTAAGAAAAAAGGAAGAGAAACCCAAGAAAAATCAAGATCAAGCAAGAAGCAAGATCATCAACCATACCAAGATAGATCATCCAAGTCTCATCCCATTCCTATCAAGAAGAAAAAGAGCTACCAAGAGGTTTAAAAGTTTTCAAACCTAGCTTTCCATTTTATTATATGTTCTATGTATGTTTTAAGTGATTTTATTGGTCAAAAATGTGTTTTGATGGTAGAAAACTATTTTTAAAGATCTTGATGCTTAAAACCATGCTAGACTAATATATCTAGAGTTTAATGGGTTTAACATGAGTTTTGGTATTCATTTATGTGGAAAAGTTTAACAAAACATGAAAGCGATTTTCGCCGAAAAAACCCTAAACTGCGCAGCGGGTTGCCGGATTTACTGTTCACGTTCCGTAAGTCGTATTCATGATCCGTCAACTTTGGGTGATATTACTATAAGATAGGAAGATTTTCCAAGTGGTACGACTGAAAAATATTAAACGAACTATTTATGGTGATTTTCCTAGCAAAACAGTTTCTGCCGGAAAAATCTGAAAAAGCCTACTGTCAGGATCTTGTGAGGGCTGTTTTGGCAACTTTTCTTGCTCTAAAAATTCCGTCCATTTTACAGATGATATTATATGGTATATAGCAGCCACTGTCCAAAAATGAGCTTCATCCGACGTCGTATGAGGGAGTTATGACCCAACGATTTTTCAAGTTTTAAAAGCATAATACGGAAATATCTTGAAAAGTATGACTCAGAAAATTATGAAATATTTACTAGACGTGTTATCTGATAGCAGGAAGATACTGTATAAATTTCAGAATTTTATGATGAAAATTAAAGTTTTAATAAATGATGCCATTTTGGACAGAAACGGACCATTTAAAAATAGTAAATAAGGTTGAAAAATTAAACGAAAATAATTTTGTGTATAAAATAAAATATAATACATATATCCAAGAGATATAAAAATAATAAGTCAAGTAGGTATTTTTGATAAATACACTTGATTTAAGAGAAATAAAGATAATAGTATAATTAAGGATGTATGAGTTAATTTTATTAAATAATACATAAAGGTAATTATTTGTTATTTAACTAGTATTAAATAATAAATAAATTAAATAAAAAGGAATTAAATTAGTTATTTATTATTTAAATGACTAAATAATAAATAAAGGAAAGGAGTAAAGAAATTAATAAAATAATTAAACAATTTACCTTTAACTTGTTTAAGTTGTTAATATTACTAAGTAATTTAAAATATTATTAAATAATAATATTAGTTAAAATAATTGTAAATGATTAAATTATTATTTAAATGAGTAATAATAATAGTATGTAATTAAATTGTTATTAAATGATTAATAATAATAGTACCTCATTAAATTATTAATAAATGATTAATAATAATAGTAACTCATTAAATTATTATTAAACGATTAATAATAATGTTAAGTAATTAAATTATTATTAAATAATTAATAATAACAGTAACCCGCTAAATTATTATTAAATGATTAATAATAATAGTAGGTATTCAATTAAGATGTTATTGAGTTATTAATAACATTTGTAAATGAACTTGATATTAATAATATTATATTAATAATATTATTAGGTAACTAAAATGTTATCCAAGTGTGATAATATTGTCGTGAAAGCTACGTGTTGTTAAATAGAGGATTATGTGCTTTAGTAACAGTATGTATGATAGTAATATATGAATCTCTATGTGCTATACTAATTGAAAGATAAACCTATTTACTACTAGGTATATCAAATGCTGTAATTTAATTTGTGTGAGCTGTAGTCAACAACTGAGGCAAGTTTCCTAACTCAAACTCGAACTATTATTTTTGAGCATGTCAAATGGTTTAATTTATCGTTAATTATTCCATGTAAATGCCAGTATTTATTTTTGAGCATGTCAAATGGTTTAATTTATCGTTAATTATTCCATGTAAATGCCAGTATTGATATTCGCACGTTGATACATTTGAAAAATATGTTTTATCATTGAACAAGTAAATTATTTAAAGTTCTTTATTTCATGAACTGTTCAACAAATGGGTCTACGCCATTTGTTTCGGCTGGACATATAAAGTAAATATTTTTAAAAGCTATTCCAAACCAGTTGAGTGGTGTGGAAGTCTTGTACTGAGAGAACAAACCCTAAATGGGGAATTATAAGTGTCATAGTTCGACATGGTCAGAGTTTAATGTTATGCATATACATGTTGTACAAGAGGCTGATCCCCTAGAGTACAGTCTGATTTATAAAAGGATAATCGGAAGGTTGTTTCTGTAACGGCCTGAAATCCCACACCTTATTTAATTATCCGGTTATCTCAGGATATCAGAATTATTAACTCTAAACCTTATTAACCGGGATTCCGTGCGTTAACTTTAACCTTTGACCTTTAATTAACCGTAATTTGGTCCATATTATTTATTTTTTTATAAAAACTTTATTTAACTTATAATCTTTAACTGTCTCAGGATCACAACATTCACGTTACCATTTATTAAACTTAGGTCCGCATTTTTATCAATTGTGACCTATGATATACAATATCCAGAATCGATTATATTTTTACGATTTAACATAATCTTTAAATAAAATTTTGCCATGAACGTTCTGTATATATGGCCTTGTTTACCTGTATACCTGTTTACATTCATTCATCTATATCACACATATTCCTGTACTATCCATACAAGTTTATCACATGTATCACCTTTCCATTTTTCCTGGATAACATAAACATGCACTAGTCATTCTCTGATAATACAAATTAGCAAATCATACATTCCTTTCTATTATCTAGGTTTAACATTTAAGCTTGACTATTACATAATCTGTATTTATACAAATTTACATATATTTGCTTCACATGAATATCTCACAGATACAAATTACAAATCTCTTCACGCATCTCCATGCATTCACATTCTTTACCTTAGCGTCACCGGAACCTCCGGCCTTCTTATATTTACCTGAAATGCTAGTTCATAGCAAGGGTGAGCATAAAGCTCAGCAAGTAATTCAGATAACACATTTCATGCTCACAATTTATTTATGCGATATGCTTCTCTACTTAATCATGTTATACATGAATGTCACGTATTACACTTAACAGTTAAATCATATAGTTGCACGTAAGGCACATTTCAAATATTCCACTAACACGCAGTTCACCTAGAACATAGCACCTTATAGTCTGAACACTTGCCTGTACGCTTTATTTACTTAACCTTCTGCCTCGCTTGGCCTTGTTATCCTCCATTGCGTTGATTTGCTTATTCCAAACTCTATCTGTTCGCATAGAACTTACATGTTATTATAATATCATAAAACTTTATAATCTTAGTCAAACTTAACTTATAATTACACGACCATTCTTCTCAAATCATTTCTCACTTGATGTATTAAACCTTACATAGGTTCATAATACATTTCACTTATTAACGACGTTTTTCATAACTCATAACTCATTTTAGCTTAACTTTAGGCATGCTATGTTATGCCATTTCTTATATTATTATACCTTGACATCCTTTATATAGCCCATTCGTATTTATTTAGGGTTTACATAACCCATCTCTATCATTTTATATCAAAACATAGCATTTTGGGACTTAAAAATTTTCAGCTGCTACAGTAACATCGCGCCCCTGCCGTACCAGACCTCGCTGGCCGCGAGATCTCCGCAGCCATGAACAGTAACTGCGCCCCGGCGCAGTTACCAGTGTATCATACTGCGCCCCGGCGCAGTCCTGGTTCTGCAGAATTTCTGATTTTCTTCCCTGCTTTGCTGATTTTTTATTCCTTAACCACAATTCCAATTAACACCAAATTTAGTACACATGTAGACCTCATACCATAGTATTTTAATAGATTTTATTTGCCTCATTTGGCCTTTCTAAATCATAGATATACTAGCTTGTAGGAGGGTTGTCCGACTGATTTCCAGACTTGGCCAAATTTTCTAAGTTTTAAAACTTGAAATTCTAACTTTGCTATTTTTGGCCATTTGACTCTAACTTCCATTCCAACACTTATCATAGCTCACATAACCTATCTGTGACATGTCCGAACTTTCAAAACGATAAAATTTCTCACGAGGCGAGAATTGTCCATTAAAATCCATTTTGATTCGAAACAATCGTTTTCGATCGTTCGAATCATCCTTTTTCTCAAATTCAAATCCGTTGAATACCAAAACGACTCTAACACATGAATTATCATAAAACTTAAGTGTTTGAGCTCATTTTACCTTTAATGCATCGAAATTGCCAAAAATCACCTATAAATTGGATTTTCATAAAAATTTCTAAACTTTTCAAACTTCAACTTAGACTTAACTTGGTACTTAAATCTCTAAGCACCACATAGGTTATCATAAACATATTTAACAGCTTTACACGTCTCTATAACTTCCATATGCACAATCTAGTGCACTTTACAGATTATTACGTTGTTTACACAAAAAGTATAGCCTAATATTTAATCTTTTCTCAACTAAGTCATGCTTCTCTTTCTTTTATAATTCTTTAAAGCTTTCTAGCATGCTAATATACATGAATCAAACATGTTCAACATCTCAAGCTAGGTTCTCATTAAAACCATCAACCTAGTACACAAAATCATATTTTAAATCATGATTCTTAGCCTTAAACATGAACTTGAATATCATAACACATTTGTTCTACCACTTTGGAACTTAGGGTTTCAACAAGAATCACAAATATAACTTGTAACTAACATAACCCATACAATCAAGCCATGTACCCCAAAGATACATGCATGGCCATCTTTATTCTTGAATTTAAACTTATAAACACTAAACTTTGAAGCAAGAGCATGGTTATACCTTCATGTATGTCAAACTTCTTTACATGTCTAGCATCCTCTTGATGAGTACATCACTTTTCCTTCTTGCTCCATGAACGTTTAAGCTCCTTAGCTCCATGTTTTCCAAGCTTTTCTCCTTCTTCACATGGCTTCTCCTCTTTCTTTCTCTCTCCCTCGTATGGCTCAAGATTTTCCAGCAAAAATGAAGAAAAAACAATACCTTGCTAGCTTAAATAAACCTTAACCCAAGATGGTTAAGTTGACTTAACCATTGCTAATATTAACCAAGGGCGTTTTGGTCATTTCCCATGATAAATGAGGGGCGTTCTTGTCATTTCACCACTTGGGACATATAAGTCATTATCCAAATTGTCAAGGGTATTTCGGTCATTTTACCCTAGGACACAACGGTAATTATCTAATTTGTTGAGGGGTATTTTGGTAAATTGCCAATTTAGCTAAGTTTTCATTTCTTGCAACCTTTCCCCCCATAACTAAACTTTTATACATTCTCCCCCCATAATTCATTTCATAATCATTTAAATTGATTCTTCTTCAATCGACCTTCTAAGTTGTTCATTTTCCATCATGCTACATCCACGCAGGCTCATTATAGGACTTAATTAACCATTTAATCGCAAATCGATCACATAACCTTCTTTTACCCATAAATACAATTCTCGTTTCCTACGAATTTTCTTGTTCCCGTATTTCACAAATTTCGATTCCCGACATCTCAAATAGTCGGATTACTCACTTTTTTCATAAATCGCTTCCTCGAGAAGCGAACCACGACCGGATTACCAAAATCCATCGTCCTTTACTCCTTTAAACTCATTTAACATTATTACGACTTTAACTTCCTTTCGTTTATTTACTCAATACATATACTGCCAACTTTGCACCTTACTTGTATCCAACACGCTTTCTATTCATTTACGGGGTATCACATTCTATATTTACATATCATATACATCATCAATTTATATCGATCAATTTACCTCAATTCCCTAATAATCTCCAAACATTCAAAATCGTTATATTACATCCTTAATACCCGAGTTGATCATACGGTTTCTTCTTTACAACACATACATACATATCCCAACTTCTCGTTTTCATCACCTCACCTCTCTAGGCCCATTCCTTAAACCCGTTAATAACATTCATAACCAACATCAATTCACATGCTCATTTCTTATTCCAATATTTCTAAACTTTAAACCTTCTATCTTTACCAATTCAAATACATACATATTCACACATATTCATAAACACATAATCACTCTATTATCTTTTGACACATAACATCGTGTCTTACAATAATTCTTCCCAAATTACCTTATTATAGGTATTACAATAAATCATTTTGCTCAAATTTGTCATATAATCATTCAAAATTCATTTTCATTATAATTTCTCATTTTCATAATTCTCTGGTTTAATTCATCTTTCTATATTCGACCATATAGGTCCCTCCTTAATATTTTAACCATACAGGTTCTTTATAACACATTGATCACATAATAATTCAATTTAATCACATAATAATCGTATTTAATCATTTTACTAGGTTTTGTTTTATAACCTTCACTTAATTATCAATAATCCTTATTTAAAATTTCTGTAAAATCCTGGGGTATCACAGTTTCCTTGGAAACGTTCAGGGTCGGTTGGACCACTCAGCAGTAAATAATCATCTTTCATTCCTTCGTTTGGATTTTGATTATCTTATCAGTCATTTCATTAACTTCTATAAATTGTTGAGCTTTCACTTTATTCGCAGTTATTCATGATATGTCTGTATTATTTTAAATTTGCTGAGCATATTAGTTGCTCACTCTTGCTATATATATCATGAACTAATTGCAGTTAGGCCTGAGCACTCCAAGAAGGACAAAGGCAAGGGCAAGCTTTAGGAATAGTTTAAATATTTCTATTCCTGTTTTGTAAATCATGGAACCCTGTTTATATTAATAGGATCGTCATGATGAAATTTTATTAAGGTTGAGACCTTGGGACCGTAGTAAGCCTTTTGTAATGAACAACTTATGTTTATTTATTCCGCATTTAGTAATATATGTTGTTTAAGATGTGATGTATGTATTTGATCGTGAGCACCAAATCCGAGGTATTGGTACCTGAATTTGGGGGTGTCACAGGTTGGTATCAGAGTTTTAGGTTATAAACGTTAGGATTGTGAAACCTAGGTTATAACCTTAGTATTAAACTCGTATTGAGTGTTTTAGGAGATAAATCGGGGAGATTTATCGTATGTGGTATTTGATGAATTGGGGAATTCATCGAGTCAAGTAGTACCTAATGAAATATAATTTCATTTCTTCAATGATTATATTTTATGGTTGTACTAATGGTTGTTTTTCATGATGTGTTGTAGGATGGCTATAGGGGAGTCGAGTGGAACACGAGATGACGAGATATTCATAGATATACCAGTGGATACAGAGCAGTTGGTGGGCTATGCACCAATTGCACCAGCATCACCATTAATAGAGTCTGACCTTGAGGAGGATCCCGAGGAGGATCAAGTAGCTGATATGGAGGAACCAGTTAGGGGTGGGGTGATGAGGCCATGTGGTGAGGATGACTCAGAGGAACAACAGACTATCGATGAGGAGGTGCAATATTATGGCAATACATCACCTGAAGAGTCAGCAGATGGCATGGGCACGACAGCAGGTGACATCATAGAAGAACTGACCACTAGGAATGACGAACTCGAGGGTAGAATCCATCATCTTGAGGAGCAGAATCAGATCCATCAGGAGATGGAAGATCAGTATAAGGGTGTAGCCTATCAGTTGTCCGGGGAGGTAGCTGAACTGAAGGAAGAGCGTGATCAGACGAAACTGAGTCTGGCAGAACTTCAGGTGGAACATGAGGCCTTGAAGGCCAACTTTAACCCAGAGGTTGCAGAGAGAATCCGTGTTGAGGAAGAATTGGATGGAGCTACCATGATGGTGGATGGACTTAAGAGGGAGGTTCAAACTCGTGCAGTCAGGTTTGATAGTTTGAACTTTGTGTTTGACACTGCCTTTCAGAGGATGAGGCATAGGATCCAAAGGTATCCTAGGGAGGAGGATCTCCACAGGCGCACTATCAGTCGCCGTGTAGCAGACATGATAGCCAGGCAGGAGCATGAGGATACCATCTTTAGGGGATTATAGTTTCCATTAGCACTATGATTGTAAATAGATGCAGTTTAGTTCCCACTTTTTGTTGATAGTAGGGACAGTGGTATGTTGTAAATCCCATTATTTTTGTTTAGACTTGGGATAGTATTAGACTCCGACTTTTGTTTGTCATAGGGGTAGGTTGGGTTAATCCCCTCTTTCTGTTCTTGAAGGGATAACCATGGTTAATATTAGCATTTATAGCAGTATGCCACAGGTTGTTACTTGATGTATTTAAAACAGTGGTATATGAATATAAATGCAGTTATTGATACCTGTTTGGGATTTTGATTGAGCTGTGTTTTACCTGTTAAATGCATGCATAAATAAAATATGGCATGAAATGTAAAGACACAGAATTATAATATAAGGTTTTGTTTTTATCAGACAATGCCACCTAGAAGGAGAACCAGAGTTCCACATGTAGAGGAATCCGTTAATAATGACGGGGGTCCAGCAGACCCCATGCAGGCATTTGCAGCCATGATTGCAGGGTATATGCAGAATAGGCCGCCATCTGTGGTACCACCAGTAGTACCGCCAGTAGTAGAACAGCCAGGGGCTCACTTGGCTAATTTCAAGGATTTCAAATTAATAGGACCGCCGGAGTTTCGCGGGACTACTGACCCCATTGAAGCCCAGACTTGGGTAGAAGAGATGGAAAAAGTGTTCGAGGTCGCAAGGGTGGCCGACGAATAACAAACGTCATTCGCCACCTTCATGCTGAAGGGTGAAGCGAATTATTGGTGGAAAGCAAACAAGAACAGAGCCGGAGCAGGAGTAATTACGTGGGTACGTTTCAAAGAGCTGTTCTTCGAGAACTATTTCCCAGAAAGCATGCAAGCAAGAATGGAAGTGAAATTCCTAGAACTGAAACAAGGGAACATGACAGTGGCTGACTATGCTACAAGATTCAACGAACTAGCCATATTTGCACCGAAACAGGTAGACACGGAAGTCAGAAGAGCTCGAAGGTTTGAACAAGGACTGAAGTCTTGGGTTTATGGAAAGGTAGCTGTGCTACAAATCAACACATTCTCAGTGTTGCTGGAGAAAGGCTTAATTGCTGAGGGAGGAAATGAAGCGGTAACCAAGTATCAACAAGATCACAAGAAGAAAGGCCACGAAGGACCCAAAGAAGGGATTAGCAGTGGAGGGATCAATCCTCACAAACGGAAATGGAGCGACAATCAAAGCTCGGGAAAGCCATCAAGCGAGGCTAAGCAAGGCAACAAGTGCAATAAGTGTGGGAAGAATCACTCAGGGGAGTGTATGCGTGGTAAATGAGTATGCTTTAACTGTGGACAGTTGGGGCACTTTGCTCCACAATGCCCAAAGGTGAAAAGAGGGGACTGTTTCTATTGTGGTGCAGCTGACCATCAAAAGAAGGATTGTCTGAAAAGAAAGAGTGATTCCGGTAGCGCTAATCAGAGAAATCAAAGCAATCCAACTAGTGGAGGGCCGTCACAGCAGAACAGGCCGGTGGCGCGCACTTTCAACATGACCGTCCAGGATGCCATGGAGTCAAAGGAAGTGGTGGCAGGTATTATTCCGATCAATAATATTAATGCATATGTATTATTTGATTCGGGTGCTACTTGTTCTTTCGTATCCGATGAATTTGCTAGCCGATTAAAATTTCCTCGTGAAAGATTAGAGAACCCAATGAATGTAGAGGTAGCAAATAAGGAAGTGATCCCTATAGATTTCATTTATAAGAATTGTTATGCCGAGATACGGGGACATAAATTGAGTGTGAATTTAATTCCGATACGTCTAGGAGAGTTTGACGTGATCTTGGGAATGGATTGGCTGTTTAAACACGGAGCTGTGATTGACTGCCAAAAGAAAAGTATACACCTGAAAACTCCGAATAAGTCTAAGGTTGTATTCTTTGGGAGTAAATCACCAGGACAATCTTGTTGTCTGACGATAATGCAAGCAAGGAGGTTGCTTAGGAAGGGTTGCATAGGCTATCTGGCCCATGTAGTTGATACTCAGAGAGTAGGGGGAGAAATGGGACAGATACCTGTGGTAAGGGAATTCTCAGACGTTTTCCCAGATGAGTTACCAGGTTTATCGCCGGACAGAGAGGTGGAGTTTGTAATCGATTTAGCACCGGGGACCGCACCAATATCGAAAGCACCATATAGGATGGCTCCGGTAGAGTTGAAGGAATTAATGATACAGTTGAAAGAGTTATTAGAGAAGAAGTACATTCAGCCGAGTGTATCTCCGTGGGGAGCGCCAGTGTTGTTTGTGAAAAAGAAATATGGATCGTTGAGGCTTTGTGTCGACTATAGGGAGTTAAACAATGTCACAATTAAGAATAAATACCCGTTGCCCAGGATCGATGATCTATTTGATCAGCTTAAGGGGGCTAAGTACTTTTCAAAAATTGACTTGAGGACCGGGTATCATCAGCTAAAGGTGAGACCGGGAGACGTACCAAAGACAGCCTTCAGGACTCGATATGGTCACTTTGAGTTTCTGGTGATGTCTTTTGGACTGACGAACGCACCAGCAGCATTTATGGACATGATGAACAGAGTATTCAAGCAATTCTTGGATAAGTTTGTTGTTGTGTTTATCGATGATATACTGGTGTATTCAAAGACGGAGGAAGAACATACAGAACATTTGAGGATAGTACTGGAGACATTGAGGAGGGAACAGCTATATGCTAAGTTCTCCAAGTGCGAGTTTTGGTTGCAAATGGTACAATTTTTGGGACACGTCATCGACAAGGAGGGTGTTTCAGTGGATCCTGCAAAGGTGGAGTCAGTTATCAACTGGGAGCAACCGAAGACTCCAACAGATATCAGAAGTTTCTTGGGATTAGCGGGATACTATCGGAGATTCATCAAGGACTTTTCAAAGCTAGCATCGCCATTGACCAATCTTACAAGGAAGACAGTAAAGTTTGTATGGACAGAGAAGTGTGAAGAAAGCTTCAGAGAATTGAAAAAGAGGCTTAGTGAAGCACCTGTGTTATCATTACCTGATGATACAGGGGGATTCGTGGTTTATAGTGATGCGTCACTCAAGGGTCTTGGTTGTGTACTAATGCAGCATGGCAAGGTCATCGCATACGCATCACGCCAGTTAAAGGATTATGAGAAGGGATATCCGACTCATGATTTAGAACTGGCAGCAGTAGTGTTTGCTCTGAAGATCTGGAGGCACTATCTGAATGGAGAGAAGTGCGAGATATACACAGACCACAAAAGTCTGAAGTATATCTTCACTCAAAGGGAGCTGAATATGAGGCAGAGGCGATGGTTGGAATTGATCAAGGACTACGATTGTGAGATTTTGTACCATCCCGGCAAAGCCAATGTTGTAGCTGATGCTCTGAGCAGAAAGGGTAGCAAGAAGTTGTTGATGTTAACAACGCAGGAGGAATTAATCAAGGATATGGAAAGATTGGAGTTAGAACTCAAGTATCCTAAGGACGCAGACGAGAAACTGTTTGCAATAGAGGCGAGCCCAGCTTTATTGGACAAGATAAAAGAGGCTCAAGAGAGTGATGAGGAATGCATTAACATTAAGAAACGGTTATCCAAAGGTGAGGAATTAAAGTACTCAGTGGATGACACAGGGTTAATCCGATTCGAAGGAAGAGTCTGGGTACCATTGATACCAGAATTGAGAGAAGAAATTCTACAGGAGGCCCACAACACGAGATACACAATACATCCGGGTAGTACCAAGATGTATCAAGATCTACAGCAGCATTTGTGGTGGCCTAACATGAAGAGGGAAGTGGCTGGGTGTGTCAGCAGGTGTTTAACTTGCCAGATGGTTAAAGCAGAACATCAGAAACCGGGTGGACTGTTGCAACCGTTAGAGATTTCGGAGTGGAAATGGGAGCATATCACGATGGATTTTGTGGTGGGACTCCCTGCAACTCAGAAATGGTACGATGCGATCTGGGTGATCGTGGATCGTTTGACCAAGTTTGCACATTTTCTACCAATCAGAATCAGGTATAATCTAGGGCAGCTGGCAAAACTATATGTTAAAGAAATTGTGTCGCGACATGGAGTACCGGTATCTATAGTATCTGATAGAGATCCGCGCTTCACGTCAAATTTCTGGAGGAGCCTACAGGAAAGGATGGGGACGAAACTAAGGTTTAGTACCGCGTATCATCCTCAGACTGATGGGCAGAGCGAGTGAACAATTCAGACGCTGGAGGATATGCTGAGAGCATGTGTGATGGACTTTAAAGGCAGTTGGGATGATCAACTACCATTAATGGAGTTTTCATACAACAACAGTTATCATGCAAGTATTGGCATGCCGCCTTATGAAGCACTATATGGGAGAAAGTGTAGAATGCCCCTGCGCTGGGATGAAGTTGGTGAACGGAGACTGTTGGGACCTGAACTGGTACAACAAACCGTAAATGTGATCAAGGTGATAAGAGCTTGTCTAGTTGCGGCTCAGGATCGGCAAAAGAAGTATGCGGATTTACATCGTCAGAAGAGAGACTTTGAGGTTGGAAGTTTTATTTTTCTGAAAGTATCTCCATGGAAAGGGAAAATCAGGTTCGGAAAGAAGGGAAAATTGAGCCCTAGATTTATCGGACCATTTGAAATTTTGAAGCGAGTTGGTGAGGTGGCGTACGAGGTAGCTTTACCTCCTGAATTGGAGCATATTCATAATGTGTTTCACGTGTCAGTATTGCGGCCATATAAACCAGACTACAATCATGTCATCTCATACGAGCCGATTCAAGTTGAGAAGGACTTATCATATGAAGAAATTCCCATTCAGATATTAGATAGGAAGGAGCAGACCTTAAGAAATAAGATCATTCATTCTGTCAAAGTGTTATGGCGGAACCACAACGCCGAGGAGGCTACGTGGGAGCTAGAAGAAAAGATGAGGAGCAGTTATCCTAATCTTTTTCAGTAACCTTATGTTTGTAATTCCGGGGACGGAATTCTTATAAGGGAGGAGAATGTAATGACCGCGAATATTACTACGCATTTCAAATATATTTGATTAATATTTATCAATGAAATGAATTTAATTTTTATTTTGTTGTGCATTCATGAATAATCATATCTATGTGTATGAGGATTTAATTAAAAAGGGAAGTTCGCACGGTGATCTTATTTAAACCAAATGAACTAACCTACAAATATTAATATCAAGAAACGATAAGTTAGAAACCCTAATCGATGACTTAACAGAATGTGGTTGAGTTTATAATTAAACCAATTACTTGATAGATTAAATTAATTTATTAAAGACAAGTCTAATTGTGTTAATTAATATAACTAATTCAAGTGTAACATTTAATAATAGTAGTCCATGAATTTATTAAATGTTAACTTTAAAGTGGTAAAATTAATTCATGTTACTAATTAGCATTATGTGATTAAATGTGTATCAACTAAATGCTTAGCTCATGAAATTAATTGCTTAGCCCATTGATTTAATTATTGAAGATCCAAGTGGAATTAATTGGGAGCCCAATGAATTAAATTTCTAGAGCCCAAAAACCTAGCCAATCATATTTGTATTGGTGTGTATATATATGTGTGTCAATATATACATATATTACCAACTTGTAGCTATTAAAATAAAAAGTAAAATAAAGCAATTTTGGGGCCTTGTGCACCCTCATTGCCGGTAACTTTAGGAGAGAAATGGGGAGCTATTATAGCTTCCCTTGGAAGCTTAATATATTGAGAGGAACAAGGCAAGCTAGTAGGCCTATGAGCTTTGATTTGTGTAGTTGATGTGTATACTTACAAGAGTTGTAAGTATACATATCAACTAACACATTAAACACTTTATCTCTCTCATTTTATCATCCATTTTATTTGTTCTAAGTCTTGGAGAGAAAATAGAGAGCAAATAGAGAAAGGTTGAGAGCAAAATAGAGAGAAAGTAAGAAAAAAGGAAGAGAAACCCTAGAAAAATCAAGATCAAGCAAGAAGCAAGATCATCAACCATACCAAGATAGATCATCCAAGTCTCATCCCATTCCTAGCAAGAAGAAAAAGAGCTACCAAGAGGTTTAAAAGTTTTCAAACCTAGCTTTCCATTTTATTATATGTTCTATGTATGTTTTAAGTGATTTTATTGGTCAAAAATGTGTTTTGATGGTAGAAAACTATTTTTAAAGATCTTGATGCTTAAAACCATGCTAGACTAATATATCTAGAGTTTAATGGGTTTAACATGAGTTTTGGTATTCATTTATGTGGAGAAGTTTAACAAAACATGAAAGCGATTTTCGCCGGAAGAACCATAAACTGCGTAGCGGGTTGCCGGATTTATTGTTCACGTTCTGTTAGTCGTATTCATGATCCGTCAACTTTGGGTGATAGTACTATAAGAGAGGAAAATTTTCCAAGTGGTACGACTGAAAAATATTAAACGAGCTATTTATGGTGATTTTCCTAGCAAAACAGTTCCTGCTGGAAAAATCTGAAAAAGCCTACTGACAGGATCTTGTGAGGGCTGTTTTGGCAACTTTTCTTGCTCTAAAAATTCCGTCCATTTTACAGATGATATTATATGGTATATAGCAGCCACTGTCAAAAAATGAGCTCCATCCGACGTCGTATGAGGGAGTTATGACCTAACGATTTTCCAAGTTTTAAAAGCATAATACGGAAATATCTTGAAAAGTATGACTCAGAAAATTATGAAATATTTACTAGAAGTGTTCTCTGATATCAGGAAGATACTGTATAAATTTCAGAATTTTATGATGAAAATTAAAGTTTTAATAAATGATGCCATTTTGGACAGAAATGGACCATTTAAAAATAGTAAATAAGGTTGAAAAATTAAAAGAAAATTATTTTGTGTATAAAATCAAATATACTACATATTTCCAAGAGATATAAAAATAATAAGTCAAGTAGGTATTTTTGATAAATACACTTGATTTAAGAGAAATAAAGATAATAGCATAATTAAGGATGTATGAGTTAATTTTATTAAATAATACATAAAGGTAATTATTTGTTATTTAAATAGTATTAAATAATAAATAAATTAAATAAAAAGGAATTAAATTAGTTATTTATTATTTAAATGACTAAATAATAAATAAAGGAAAGGAGTAAAGAAATTAATAAAATAATTAAACAATTTACCTTTAACTTGTTTAAGTTGTTAATATTACTAAGTAATTTAAAATATTATTAAATAATAATATTAGTTAAAATAATTGTAAATGATTAAATTATTATTTAAATGAGTAATAATAATAGTATGTAATTAAATTGTTATTAAATGATTAATAATAATAGTACCTCATTAAATTATTAATAAATGATTAATAATAATAGTAACTCATTAAATTATTATTAAACGATTAATAATAATGTTAAGTAATTAAATTATTATTAAATAATTAATAATAACAGTAACCCGCTAAATTATTATTAAATGATTAATAATAATAGTAGGTATTCAATTAAGATTTTATTGAGTTATTAATAACATTTGTAAATGAACTTGATATTAATAATATTATATTAATAATATTATTAGGTAACTAAAATGTTATCCAAGTGTGATAATATTGTCGTGAAAGCTACGTGTTGTTAAATAGAGGATTATGTGCTTTAGTAACAGTATGTATGATAGTAATATATGAATCTCTATGTGCTATACTAATTGAAAGATAAACCTATTTACTACTAGGTATATCAAAGGCTGTAATTTAAGTTGTGTGAGTTGTAGTCAACAACTGAGGCAAGTTTCCTAACTCAAACTCGAACTATTATTTTTGAGCATGTCAAATGGTTTAATTTATCGTTAATTATTCCATGTAAATGCCAGTATTTATTTTTGAGCATGTCAAATGGTTTAATTTATCGTTAATTATTCCATGTAAATGCCAGTATTGATATTCGCACGTTGATGCATTTGAAAAATATGTTCTATCATTGAACAAGTAAATTATTTAAAGTTCTTTATTTCATGAACTGTTCAACAAACGGGTCTACGCCATTTGTTTCGGCTGGACATATAAAGTAAATATTTTTAAAAGCTATTCCAAACCAGTTGAGTGGTGTGGAAGTCTTGTACTGAGAGAACAAACCCTAAATGGGGAATTATAAGTGTCATAGTTCGACATGGTCAGAGTTTAATGTTATGCATATACATGTTGTACAAGAGGCTGATCCCCTCGAGTACAATCTGATTTATAAAAGGATAATCGGAAGGTTGTTTCCTTGGAAACGTTCAGGGTCGGTTGGACCACTCAGCAGTAAATAATCATCTTTCATTCCTTCGTTTGGATTTTGATTATCTTATCAGTCATTTCATTAACTTCTATAAATTGTTGAGCTTTCACTTTATTCGCAGTTATTCATGATATGTCTGTATTATTTTAAATTTGCTGAGCATATTAGTTGCTCACTCTTGCTATATATATCATGAACTAATTGCAGTTAGGCCTGAGCACTCCAAGAAGGACAAAAGCAAGGGCAAGCGTTAGGAATAGTTTAAATATTTCTATTCCTGTTTTGTAAATCATGGAACCCTGTTTATATTAATAGGATTGTCATGATGAAATTTTATTAAGGTTGAGACCTTGGGACCGTAGTAAGCCTTTTGTAATGAACAACTTATGTTTATTTATTCCGCATTTAGTAATATATGTTGTTTAAGAGGTGATGTATGTATTTGATCGTGAGCACCAAATCCGAGGTATTGGTACCTGAATTTGGGGGTGTCACAAAATAAGTGTAAAATGAATGTGTTTGGTTATTAAACCAATATATATGAAATCCATTAATGATTAATTGGTAACTAAATGTTTAAAATAAAAACTAAAGTTAACACAATTAAAAAGTTAACTATTGGTATTATTTGAAGATTATTAAAATATTATTAAATGATCAATAATATTAGTATATGACTAAAAAGTTATTGAATGATGAATAACATTTGCAAATGATTAAAATATCATTACATGGTTAATAATATTAATAAGAGATTAAAATATTATTAAATGGTTAATAATATTAATAAGTGGTTAGAATATTATTAAATGATTAATAATATTAGTAAGTGATTAAAATATTGTTAAATGGTTAATAATATTAACAAATGATTAAAATATTATTAAATGGTTAATAATATTAAGAAGTGAATAAAATATTATTAAATGGTGAATAATATTAGTAAGTGATTAAAATATTATTAAATGATTAATAATATTAAGAAGTGATTAAAATATTATTAAATAGTTAATAATATTAATAAGAGATTAAAATATTATCAAATGCTGAATAATATTTGTAAATGATTAAAATATTATTAAATGGTTAATAATATTAATAAGTGGTTAAAATATTATTAAATGATTAATAATATTAATAAGTGATTAAAATATTATTAAATGATTAATAATATTAATGAGAGATTAAAATATTATTAAATGGCTTATAATATTAATAATTGAATAAAATATTATTAAATGGTTAATAATATTAATGAGTGATTAAAATATTATTAAATGTGATAGGGCTAAATTATATGGTATTTTTATGCCCTAATACTTAGTTTTTATATTTATTGTGTGCTTAAATGTTTAATTATCTAGTTTATTTTGATTTTAATAGGTTTTATAGGATTTTAATTAATTTATGTTAATTTAGGTAATTTTATAGTATTTTTATATTTATTTTTATTTATGTGTTTTTATTTATTTTTAGTGTTTTAGGTGTTTTATTTATTATTATGTGTTTTTAGGATTTTTAGTATTTTTATATTATTTTTATTTATTTTTAATTATTTTATATTTTATTTTGTAGGAAAAATAAGCTTTTGGGGGCATTTCTGTAATTTCAGCAAAACCGGAGGGCAAATCTGCAAATTCCGCAAGAATCTGAGGCAAAAATGGTAATTAACCAGCACCGGTGGCATTTCTGTAATTTCCGGAAAAAGATACGACCGCGCAATGCGCGGGGATGGACTGCCGGTCATCAAAACGACGCCGTTTCATCACAGCGTACGCGCAATGCGCGCGGTCGCGAAACAGTAGCAGGAACCGGAAGCAAAACGACGTCGTTTTGAGGCCAATACCGCGCAATGCGCGCGGGCTGATGACGCGGCCGGTCACTGTAGCGAAGGACGCGTTTGTTTGGCGCGTTAATTCTCCCAAATCAGATTATTTCGCGAATTTGCTACTTTTTGATTCCAAATTGGATTTTAATTCCAACTAGGGTTAGAATAATAATTATTTTTCTTTTTCTTTTATTTTTATTTGTATTTTAAATCCTATTAGGGTTTGGAAAGATTAATTCCAACTAGGTTTAGGAGGATTTTGGAGCCTATAAATAGAGGGCTTGACACACATTGTAAAAAACAACTTCTCTTATAATAAAAATTCTCTCTTCTATTCTTTAGTGTTCTCTATTATTATGAGTAGCTAAATTCTTTTTCTTGGTTTAAGTGATTGAAGCCATCAAGATTTATACACTGTGAGATCTAATTTATTTTAATTGTTCAATTTATATTTTGATTATTGAATATTCTTCTATGCTTAATTTCATGATTGATTTGTTTAATTGCTAGGAGGCCTACTAGTTTATTATTCATATTAATCTACTGCTATTTGTGAAGCAACTAAGTTTAATAATTATTTTGCAGATCAAAAGATTATTTTATCTTAGGAAGAATATTCATCTAAATTAAATGCAGACAAGTGGCTTGTGTTGTTTAGTTCAACGATCTCTCTAATTCTTTATGCTGCTATTAAATTAAATCTTTAGCAAGTGCCGGAGGTTGTTTATTAGTAAGGGTATTTAGACCAAGTGGCTCTACTTATCTAAAATTAAGGAGAGAGGAGAAAAATTATTCCACCTGCGAGTAGTTCTTTCTACGGTGAATCTTCAAAATATTAATTGATTTATTTTTGCATCAGTGATCAGTTGTAAATTCTTGATAGTGGATATTAACTTAAACCAAGGTTTTTTCTTCTTATTTATTTATTTCATATTTATTTTAATTAGTTTTATTTTAATTATTTCTTTAATTAAAAAACCCCCCAACTTTTGTTTGCAAAAACATAAGATTAAATTAATCATTCTCTGTGGGATCGACTCTTACTTACACTACTACATATTTATTTTTCCAAAGTAAGATTTTATTTTTGGGTGCTTGCGACATCACACCAAAATGATTAATAATATTAATAAGTGATTAAAATATTATTAAATGGTTAATAATATTAATAAGTTGGTTAAGTTTACCGACATGTCCAACTAGGTTTGTTGGGCTAGGATTTGTGTCCGGAACTTAAGGGTTCGTTTATCGGACAACTAAAGAGTTAATAATTTAAAGTTAAGGTCTTAAGTTAAGACTAATTAAAAGTCCTGGTAGCTAATGATTATGTCAATTTGTTATATAAATTGTAGGTTGAGCAAATGACGCAAATAGGCGTAAATAGTAGAAGCGACCAGGCAAGTTTTTCAGAACTTGCTCCTATGTGCTTTAACATACTATAATGTGATGTTAAATTATTTACATGAAAATATATTGATGGTAAATGTGATATGTGAAAAGTATGATGCATGTCTACATGTAAAATATGTGTAAGTATGAAGCATGAAATGCTAGATGTTATATGTGATGCATGAGCAGTATGAAATAAACTGAAATGCATGAAAAACATGACGTAAGTATAAATGGCAGTGAATGTATTATATGTGAAGCATGAAATGTGTTATGTGTAACTGTTAAACTTGCTGAGCCGTCGTGCTCACTCTTGCTTAAAACAAATATTTTCAGATAGTGCAAGTTAGTTAAAGTTCTCGATAAAGATCAAGGAACAAGAAAACATATTACTTTCACTAAAGATCTAAATGTCTATTATAGATATCAGTCCGAATTGGATAGGTAAATGATTGTGTAGTATAATACTTAGTTGGTATATTATATGAGTGTTAAATACTCAATTTGATTGTAATAGAATGTCGTATCATGTATGATATTGAGACATACTAGGAATGTATAAAGATTTCGATTCTGGAATAGAAAGAGATGTTGTAAAATTGTTAAGAAATGATTATTTGGCAATTATAATATTGTTATAAGTTATGAACAATAAGGAAAAGGTTGTACTCGTGTTGAACCGGATTCGAGGTTCGAGGGACCCGAATTTGGGGTCGTCACAGTAAAGATTTCGATTCTGAGGTAGAGTTCAAGAGAATGAGACAAAGTTTAAGGGAATATTATAAAAGTTTAAATTTATTGAGTTTTTAGCAACATATTATTATATAATGTTGGTTAATAAGGAGAATGTTGTTCATTAATGACCGTGGGTTGTCCGTGGCCAGCACTGGGATTCCCGAGGCGTTACACACATGGGTTTAATTTAAGAATGAAAAGGAAAGCTAACATGAGCTTAATTGAAACGGTTATGCGATGATCGCGAGTAATGCATTACGTAATGTGTTACCTAATAAATTGGATTGATTGATTTTAATTAAGGAATAAAAGAGTGACCATGTGATCTAATTTATTTAATTAATTACGTGGGATATGATTCAATTGACTAACTTGAATATTAACCTTAATTGGATGTGTGATTATATTAATTAATTATGTAATTAAATTAACTAATTAAGATATGGAAGGAAGATTCAATAATTATTTTATTGACCTAAATTATTAAATTAAGTATGATTGGCGATAGGATTATATAATATAAGCCCAAATTGATTTGGTTATTCAAAGCAATGTTTTAATTAATTAAACCAAAGAATTTATACTATCCAAGCCCAGAATTAGAGGTAGAGCAGCCCAATATATTTATTACTTAGCCTCATTTATATTGCTTATAAGAAAACCCAATCATTGACCCAATAGTTAGGAGAATTTAACAGCCCAAACCTTGCTTATTATTTGTACGAAGTAATCAACTATGACATCAAATTGGGACAATCTAAGATAGAAATCACAACAGCTAAGTGGGCACGTGAATTTTATCATGCGTGAAACTGAACACTTGAGCATTTTGCTGCCCAAGGTAACATTTTCGTAAGCCTAAGAGAGCTTTGGGCAGAGTAGGCTGCAGCTGTGATGAAGGAGTGTAGAGTTGATGATAGGGACCATAGCTAGCTTGTAATGACTGATGAAATAAGGAGGGTTTTAGCTACTAATACTCAGCCCTTATCGATCCAAACCTTCACCTTATTTGCTAAATGTATGAAGAAAACACAGAGAGAGAGAGAAAAAGAGCATTTCGGGTGGCAAATTAAAAGGAAGGAAGGATTGTGGCAGCAACTCTAACAATCAATTTAGTCGTCTAGCAATTTGAATCAAGAGCCATCAAACTTAAGGTATAAAAATATTTGAAAGCTTTATTCTAGTTTTGTGTTCATGGTGTATTAATATTCATTAGGCATGCATGTGTTATGGGAGATTGTTGGTTATGGGAATCATGAAGGATTCCGGTGAGATAAGGTTGGTGATGTGGTTGGAGTTTGATGTTATTAATGTTTTATATGTTCTTTAGTTAATTGAATAAATGATGAATAACATGCGGGCAATACTTGTTTAATGAAATGTCCAAGTAAGCAGATTTTTGCTTAAGTGTTAACTAATGTGAGTTATGTATCAATCTTATGATTAAGAGAATACTTTCAAAATCTGTATTGGTCAAACTATTGCATGTAATATTTTATATTTCTCCATGGAATTTGAGAATCAAAAGGTAAAGCTTTGTGTTAAAAACTCTAGTGATCCAAAAGATGGTTTCATCACAATGTGAGGTCTATGCTAAGCGATAGAGTATACATGTGCTAAAATGATTTTCAAAGCTTTATAGTAGCTAAACATGTCTGTTATGTGATTACCAATGAAGCATGTAGTATCAAAAAGATCCAACTTGTTGCTATGTAGCATGAAAAAGGAAAACGTGACAATGTCAAAGTATTATTTGTAGTAAAGTGAGTCAAGAAATGCATGCTAGAAATTTGGAAATAGGTGCATGTATAAAGTTTATGATGAGTGAAATTGCTTGTATGTTTTAGAACATCAAAGTCAGAAATAGAAAAATTAAATTTCTGAAATGTGGGCCTAGCACACCTGTGCTTGGATGAACACAGTTGCGCTCAAAGCTACTATCCTGGATTTTGAACTAGAGCGCACCTGCGCCGCAAGGGAGTATACCTACGCCGAGCCAAGCGCAGCTGTGCTTGGGTTGAGCACAACTGCGCTAGAACCTGCTAGTTTCAAGTAATGTTTTTTTTTATGATTTGTGTTATGTGATTGCCATATATGCCTATATATGAGCTAATTGACTTACAAGGATGTTATGTCATGTAAATTTAAAGTTAAGTTAAAAAGAAATGGAATGATGAACCAAATTGGATGGTATTTAAAACAAATTAATGACTTAGTACTATGACATGAGCTAAGTTTTATAAACCTATACCAAGAACACTTAAGCAATGTATTATATGCCCATGTATAAGTTCATCAAATAGAATGGGTAAATGATAAATGTTCTGTGTTATGTGGGTTATAACCGATATAGTTATGATTGATTATAAGATTTTGTGCGAAGTGTAAATTGAACTAGTATATTAAAACTAGCACGTGTCGAAGTTAAATGATCTGAATGAAGTTTTATGATCTAAAACTAATTAGTGGGCCGACATTTATTAACTATTTAGGCAATAGGCGTGACAAGATATTAACGTTAAGCGTAAATGACGATCGAGGCAAGTATTTCTACTCAAACTCATTATTCAAAGTTTTATATCTGTTATGACACGTTCGCACTTATGTGTATTTCAAACGTCGTTCAATCATTAAACCGACTTAAAGTTTTAATGTTCTTATACTTGAACTGTTATAAAATGTGAGTTTAAGTCATTTGTTTCAGCTAGACCAATAATGTCATGCTATTTTGAATTTCCTAATTCTTAAAGCTAAACCAAACTACATTGAAATGTTGCGGTATCTTATGTTGAAAGCTAAAATGAACAATCCTTATAGTAAGAGATAAGGGTTCCGAATTGGGATATAATTCCTACATGGCGTGGTTGCGTCGCTAGATATTTTTATATTGTGCACAATATATTCATACGATGGGTTAATCCCCCAAAGTATACATCAGTTTGATTATTATCAATTGTTATATGAATTGATAATAGTCTTAACGATATCGATCTTATGGCTATTGGTTATTGTCATTCCTTATAAATTGCAATAGTATTAACAAAGTTCATGGTCAATTGACCCTCAGCATAAAAATTCCTCATTTGAAAATCTAAAGTAAATGTCTATGCGTCATTATTCAAGTTATTCTCAATTGTTATTCAATTGTTGATGTTTTTAGAAACGTTATCGAAATTCATGCATTTAATGCCATAAACTGTTTTGTATACTTGTTGAGCTATTAGCTGCTCACACTTGCCTAAATTAAACTTTTCAGTTAAGCCCGGGTTCAAGGAAAGGACCTTGAAAGACAAAGGTAAAGGAAAGGCGCAGGAATAGATTGCTTGTGTTTAGTTAATTTACATCTTGTTGTAAACCTTTGATTATACTATTATGTTTTGTATTAAATGTTAGTTAACCTGGGATAATTATGTTTTGTAAGATAAAGAATGTATCTAACATTGTGACTAATGTTGAATGTGTAGATAGTTGTGTGTTGGATGTTGTACCGTGAGCACCGAATCCGTGATTTGAGAGACCTAGATTTGGGGGTGTCATATGTTGGTATCAAAGTTGTTAGGTTATAGACCTTAAGTGAGGAAAAAACTTTAGGAATATGATCGTAATAAAGATAGTAAAACTCATTTCGAGTTGTAAGGGGTGTATTATAGAAATGCATCAAGTTTTAAAAAAATTTAAACATATGTGATGACGTGAAAATAAAAGACGATTACAAAGGACTAATTAAGTCATTCAAATGGTATTGTAGGATGACAGAAAGAGGTGAGTCTAGCCAGATCCATGAGGAAGAGCCACAAGATAAACACATGGTGATAGAGGAGCTTATTGCAACCGTGTCAGTCACTACAATGGCACCTCCAGTTGATAGTGAGCTTAAGGACGCAAATGAGGGAGATGAGTTGGGAGGATTCTCATATGGGCCCCTGGATGATGAGGATCCATCAAAGGAGGATTTCTATGGACAACAGATGGATAGTGTAAGACCCCGAATTTTATGAAATACAAAATTTAATTTTTTTTCATATAGATATATTTTATTTTTTTTAAACAGTAAGTGGTTAAATCGATAAAGTTAAAAGTTAAGGATGTTATGTGCAAATTTTATTTTGTCGGACAATATTCGTTTGGTCGGGGAATATTCGTTTGGTCGGGGAATATTCGTTTGGTCCGACGGCGCCGAAATAACAAATTATTGGTGGACCCCACAACGGAATATTTGTCGGATATAGAAAACGACAGAAATAACCTTTTTAAATAAAAATAGTCAACGGAACTGTTAAAATACCGGTGATAAAAGAATAGTAGCATACGGTAGTTATTGGTATTTTCTGTAGCACTCGGTACTCTACAGTAACACGCGGTATTGCATAGTGTCTCATATTATTGGTCTGATAATTGACACCGTAACTGTTACGCATCATTTCATCGATAATTGTCACTGCATAATATTTTATATTATCAATTCAATAATTGTTGTTACACAGTATTTTGCATTATTGATTTAATAATTGTCATTACACTGTATTTTATATCATTGAGTCAATAATTGTTGTTGCACTGTTTTTAAAATTATTGAACCTAATAATTGTCACAGTAACATATGCACAGTAATTCACATTATTGAATCAATAATTGTCATTACACAGTAACGTATGCTTTATTTTACATTATTGTTATCTCTATTATTATGATATTTAAACAGTTGTATTTCATTAATTTATTGACTTGATATCTAAGAGCTAACTATACTGTATTTATAACAATTAGTCATAATAATTGAATTGATAAAGTTATTTGTTTATAATATAAAGTTAGGTGATTATTAGGTGATATGAAATGAATGGTGTAGATTAAAGTGTGAATTATTGTTGAATAATTGAATTGATTTGTTTATAATATAAAGTTAGGTGATTATTAGGTAATATGAAATGAATGGTGTAGATTAAAGTGTGAATTATTGTTGAATAATTAAATTGATTTGTTTATAATATAAAGTTAGGTGATTATTAGGTGATATGAAATGAATGGTGTAGATTAAAGATAATATAATATTTGAAATGGATGGTGTAGATTAAAAGATGATCTTTAAATGAATGGTTTAGATTAAATGAATGATAAGATTTTTGGCTATAAATAGAAGCCTTAACTTAAGGATTTTTCATAAACTTTCTTACTTGTTCTTTCTTTCTCTCTCTAAATACTTCTTGTGAAAGTTCTCTCTAAGTGTGCTTAAGTCATCTTGAGTATTTGTGAAGATCTATAAGTATACGTGTACTGTTCAAGTTAATCAACATCATTTAAATCAATATCCAGTCACGTGTTGAGGTAAGGGATACCATCTTTTTCATCTTCCATTATTCAAACATACTATGGTAAGGGATTATCATTATTTGATTCTCGATAATAATATTGTTTCTTCCTTACTCATAAGACGTGCCTTTTATTTCCATGTATTAAATTGTGGGAATAACCTTACGGAGCGGATTGCCGCCTGTTGGTGAATAACCTTTCGTATTCATTCATTATTAATCTCTGAGAATAACCTTACGGAGCGGATTGCCGCCTGTTTGGTGAATAACTCTTTGTACTCAAATTCTATTAAATTGTGAGAATAACCTTACGGAGCGGATTGCCGCCTGTTTGGTGAATAACTCTTTGTACTCAAATTCTATTAAATTGTGGGAATAACCTTACGGAGCGGATTGCCGCCTGTTGGTGAATAACCCTTTGTATTAATTTCCTTCACCTTTTGTTAATCAAACCTACTACGGTAAGGGATATTATTTTCTTTCATACTCCTAAATCGAAATTTATTATGGAACTATTGCTTCTATAATTCCTGAAAATATTATATGTTCCATAATAATTGAACTTCATTATTTCAACTGAACCTTCCTATTTACGTGAACCTTTCTATTGAATTGTAACCGTTATTCTGAACTGTGGATCTTGAATTTCACTCCACATCATGTTGACAATTTGGACATTATTTGAATCTGTACAAAGTAAACTTCCGATACTTATTGTTATCCTATTTCTTCTGTTGATCATTTATATCATTCTAATCATCCAAAAATCAAGCTGTTGTGAATATCTGTGGCCGGGGGCACAGATGTGATATATTTGTTGAACAGATGATAGGTTAAAGGCGATATAATAGGTTAAAGGCGATACATCTGTTCGGTGTCTTTTATGGCACGTGGTGAATGTTCTCTTTGGCCCGTGGTGCAAAGATGAACTGTTGTTTGGTATGATTATGACCAAAGGCTGAATCTGGTATAATCATGACCGTTGGTGCTATATTGAATATCTTTGGCCCGTAGTACAAAGATGAACTGTTGATGTGCATGATTATGATCAGGAACTGTGAATTTGTATTATCTTGACTAATGATATTTCAGATGATAAAAGTTGATGATGTTTTTCCTAAAAAGAGAACCGAGTGGACATTATAGTCTGCATTATTCTTCTAATAGATTACTCATTCCGCTGCTATTATTGATCTGAACGTTGTTTAAGAATTTAACTGCAGTTTTTGATATAAACCTTGTAGTCTATTGTATTCTATCAAGAACTCAACTGTTGAAGACTAATGATAATTTATTCGTCATTATCTTAGTCATGATATTCTTTACTGGGCTATTTGAGCTCACCCTTTCTTTTGTTCCATTGTTTTTCAACAGGAGATGAAAACATAATAGGGTCTAGCCGGGGAATGGAGTGAGGGTCCGAGGAATAATTATCATAGTCTTCACATTTTGTAAAATAGTGTGGCAATAATAGTGAAGACTTAGTTGTGTATTATTATACACTGTATTGTTGTACGTTGTGCTTTGTTGTAATAATTTTGTTGTAGTCTTTTGACGACTCAAGTTTGGGCTGTGTGGGCCCAGATTTGGGGGCGTCACAGTTGGCATCAGAGCTTAGGGATATGGTCTTTAATGGAGATCTGGGGTAGAACTAGGAGGGGAGAGACGAATAGAATCAGTCACTAGTGTGTCCTACCTAAAATAGATTTTATTATCTAATGAGTCGATTTGAATGTAGGAACATGAAGTGATGAGTCAGTTTATTTGAACTAACATTTATTTTGTGACCACAGTTAATTATGGCATCTGGAAATCAGGAGGTTAACTATGAAATTACCGAAACAAATGTAGCTGCAAAACAAGAGGCGACGAATAATCTTCTTACAAACTCAGAGTTGAATCATTTGCCTAAGGCAAAAATTATGCGTGTTCTATCCAGTAAGGATGAAGGTGAAAGCTCTGCTACAGTCGTTCCAGATCCATTCTTAGAAGCAATTAAAGGAAGTAACGAACTTGCGGAAATTATTGCCTTTAATTTACTCACTAATTGGGAGAGTGATATCACCTGGTTATGCTCTATAACAAAGGATCAGAATATATGGACTTTTCACATTAGTCTTTGGGATTTATGGTGTTCCAGCTATGATTTCCAAGATTATTTAAAAATGATGTTTCTATACTTTTGGGCGTTACAATTTAGAGGAATTCAGGTTAAGTTAGTCACTATCGTGGAAACTGCAGTCTATCGAAAATACTATTTTAATGGAAATCATTGGTACCTTACTACTGATGAAGTTGATGAACCCGAGAAACAGTTTGCTAGAAAATTATTCAGTGGTATTCCCATGGTTGAAATACGTGAAGATCCGAATGAAGTATTCGGGATTCGATTTGACGATAACAGTCAAGAAACCGAATGAGGTGATAACCGGTAAGCTATTCATAAATTCTCGTGAAGTCTATGCCATATTAGATACTGGCTCTATCCACTCTTTTATCTCACCTATATGTACTCAACGTTTAAATTTGACTATTGAAAACTTAAATCTTGTCTTATCAGTTGAAACCTCATTGGGAGAAATTACCATTACATCTACTGTCTATAAATCTTGCCTAGTTCAAATCAACAACATCACATTACCTGTTGACCTTATTTCTTTGGAGATGCGTGAATTTGATGTGATTTTAGGAATTGATTGGTTGACTACCCATCATGCTAAAATTGATTGTTTTCATAAGATTATTAGTTTTCATATTTCTAATCAACCTGTCATGCAAATTCAAGCAACTAAACCATTGAAATCTATAACTGTTATTTCTAGCCATAAAGCCATTCGTTTATTGAAAAACGGATGTCAAGCCTTTTTAGCTCATGTCACTGATTTGAACAAAAATACGTCAAACTTGAATGATATTCCCATTGTTAATGAGTTTCCTGACGTTTTTCCTGAAGAACTTCCTGGCTTACCCCCAAACCGTGAAATTGATTTTTATATTGATCTTGAACCCGGTACCAAGCCCATTTCCAAAGCTCCATACCGAATGGCTCCCATTGAACTTCAAGAGTTAAAAGTCCAACTACAGGAATTGTTGGATACCGGTTTCATTCGTCCGAGTGCATCACCTTGGGGTGCTCCTGTTCTATTTGTGAAGAAGAAAGACGGGAGTATGAGATTGTGCATTGACTACCGAGAATTGAACCATGTCACCATCAAGAACAGGTACCCGTTACCTCGGATTGATGACATGTTTGATCAATTGCAAGGCGCTCAACATTTCTCAAAGATTGATCTCCGTTCTGGATATCATCAGTTAAAGGTTAAAGCTGAGGACATTCCAAAGACTGCTTTCAGAACTCGTTATGGGCATTATGAGTTCTTAGTCATGCCTTTTGGACTAACTAATGCTCCTGCAGCTTTCATGGACATGATGAACCGGATATTCAAGGAACATTTGGATCATTTTGTGGTTGTCTTTATTGATGACATCCTCATATACTCCAAGAGTCGCGAGGATCATGAACAACACCTGAGATTGATACTACAAAAGCTCCGTGAAAACAAATTATATGCCAAGTTGAAGAAATGTGAGTTCTGGCTTGAGGAGGTCGCGTTTCTTGGGCATGTGATTTCTAGTCAAGGAATATCAGTCGATCCTGCGAAGATTGAAACGGTACTAAATTGGGAACAACCCAAAACAGTAACCGAAGTCCGAAGTTTTCTGGGTCTAGCTGGTTATTATCGGAGATTCATAGAAGGATTTTCTCGAATCGCCACTCCATTAACGCAGCTTACTCGGAAAAGCACAAAATTCATATGGAGCGAAGAATGCGAGAAGAGTTTTCAAGAACTCAAGAGGAGACTTGTTTCAGCTCCTGTTCTGACCATACCATCAGGATCAGGAGAATTTGTTATCTACAGCGATGCTTCTGGCAAAGGTCTAGGTTGTGTCCTTATGCAACATGGAAAGGTTATAGCCTACGCCTCTCGACAACTCAAAGATTATGAGAAAAATTATCCTACTCATGATCTAGAGTTGGCAGCAGTCGTTTTCGCGTTGAAGATCTGGAGACACTACTTGTACGGAGAAAAAGTGGATATCTATACGGATCATAAAAGTCTCAAGTATTTCTTCACCCAGAAGGAACTCAACATGCGACAACGACGTTGGCTTGAGCTGTTAAAGGATTATGACCACACAATCCAGTATCACCCGGGAAAGGCGAACGTTGTAGCTGACGCTTTGAGCAGAAAATCTTATGCAAGTACAAGTGCACTGCTGACAACACAAAAGTGTATTTTGTACGACTTGCAAAAGATGGAGATAGAGCTAAAGACACCAGGGACCCACTCGAAGATTGCTCACGTGCGAGTAAAACCAACTTTAATCGATAAAATTAAAGCTGCTCAAGCTACCGATCCGGAACTGATAAACATGATAAAGAAAGTACAAGAAGGTGCCATTCCCGAAGTAAGAATCGACGAGAAAGGAATACTTCGAGTCAACTCTCGACTCTGTGTTCCTAACGATCCTGAATTAAAGCATAAAATCATGATGGAGGCACACAACACGCCGTTTGCAATCCACCCAGGAGGTACCAAGATGTATCGAGATCTTCGACATACATTTTGGTGGAACAATATGAAAAGAGAGATTGCGGAGTTTATCTCAAGGTGCCTAACTTGTCAACGTGTCAAGGCAAAGCATCAAGTTCCTAAAGGTCCATTACAATCACTTGAAGTTCCCGAATGGAAGTGGGAACACATCAATATGGACTTCGTGACGGGTCTTCCAAAAGTTTCTCAAGGCTTAGATGCAATTTGGGTGATCGTAGATAGATTGACCAAATCTGCTCATTTCTTGCCTATACGAGAAAACTTTTCACTTCAACGTCTTGCCGGTATGTACATAAATGAGATCGTGAGATTGCATGGCATGCCAGTTTCCATAGTTTCTGATCGAGATCCTAGATTCACTTCACGCTTTTGGATCAGTCTACAAAAAGCTATGGGCACTGAACTACGTTTTAGTTCTGCATACCATCCTCAAACGGACGGACAATCGGAAAGGACGATCCAGACCCTCGAAGATCTTTTGAGACTTTGTGTATTAGACTTCAAAGGAAGTTGGGATAAGTACTTGCCGTTGGTGGAATTTTCTTACAACAACAGTTACCAAGCAAGCATAGGCATGGCTCCATTCGAGGCATTGTATGGAAGGAAGTGTCGCTCTCCAATATGTTGGAATGAGGTAGGAGAAGCAAAATTGTTGGGACCCGAGTTGGTACGCTTGACGACCGAAAAGATCCAAATGATCCGACAACGAATACAGACCGCACAAGAACGACAAAAGAGTTATGCTGATCTTCATCGGAGAGACGAAAGTTTCAACGTCGGAGATCATGTATTCTTACGTGTTTCTCCATGGAAAGGGTTACGAGATTCGGAAAGAGAGGAAAGCTTAACCCTCGATTTATTGGCCCATTTGAAATCCTCGATCGAATAGGAACCGTAGCCTACAGACTAGCCCTACCACCAAGTATGTCTCGCATTCATAGCGTTTTTCACATATCTATGTTACGTAAATATGTGAAGGACCCAAACCACGTCATTGAGTTAGAACCAGACGTTATAGCAGAGGATTTAACATACGAGGAGGTACCTGTTAAGATCCTGGATAAGAAGGAGCAGATCCTACACTCAAAGGTTATACCTCAAGTTAAGGTTTTATGGAGGAACCAAGATACTGAGGAAATGACCTGGGAGCTAGTATCTGAGATGAAATCTAAGTATCCTTACCTCTTCGATATGTCAGGTACGTCAATTTCGGGGACGAAATTTCATAAGGAGGGGAGGTTGTAAGACCCCGAATTTTATGAAATACAAAATTTAATTTTTTTTCATATAGATATTTTATTTTATTTTTAAACAGTAAGTGGTTAAATCGATAAAGTTAAAAGTTAAGGATGTTATGTGCAAATTTTATTTTGTCGGACAATATTCGTTTGGTCGGGGAATATTCGTTTGGTCCGACGGCGCCGAAATAACAAATTATTGGTGGACCCCACAACGGAATATTTGTCGGATATAGAAAACGACAGAAATAACCTTTTTAAATAAAAATAGTCAACGGAACTGTTAAAATACCGGTGATAAAAGAATAGTAGCATACGGTAGTTATTGGTATTTTCTGTAGCACTCGGTACTCTACAGTAACACGCGGTATTGCATAGTGTCTCATATTATTGGTCTGATAATTGACACTGTAACTGTTACGCATCATTTCATCGATAATTGTCACTGCATAATATTTTATATTATCAATTCAATAATTGTTGTTACACAGTATTTTGCATTATTGATTTAATAATTGTCATTACACTGTATTTTATATCATTGAGTCAATAATTGTTGTTGCACTATTTTTAAAATTATTGAACCTAATAATTGTCACAGTAACATGTGCACAGTAATTCACATTATTGAATCAATAATTGTCATTACACAGTAACGTATGCTTTATTTTACATTATTGTTATCTCTATTATTATGATATTTAAACAGTTGTATTTCATTAATTTATTGACTTGATATCTAAGAGCTAACTATACTGTATTTATAACAATTAGTCATAATAATTGAATTGATAAAGTTATTTGTTTATAATATAAAGTTAGGTGATTATTAGGTGATATGAAATGAATGGTGTAGATTAAAGTGTGAATTATTGTTGAATAATTGAATTGATTTGTTTATAATATAAAGTTAGGTGATTATTAGGTAATATGAAATGAATGGTGTAGATTAAAGTGTGAATTATTGTTGAATAATTAAATTGATTTGTTTATAATATAAAGTTAGGTGATTATTAGGTGATATGAAATGAATGGTGTAGATTAAAGATAATATAATATTTGAAATGGATGGTGTAGATTAAAAGATGATCTTTAAATGAATGGTTTAGATTAAATGAATGATAAGATTTTTGGCTATAAATAGAAGCCTTAACTTAAGGATTTTTCATAAACTTTCTTACTTGTTCTTTCTTTCTCTCTCTAAATACTTCTTGTGAAAGTTCTCTCTAAGTGTGCTTAAGTCATCTTGAGTATTTGTGAAGATCTATAAGTATACGTGTACTGTTCAAGTTAATCAACATCATTTAAATCAATATCCAGTCACGTGTTGAGGTAAGGGATACCATCTTTTTCATCTTCCATTATTCAAACATACTATGGTAAGGGATTATCATTATTTGATTCTCGATAATAATATTGTTTCTTCCTTACTCATAAGACGTGCCTTTTATTTCCATGTATTAAATTGTGGGAATAACCTTACGGAGCGGATTGCCGCCTGTTGGTGAATAACCTTTCGTATTCATTCATTATTAATCTCTGAGAATAACCTTACGGAGCGGATTGCCGCCTATTTGGTGAATAACTCTTTGTACTCAAATTCTATTAAATTGTGAGAATAACCTTACGGAGCGGATTGCCGCCTGTTTGGTGAATAACTCTTTGTACTCAAATTCTATTAAATTGTGGGAATAACCTTACGGAGCGGATTGCCGCCTGTTGGTGAATAACCCTTTGTATTAATTTCCTTCACCTTTTGTTAATCAAACCTACTACGGTAAGGGATATTATTTTCTTTCATACTCCTAAATCGAAATTTATTATGGAACTATTGCTTCTATAATTCCTGAAAATATTATATGTTCCATAATAATTGAACTTCATTATTTCAACTGAACCTTCCTATTTACGTGAACCTTTCTATTGAATTGTAACCGTTATTCTGAACTGTGGATCTTGAATTTCACTCCACATCATGTTGACAATTTGGACATTATTTGAATCTGTACAAAGTAAACTTCCGATACTTATTGTTATCCTATTTCTTCTGTTGATCATTTATATCATTCTAATCATCCAAAAATCAAGCTGTTGTGAATATCTGTGGCCGGGGGCACAGATGTGATATATTTGTTGAACAGATGATAGGTTAAAGGCGATATAATAGGTTAAAGGCGATACATCTGTTCGGTGTCTTTTATGGCACGTGGTGAATGTTCTCTTTGGCCCGTAGTGCAAAGATGAACTGTTGTTTGGTATGATTATGACCAAAGGCTGAATCTGGTATAATCATGACCGTTGGTGCTATATTGAATATCTTTGGCCCGTAGTACAAAGATGAACTGTTGATGTGCATGATTATGATCAGGAACTGTGAATTTGTATTATCTTGACTAATGATATTTCAGATGATAAAAGTTGATGATGTTTTTCCTAAAAAGAGAACCGAGTGGACATTATAGTCTGCATTATTCTTCTAATAGATTACTCATTCCGCTGCTATTATTGATCTGAACGTTGTTTAAGAATTTAACTGCAGTTTTTGATATAAACCTTGTAGTCTATTGTATTCTATCAAGAACTCAACTGTTGAAGACTAATGATAATTTATTCGTCATTATCTTAGTCATGATATTCTTTACTGGGCTATTTGAGCTCACCCTTTCTTTTGTTCCATTGTTTTTCAACAGGAGATGAAAACATAATAGGGTCTAGCCGGGGAATGGAGTGAGGGTCCGAGGAATAGTTATCATAGTCTTCACATTTTGTAAAATAGTGTGGCAATAATAGTGAAGACTTAGTTGTGTATTATTATACACTGTATTGTTGTACGTTGTGCTTTGTTGTAATAATTTTGTTGTAGTCTTTTGACGACTCAAGTTTGGGCTGTGTGGGCCCAGATTTGGGGGCGTCACAGATAGGATTCTAGAACTTAAGGACAGGGTCCAACAGCTCGAGGAAGAGAATCATGACATGTATATGGAAGAACAGTACAAGTCGTTGGTGTATCAACTAGTGGCAAGGAACACCGAGCTCAGTGAGAAACATCACGAGATGGAGCATAAAATAGCCGACCAGGAAAATGAAAAAAAAGGCCATTCATGCCTATTGGGATATGAAGATTACTGTCAGGATTCGGTTAAGTCTCCAAAGGGATGAGGCCGTGGATAATATCCATGACCTAAAGAACGAAGTGAGAGGCAAGAGTGCTAAGAAGGATGTTATGAGTTACGTTTTCAAGACCACCTTTGGTAGGTAGCAGTCTAGGAGTCACCATTATCCGGTGAAGGAATGACATAGCCAATGTTTGCTAAGTCAGAAGAGGGTGATCAGGAGTACTGTAGCGCCAAAAAATGTGGCATGTTTTATCCTTAGTATTTATATTTGTTGCCTATGTTAGGTAATTTTGTGAATCCCAAAAAATTTGAGTAGCAAGTGGGATAGTTTGTTCCATACCCCGAATTTTATATTATTAGGGGTTATTCTGTTAAAATTCAACTTTTATGTTAAGGGTAATGTCATGTAAATCATGATCATATATGGTCGAAAGGATGATATAGTTATGAGTTAAAAAGATGCAAGTGTTAGGCACTATTTAAAATGCTTATGAATACAAGCATCTTTATGAAATATGTTTTGAAATGACTAAGTGTCTAGAGTTAAATTGAAATTTGCTATATGAATGATAAAAGAATAATGAAATAAGTTCTTATTAAACAGAAAATGCCGCTAAGAATGAGAGAAAGACCACCACTAATTCAAGAGGATTCAGTTAATACTATACCAAGTCTAGTAAATCCTATGTAGCAGTTTGTTGATCTACTAGTAGATGTACTACATAATAGAACCCCTGTAGAGGCACAACCCCCAATGGGCCATTTGGCCATTTTTAAGGATTTTAAGACAGTAGGACCTCTAGAGCTTCGAGGGACTACTAACCCAATAAAGGCTTAGACATGGGTCTTAGAGATGGAGAAAGTTTTTGATGTAGCTAGGGTGGCAAAAGAGCAGAAGACCGCTTTTGCCATATTTAAGATGAAGAGGGAGCCAGATTTCTGGTGGTAGGCCAATAAGAATAGAGCCGAAGGGGGAGTGATACCCTAGGAGAGGTTTAAGAATTTTTTCTTTAAGGCATACTTTCCTTAAACGACTTAAGACAACATGGAAGTCAAGTTTTTAAACTAAAGCAGGGAAATATGACAGTGCCAGAGTATGCAGCGAAATTTAACGAGTTGACAAGGTTTGCTCTACACCAAGTGGATACTGAAGCAAGGAAAGAGAAACGGTTTGAGTAGAGACTAAAACCTTAGCTCTTCAGTAAGGTTTTAATATTCTAGATTTAGTCATTTACCAAAATATTAGAAAAGGCAATAATAGCAGAAAGAGATAATGATGATCTAACTAAATACAACCAAAAGAAGAAGGGGAAGAAGTTCTATGGAGGGAACAAAGAAGGGAGTAGCAGTGGAAGCAACTTTAATAAAAAGAAGTGGAACAGCAACAACACTAATATCAAAAGTAAGTAAAGAGAGCTGAAGAAAAAGGGAGAAGCCTGTAGCAACTGCGAAAAGAGTCACCAATGGGTATGCGAGGGAAGAGTGTATGTTATTGGTGCGGGCAAGAAGGACATATCACTCCCAACTGTCCTGCCCCGAAGTCGAACAGAGGGTGCTTTGTCTGCAGTGACCTGGATCACCAGATCAAGGATTGCCTGGAGAAGAAAATTGAAGGAAGTAGTGGAAATAAGGGGAACAGTAGAAAAAATCTCACCATCGGTGGACCGACCAAATTCAACCGAATAACGGCGCGTACATTCAACACGATGGTGCAGGATATTATAGCATTAAAGGAAGTTATGACAAGTACCATTCCAGTTAATAATATAACTACTTATGTATTATTTGATTCAGGTGCTACCTATTTCTTTATATCTGAAGAATTTGCTCAACGGATAGAATTACCACAAGAGAAGTTAGAAAATCCTTTAAACATAGAAGTTATGAATAAGAAAGTAATTCCTGTAAGTCATGTTCATAAAAACTATAGCCTAGAGATAGAGGGTCAGAAGTTGTCAGTGGATTTGATTCATATTCGTTTGGGAGAATTCAAAGTGATACTAAGAATGGATTAGTTGTATAACCATGGGGAAGTTATTGACTGCCAGAAGAATGTATAAACCTTCAGACTCCAAACAAGTCTAAGGTAATGTTTTACGGGAGCAAGTCACTGAGGCAGTCTGTTTGTCTGACGATGATGCATGCCAAAAGAATGTTAAGGAAAGGATGTGCAGGCTATTTAGCCCATATTATAGATACCTAAATAACAGGGACATAAATGGGAAAAATACTGGTTGTAAGTGAGTTTATGGATGTATTTCCAAAAGAATTGTCGAGTCTTCCGCCAGATAAAGAGATCAAATTCATAATAGCTTTAGTACAGGGAATGGTGCCAATTTCTAAGGCACCATACCGAATAGCTTCAGTGGAGATGAAAGAGTTGACGGTGCAGCTTTAAGAGTTATTAGACAAGAAGTATATTCAACCGAGTGTGTCTCCCTAGGAAGCACCATTGTTATTCGTGAAAAAAAAGGATGGATCGTTAAAACTTTGTATAGACTACAGAGAGTTGAACAAAGTGACGATCAAGAATAAATACCCGTTGCCCAGGATTAACGATCTATTTGATCAACTAAAAAGGGCAAGATATTTTTCTAAAATTGATCTGCGAATCGGGTATCATCAGTTGAAAGTCAGGAAGAAGGATGTGCCAAAGACAACATACAGGATGCGTTATGGCCATTACCAATTCCTAGTGATGTCGTTTTGATTAACGAATACACCGACAGCATTTATGGCTATGATGAACCGGATGTTCAATAGTTATTTGCATAAAATTTTAATGGTATTCATAGATGATATCCTGTTCTATTCCAAGACGCAGGAGGATCATGCTGAACACTTCAGGGTAGTATTGAAAACTTTAAGAAATGAGTGATTGTATGCGAAATTCTCAAAGTGTGAATTTTGGTTAGAAAGAGTACAACTTTTGGGACATGTCATCGACAATAAGGGAATATCAGTAGACCCAACAAATGTGGAAGTCGTAATAAATTGGGAGCAACCAAAGACACCAACAGAAATATAGAGTTTCTTGGGATTAGTAGGATACTACATAAGATTTATCAAGGATTTCTCGAAGTTGTTAGGACCATTGACAAATTTAACACGAAAGACAGTGAAATTCGTATAGAGGAAAAAGTGTGAAGAGAGTTTTCAAGAACTCAAGAAGAGATTAAGCGAGGCACTGGTATTGTCATTGTCTGATGATAAGGGTGGTTTTGTGGTGTACAGTGGTGCGTCGCACAAAGGGCTTAGTTGTGTTTTGATGCAGCATGACAAAGTCATAGCGTATGTGTCACGAGAGTTGAAGGATTATGAAAAGGGATATCCTACACATGATTTGGACTTGGCAGTAGTAGTTTTTGCTTTAAAGTTAAGGAGACACTATTTATATGGAGAGAGATGTGAGATATACACAAACCACAAAAGTATGAAGTATATCTTCACTTAGAAAGAATTAAATATAAGGAAAATGAGGTGGTTATAATTAATCAAAGACTATGATTGTGATATTCTATACCATCCCGGGAAGGCCAATGTAGTTGTCGACGCCTTAAGTAGGAAAGGTCGGGAAAAGTTGGAAATGCTGACAGCTTAAGAGAAGCTAATCAAAGAAATGAAGAGAATAGAAATAGAAGTGAAGTATCCGAAGGAATCAGAAGAAAAACTATTTATGGTGAAAACTCATCCAACTTTATTAAACCGAGTAAAGGAAGCATGGGATCAAGATGAGGAATGTAACAGTATAAAGAAGCGGGTGTCCGAATGGGAAGATACTATGTTCAGATTGGATAATGACGGAATGTTAAGGTTTGAAGGTAATGTGTGGGTACCGACAATGCCTGAACTGAAAAAGGAAATTCTGAAAGAAGCACACCGTTCAAAGTATTCGATTCATCCGGGTGGTATGAAGATGTACCAAGATCTTTGTCAACACTTTTGGTGGACCAATATGAAGAGGGAAGTTGCAGAGTGTGTCAGTAGGTGCTTAACTTGCCGGAGAGTTAAAGTAAAACATTAGAGGCCAAGTGGTTTGGTATAGCCATTGAAAATTCCAGAGTGGAAGTGGGAGCACATAATAATGGTTTTTTGGTAGGCCTCCCAACAACTCAGAAGGGATATGACACAATATGGGTGATTGTGGATCGACTTATGAAGTCAGCACACTTCTTTGTCGATTAAGATCAAGTTCAACTTGGATTAGTTAGCCAAGTTATATGTCAAGGAAATAGTGTCAAGGCATGGAATCCCGGTATCGGTCGTATCGAATCGAGATTTGCGATTCACGTCTAATTTTTGAAAAAGTTTTCAGGAATGTATGAGGACAGGGTTGAGGTTGAGTACAGCTTACCATCTTCAAACCGACGGACAGATTGAAAGGACCATCTAAACACTAGAAGATATGTTGAGGGCATGTGTTATAGATTTCAAGGGTAATTGGGATGATCATTTATCATTGGTCGAATTTGCATATAACAATAGTTATCATGCTAATATAAGAATACCACCTTATGAAGCTTTGTATGGAAGAAAGTGCAGAACCCCGCTGTGTTAGGACGAAATAGGAGAGCAAAAATTATTGGGACCGAAATTGGTTCAATAGACAATGAAAACTTTTAGTGTGATAAGATCTCGAGGCTGGTTGTAGCTCAAGACAAATAGAAAAATTATACCGATACACATCGACAGAAGAGAGATTTCGACGTAGGGTCGTACGTATTTTTGAAAGTATCTCCCTAGCAGGAGAAGATAATATTATGTAAGAAAGGAAAGTTGAGTCCGAGATTTATAGGATCTTTTGAAATATAAAGAAAGATACGAGAGGTAGCTTACTAAGTAACCTTACCTCCGGAACTGGAACATGTTCACAGTGTGTTTCACGTGTCAGCTTTGCGGCCTTATAAACAAGACTACAACTATGTAATAGAATATGAACCAATCTAATTTGAAAAGAATTTAATGTATGAAGAAATTCATGTTCAGATAATCGACAAAAAAGAACAATTTTCAAAAATAAGATAATGCGTTTTGTAAAGGTAGTTTAAAGGAATCACAATGCTGAAAAAGCTACATGGGAACTCGAGAAAAAAGATAAAGAAAAATTATCTCCATCTCTTTGAGTAACCTTGTATTTGTGATTCTCGGGACAGAATCTTTATAGGGGGAGAATGTAATAACCAAGAAATTCTCTGTAATTTTTTTTATGGAATAAAATTATGTGAATATATATATATATATATATATATATATATATATATATATATATATATCATGGGTTTAATTTAAGAATGAAAAGGAAAGCCAACATGAGCTTAATTGAAAAGGTTATGTGATAATCGCGAGTAATGCGTTACGTAATGTGTTACCTAATAAATTGGATTGATTGATTTTAATTAGGGAACAAAAGAGGTGACCATGTGATCTAATTTATTTAATTAATTACATGGGATATGATTCAATTAACTAACTTGAATATTAACTTTGATTAGATGTGTGATTATATTAATTAATTATGTAATTAAATTAATTAATGAAGATATGGAAGGAAGATTCAATAATTATTTTATTAACCTAAATTATTAAATTAAATATGATTGGGGATAACATTGTATAATATAAGCCCAAATTGATTTGGGAAGCCCAAAATTTGAGGTAGAGCAGCCCAATATAATTATTGCTAAGCCTCATTTATTTTGCTTATAAGAAAACCCAATCCTTGACCAAATGGTTAGGAGAATTCAGTAACCCAAACCTTGCTTATTATTTGTACGAAGTAATCAGCTATGACCATCAAATTAGGACAAGCTAAGCTAGAAATCGCAGCAGCTAAGTGGGCACGTGAATGTCATCATAGGAGCAGCTGAACACTTGAGCATTCTGCAGCCCAAAGTACCATTTTCAGCAGCCTAGGAAAGCTTTGGGCAGAGATTTTTGGTGACCCTAGGTTGTAACTGTGATGAGGGAGTGTAGAGCTGATGATAGGGATCACAACTAGCTTATAATTACTGATGAAATAAGGAAAGTTTCAGCAACTAATACTCAGCCCTTATCGATCCAAACCTTCACCTTATTTGCTAAGTGTATGAAGAAAACATAGAGAGGGAGAGAGAGAAAGAGAGAGAGCATTTCGGGTGGCATATTAGAATGAAGGAAGGATTGTAGCAGCAGCTCTAACAATCAATTTACCCGTCTAGCAATTTAAATCAAGAGCCATCAAACTTAAGGTATAAAAATACCTAAAAACTTTGTGCCAGTTTTGTGTTCATGGTGTATTAATAATATTCATTAGTCATGCATGTGTTGTGGGGGATTGTTGGTTATGGGAATCATGAAGGATTCCGGTGAGATAAGGTTGGTGATGTGGCTAGAATTTGATGTTATTAATGTTCTATGTATTCTTTAGTTAGTGAAATAAATGATGAATAACATGCGGGCAATAGATGTTTGATGAAATGTCCAAGTAAGCATATTTTTACTTAAGTGTTAACTAATATGAGTCATGTATCTATATTATGATTAAGGCAATACTTTCCAAATCTGTATTGGTCAAACTATTGCATGTAATATTGTTTATTCCTCCATGGAATTTGAGAATCAAAAGGTAAAGCTTTATGTTAAAAACTCTAGTGAACCAAAAGATGGTTTCATCACAATGTGAGGTATATGCTAAGTGATTGAGTATACATGTGTATATGAACACGGAGGCATAAGATGTATGTAACGCATTTCATTCATGATTCAAGAAGAGTGTGTAAATGAGTATAGAGATAATTTTAAAACTTTGAGTAAAGTATTTCAAACTTAATAATGGTTATATATATGTTATGACCTTATAATGCTAAAATGGTTTTCAAAGCTTCATAGTAGCTGAACATGTATGTTATATGATTAGCAATGAAACATGTAGTATTGAAAAGATCCAACTTGTTACTATGTGGCATGAAAAAGATTTTCAAAAATGTGACAATGTCAAAGTATGATTTGTAGTAAAGTGAGTCAAGAAATGCATGCTAGAAATCTGGAAATAGGTGCATGTATGAAGTTTATGACGATTGAAATTGCTTGTATGCTTTAAAACATCAAAGTCAGGAATAGAAAATTTGAATTTTTGAAATCTAGGCCGAGCGCACCTGCGCTTGAGTGGAGCATATATGTGCTTAAAGCTACTGTTTGGGATTTTGAACTAGAGCGCACCTGCGCCGAGCCAAATGTAGTTGCGCTTGGGTCGAGCGCAGCTGCATTCAAACCTGCTATTTTTAAGTTATGTTTTTTTTTATGCTTTGTCTTGTATGGTTGTCATGTATATATATGAACTAATTAACTTACAAGGATGTTATGTCATGTAAATTTAAACCTAAGTTGAAAAGAAATGGAATAATGAACCAAATTGGATGGTGTTTAAAAAAAATTAATGACTTAACACTATGACATGAGCTAAGTTGTATAAACCTGTACCAAGAACACTTAACCAATGTGTTATGTACCCATGTATAAGTTAATCAAATAGTATTGGCAAATGATAAATGTTATGCGTTATGTGGGTTATAATCGATATAGTTATAATTAATTGTTAGATTTTGTGCGAAGTGTAAATCAAACTAGTATATTAAAACTAGCATGTGTCGAAATTAAATGATCCGAATGAAGTTTTATGATCTAAAACTAATTAGTGGGCCAATATTTGTTAACTATGTAGGCAATAGACGTAACGAGATATTAATGTTAAGCGTAAACGACGATCGAGGCAAGTATTTCTACTCAAACTCATTATTCAAAGTTCTATATCTGTTATGCCATGTTCGCACTTATGTGCATTTCAAACATCATTCAATAATTGAACCGCCTTAAAGTTTTAAAGTTCTTATACATGAACTATTATAAAATGTGAGTTTAAGCCATTTGTTTCGGCTATACCAGTAATGTCATGCTATTTTGAATTCCATAATTCTTAAAGCTAAATCAACCCATATTGAAATGGCATGGTATCTTATGTTGAAAGCTGAAATGAACAACCCTCACAGTAGGGGATAAAAGTTACGAGTTGAGATATAATTCCTACATGGTGTGGTTGCATCGCTAGATATTTTTATATTGTACACAATGTATTTGTACGATGGGTTGATCCCCTAAAGCACACATCAATTTGGTTACTATTAATTGTTATATGAATTGTTAATAATCTTAACGATATCGATCTTATGACCATTGGTTATTGTTATTCCTTATAAATGTTAATAGTCTTAACAAAGTTCATGGTCAATTGACCTTCAGCATGAAAATTCCTTATTTAGAAATCTAAAGTAAATGCCTATAGATCACTATCCAAGTTATTATTAATTGTTATTCAATTGTTGAACTTTTAGAAACGTTATCGAAATTCATATTTTTAATGCCATGAACTGTTTTATATACTTGTCGAGCCATTAGTTGCTCACACTTGCTTAAATTATGCTTTTTAGTTAAGCCCGAGTTCAAGGAAAGGTCCTCGAAGGACAAAGGTAAAGGAAAGGGGCGGGAATATATTGCTTGTGTTTAGTCAGTTTACATCTTGTTGTAAACCTTTGGTTATGCTATTATGTTTTGCATTAAAGGTTATTAAACCTAGGATAATTACGTTTTGTAAGATGAACAATGTATTTAATGTTGTGATTAATGTTGAATGGGTTGATAGTTATGTGTTGGATGTTGTACCGTGAACATCGAACTAGAGATTTCAGAGACCCGAATTTGGGAGTGTCATAAAATTTCACTTTAGTAAAATTGGATTTGGTATGTTTGGATCAATGCAATAATCCTTTTTCAAGATTATGTTCTGATTCACTATTAGTGACCGGTATTTTGATGCTTTTAATCTTTCTTCTAAGGACATGATCGTTTGTTCTTTCGTTGAAAAGAAATACGAAACATGATCGTTTAGAAAGATTTAGGTTGGACAAGGTTTGGGGTGAGGACATAGTTTTCTACTAAGAAGGGTTTGCTTAAGATATGACTATTTCTTTGAAGGAATACTAGTTGATTTATAGAGGGAATGTAAGTTGAAAGGTTAATCAAGCATTTATGAAAGACCAGACGTAAAGACTTCTACAGAAGGCGAAAAGACGAGATTTGAAAATATGTCTATGACAGTTTATACTTTTGTGTGTGAGAGTGACAAGTGTCTTATTTTTATTCAAATACCAAATTGATTACACTGATTTACGTGTTAAGTTCCCTTTTGTTAGCAAGGTTGGCATAGCTGTAACAAATGACTTTTTAAATGATTTTTATACAACATAAATTTTATTTCAGTCTTTTGCAGATTTCCAATTAATTCCTTATGTTGTTTTAGACTTTTATGACACAATAAAGTGGCTTTTTATACATTATGCCCCCAATGAATTTTCATGACTTTACGATCTTTTCCAAAATAATTTCACTTTATGATTAGGTTTACTCTACGATGTTCTTATCAGCATGGTTTAGAATTTTAGGCAAAGCAAACACTAATCAATCATGATTTTAATTTTGATGGAGATTGACTTTTAGATAACACTTTTGCCCATCTTCTGGCTGAGTTAAGACTTCTTGATGTTTTTCTTGACTGTTTCTTAGTTGATTTTGTTTTACCCCTCTTTTCTTTGAAGTACAATCGGAGAGCTCGACATGCTGAAAGTAGTATGCCCTTAAGCCAATCACATTTCATGTGATAGAGCATTTACTTTGTAATCTTATTCGTTTATTAATAAGAAAATAATTTATTAAAGGCATTTTCTTTAATTATGATTAATTGGTTGAATTAATTAAATGAATAAACCTATAGTTTTTTAGCAATACTTTTAGAATCATGATGTTGATCATGTTAATGAGATCTAAATTCAAGATAGCTCAAAACTAAAATTGTTCTTAATCGTGGGATCAATAAAATGCGGATTAGTTGATCCGGATGGATTAATACATACTATATTTGCTCTTTCGAATAGGATGATTGATCTCATAATTATTTGTGTGGAGACACTAAAGCAAGTATGTAGGTGCTTATTAGAGAATAAGTTCACTGAACGTGACTCGCTCAAGAAACACCTACTAAAGTTTTATTTGCCTATCAATAGGAGCTCCTAATGTGATAGTAGTACATGTGATTCTTGGACTTAAAATCATCATAGTACATTGTGTATTCTGAGTCAGACTTTGGCAAATTCTTTAAGACTTGTTGGTATATCAAAGAATATGTTCGGGTATAATAAAGGGTGCATGAAAGTAGATGAATGATCAGCAAATGATCTACCACTTCCAGTAAAGGGAGAGAATGTCCTATATAATTCGATAAATGACAACTAAGATATCCTTGGCCAATTTGATATGCAAATTAGAAAGGAGTTTATAATTTACATTAATCAATGTTTTGCATTTGAGAATTGAAATGCATGTGATCAAATAAAATAAAACTTGACAGTAAATACATGTCTTATATTTGATTGGGACATTATGTGGTAGAATGATTAAATTATACGGTAACTATTTGTGGAATAGGTTATTTGTTATTAAATGTTGAAATTCATATTATTTAAAAAGTCATGAATTGCTAAAAGAGGTTTACCCTTATTGTGGAATAAATATATTTATTTATTCTGAATTAAAGAGATTAATTTGCAATAAATAAATTGAAATGGTTCTAATTTATAAAATTATTTTTTCAATCCATGGAACTCTTAGTGGATCACCTTTAGAGGCTGGACATTTGGACAGTTAACGTTGATATGTGGAATCTAATTGGTAGATTTGAAGAAGAATGCAAATGATTAAAGGGAGGTGAACCCGTAGCTATTCAAAAGTTGAAACTACAAAGGTATAGCCCTTTCTTCTTCTTGAATTAATAATATCGCATATGTATGATCCTGGATTATGGTGTTGCAAAAATTTTAAATTCTAAATATATTTGCATGCTTTCGCTGTGTATTACAATTAGATTGTATGTTTACGTCGTTTTTATAATACCAACACATGCATTGGCCATCCACTTCTTATTTTTCATGTTTATTTGGTGGAGCTTATTTCCTGTATTTAGTTTTTATTTTGGTACTCACACTTAGTTGAGTCCTTTAAGGTCAGTTAACTTTTAAAACTTATAGATGTTTTAATCTTGAGTTTTCTAAACATAGGATATGTATTTAAAATTACACACACCAGTAACAATATTAATATAACATTGTCCTTTTAGTGCTTGCGTGTGAGTTTGGAAGAGTCATTAGTCTTGACATGTATGAGAAGTATGATTTTCAATAAACTTTCTAGGCTCGTACATACTATGTTGCCAGAAGTAACTCTAAGATTATTTTGTTTGTTCGTGGAATGATCCTTTCATTTTTTCTTAATTCAGTTGTAGAGTTATCTAGAATTTCCACACATGGTAGATATGACCCATATACTTGTGAGTGTGATTTAGAATTTAGGCTAACCTCTTTTGATCAGTTTGAAAAGTAATGCTTACCTTACCCTTCTGATCATCTTTCCTTATACAAGTCTTCTTTTTTCTAGTAATCACTGACATTTTCTCATTTGAATAAATCAGACTTTATGTAAACTTGTATGCATTTGTTGATTCATAGCTTTGGATGGTCAATAATTGTCTTGTCATTTTCACCCTTCAGGTCATCTTGATGTCAATCCATTATCAATCTTATTACCGCTTTATTACTTGTAGAGTTTCTTGGGAATTGTAGCTTCTATGATTTGCTCTACAATTTTCTTACTATGTAAACTGCACCATGATCCTTTAGCTCTGAGAGAATTAATTAACCTTAAAAGTTTAGATCTGACTTTGATAACATCCTTTTTTGTTACGAAGTTGGAATTTACTTTAAGATTCTTGTCTTGATCAAACACTGTGATCCTCATTTAATGTATCATTCTATGATTTGCAAACTTGTTGATCAGCCATACGATTCTTCTGTTAGTTGTAAGCTTTACGATTTGTTGTCCTTATGATCTGCTCTACGATTTACTTAATTTATCAAGTTGTTCTATGATCTGTTTTTCTTCTTATGAGCTTCAAGTGGCTTCTGCAAGTTTGTAACTTTCTTTATGAAATTTAAGATTGTTCCGCTATCTTTATTTTGAACTGCTTTGCGATCTTAGAGCCACTCTTGTAAAGTCTTCTTAGTTTTATGCTTTTCAGTTCTTCATATCCCTTGAGCTTGTCTAAAGACTCTTATTCCTATAAATTGAACCTTTATATAAACTTGTTGCTTACTTTCATTTTCTTCTTTCTTGATTAGCTATTCCTTTATTATTCTATGTCAGCACTTTTAATTATCAAAGTCTAGTTATTCGTCTATACTCTTTGTTCCTTATCTTCTATCAGTTTGTTGAGTCATGTTGCATCCCTTGTCTCATCCTGCTAATCATCCTTAATCTTAGCCATTTGTTGCATCCTTTGCTCTTTACCTTTTCTGACTGGTCGTTCTCAACTTGCTTCTTTGCTGAATAGTCTTTTGATGGAGTTATCTGTTGTGGTGAATTCGTTTCTTTATGTTGTTGTCTTTACATACTCGGATGAGTATGATACTAAGGCATCTTAACATAGCTGCGACTATATGTTCTGAAGTGCCTTCACATTTCTAATGATCTTTATTATACTATTTTGACTTATTCTATGTCTGTGAACTTTCGTACCGTCTTTTTGGTCAATGACTGTGAACTCTATGAGATTGATGGAGCTTTATAAACTCTTGTTTCAGTCTTGGGATGACTTTAATTTCTCCTTCTTTAGAGTAAGAATTCTTAAAGTCTTCAACTTGTAGTGCAATTGCTTCTTTAGTGGATATATCATCTTTCTTAATCTTCTTTCCATGGATGTATACTTTCCTTTGTCGTATATCCTTGAGTTAACTCTGCGATCTGATCTTCACTACACGATTTTGAAGGAGTTCTCCATTTGATATTACTATACGATTTATTCTTTAAGTTACTCTTATTCTTCTACGATCAATTTTTATAGCACGATCCTTAACTGAGCTTGCTCTGTGGTTATCATAACTATACGATCCACTCAAAGTGCACTTGTACTTTTACAACCAGTTTTTCATGCTGTAAGATCTGATCTCCTTTCTTCAACAATGTGAGTGATTTTTGCAGTTAACCTTACCATACGATTTTGACATCACTCTGCGAACTGAGTTTGCTATACGATACTATTCTGGACTTGCAATATGATTCTGATCTTGTAATACGATTCTGCTCTTGCAATTCAATTCTGATCTTGTAGTACAATATGATTCTATAATACGATTTTGTTGTTGTTGTACGATCTTGAACATGCAATGCGATTCTAAACTTGGACTATGATTCTGTTGTTGCTATATAACCTTGAACTTACAATGCGATTCTGAACTTGGACTATGATTATGTTGTTGCTATACGACCTTGAACTTCCAATGCAATTATGAACTTGGATTATGATTTTGTTGTTACTATACGACCTTGAACTTGTAATACGATTCTGAACTTGGACTATGATCTGCCCTTCTTTCTATTTAATCTTCATAAGTTAATCACTTAATTCATATGCTCTATACAACAATTTTTCTCGAAAGATCAACGTAGCTAACAAGTTTGATATTTTCTATAGTAAGTACTTGTACAATACAAATTAAGTAAGGACTTCATAAAAACTACTTGGTACAAATATACATTGATCATCATCAAATTTAATATGCATATTCTAATAGATTACTTTCTTCTTCTTCTTTTTGAATTCTTTACAAATTTGGAAAGTATTTAATTATTTCAAATTTAGATAGTACTTATACTAATTTAAGTAGGGGAAAAAAACTGAACCACAAATTTATGAAATCAAGTTTGTATTTTTAATTATACAAGCTCACCAACTCCGTGCAAAGCACGGGTAGCATGGATAATGGTTTATTATGATACATAGAAAGTGGTTTATTATGATAATTAATTAAATGTAGGATAAGTCTTTAATTAAATTTTTGAGAAGATAATGGTTGTTATTAAATATTTATCTAATTTATAAATTATTGAATTATATATTATAGGTTCTTTCAATCAGTTATTAAGCTAAACATTTTAAATATAATATAAATTTGTTTAATTATGATTATGATAAAGTAATTACTTTAATTTTATTTAGATTGAATGAATTCGTCAAAATTCACTTAAGGTTTAATAAATTAAATTTAGTTATGAGAATTAATTATAAAATTTTATGTTTTAATAAATTTAATTTATTTAGAATATTAATTTGATAATAAGATTCACGACTAATACTAATATAATCAAGTCACATGATTTATCAAGAGATTTTTTTGATATCTTAATAAAATTTTAATAATAAAATTATCTTACACAAAATTTATTAAAATATACTATCTTATTACATAAAATTGTGATAGAAAAAGCTAAAAATAAAATTGGTAGATATAAAAATAAAAATTATTTTAAAAAGATCATTTATCTATTAGAGATATAAAAAAAACACTTTCCTTTTTTCTAATATGTTAGGGTTTTTTTTAATTCTTTACAATTTGGAAGGTATTTAATTATTTCAATTTAGATAATACTTATACTAATTTGAGTAGGGAAATAAAAAAGTTTAACCAAATATTTGTGAAACTGAATTTAAGCTTTTAAGGATATTATAGATTATGGATACAATCTCATCAACCTTATGCAAAGCACGAGTGGTATAATAATGGTTTATTATATTATTAAATAGATAAATATTAAGTAGGATTTTGAGAAGATAATTGTAGTTATTAAGTTATTAAATATTTATTTAAGTAAGAAATATTGAATTATATATTATATATTAATTCGATCAATTAATAAGCTAAATATTTGAATGAAATGCATATTTATTTTGTTATGATTATGAAAAAATAATTATTTTAATTTTATTTAAGTTTGTAATAGAATTCTATGTAAGTGTTTATATTAACAAAATTTACTTGAAATTCTAATCTGAATAGAAGTATTAAACTCAAGCTCTCTAGTAAGTATTAATTTAGTTATGACAATTAACTAGTAATGAATTCAGTATAAATTTTTAACTAATTTTATAGTTATTATGTTTTAAAAAAAAATCACATATATTAATAATATAATTAATCGTGTGATTTAGTATAATTTCAAGTTTTAATAAATTTAGGTAATATATAGTATAATATGTTATATTGTCTTACTTAAGTACATAAAATAATGATAAAAATATATAATTAATGTAATATCCCAGATATTTCTAAGATTTTAAATAATATCTTAATTGATTTTATTAAAGGTTAAGGTTTAAAACCTAGAATATGAGAAGTAAGATGTGTAGAAAATGGGTAAACATTATTTTTTTAACATAATTTATTTGTTAGAAATTAAATGTAAGAATATTTTTAATGATGCATGTAGAGAATTTATTAAGGAAATAAATTCAATTGAGAAGTGAAGGTGATTATATGAATACATATATATACCTAAAGTGTGCTTGTTAGCCAAATAAAAAGATGAGTGATTAATACTCAACAAAACTAATAAAGTAATTAGTTTTAATATAAAGTAAGAAGGAATGTTGTAAAATATAATTAATTAGGTTAATTATATTAGTTATGAGTCTAAGTAATTTAATTACTACTAGTGGACTAGCCCAAAAGGATTATATGTGTTAGCCCAATATGGGAATACTTGCATGAAGGAGGGTAATTAAATAAGAAAGCCCAATGCAAGGTAAGTTATGTTAGCCCAAACATTTAAAAAGTCAATTGATGGTCAAAGTGTTTGGAAATTTGGTTGAGTGTAGAGAATTAACTAATGTAGGATTAATTGAATAACCCTAGTTGGTAGACAAGAGAGAGCATTAACCAAACATTGGTTAATTGCTAGGTAAATATGATGATGAGAATTAACCATGTATGAGTTAATTATGTAACCCAATGTAGGAATAACTATATGGGTATGGGAAATTATATTATAAACCCAAGTTAATGCTAAAAGGTAGTTAATGAATTAAATTTAATCAAGTCAAAATACTTGTATTAATGTGTATTAAAATCAGCACTACCGCCGCAGCGGTAGGTTTCACCGCCGCAGCGGTGGTAACCGCCGCCGCAGCGGTGGTATAGACTGTTTGAAAATTAACTTTGAATAAGTTAATTTAGCAACCCAATGTGGTAGATTAATGTAATGCAAGTTTAATTGGAGTATGTTATAAGTCAAAGTGATGTTTTAATCTAGGTCAAATAAATTTACCTAGTAGTCCATGTAATATTTGAACAAGCCCAATGCTTGTTTTAATTAAATGTGACATAGGGTATTTAATGTTAGCCCAATGTGATAAATATATTGAGCCCAAACAAATTAAATGGATGAGCCCAATATATTAAATTCTAGAGTCCAATGTGGAGCCCAAATGATAGTCAAAATTGGTCAACAATTGATCATAGGTGTATATATGTATATAGATGTATATATGTCTATTAAATGAAGAAAAAATAAAGCAAAAATGGAGAAATAAAAGGCCATTTGCTGAGATTTAGAGGGGCCCACTTGGGGTGGCTTGATTTGCTTGGTTGCTTCACTTGTACACAATATCAAGGTGGTTCACCAACCCTAGTCAATCACCTAGTCATTCCATATGTCTATCAAATGGTCATTCAACCAATAGTAATCTAGTTTAAGCTTCTAATTGCACCAATGTTGGTTGATTAAGAAGTTAATGAAGTTCTCCTAGAGTTCTATAAATAGAAATCACCAACACATGAGCAATGTTGATCATTTCTATGCTTGTTGGTATTTTTAGAGAGAGGAAGAAATTCTAGAGAGAAGGGAGAGCATTGTTAGAGATTTCCACCAAGGAGATTGCTAGAGGATGATCAAGGTGGAGTCACAAGCCAAGATCATAGTCAAGTGATGAAGAACATCCAAGATCAAGAGATTCAAAAGTGATCTAACCTTCACTTATTTCATTTTTATAGTCTATATAAGTTTTAATCGGTCAAAATATATTTTTAACCGATCAAAAATTATTTTGATGCTCTAGAAGTCTAAATCTATGATATATAGGTAGATTCATGGTTTAGTATGTTTAAAACAAGTATTGGTATGTGTGGTATGCAAATAAATGGAAGAAAATTCCATATTGCGAGTTACCGGTAAAATCTAGACGGTTCGATCTTAAATTTATTGTCAAAACGCTTTCAAAAATATGATTGAACCATGAAATATTGTAAAACAAGAAGTTAGAAAGACAACAACACTAAGTTGGTGTCATTTGGATGAATAGATTTTATTTTATTCAAGTTTGAACCTTTAAAACCAAGGATTTGTGATTTTAGTTTTCACTTTGTCTTTGTGAGCAGTTTTTAGTCCAGTTCCGTTCGGAATTTGGATTTGTGATCTAAAGAGAAATTGTAGATCATAAAATTCTAATGAATTTAGACTCAAAAATCACCTCAAAATATTTTCGTATGATAAAGTTATGGCTGTCGGAGCGTCGGAGGGTCGGGCAGTCCTCAAACTAGGGTTTCAAAATTTATGTACCACCGCCGCAACGGTGGAAACCACAGCCGTAGCGGTGAAACATTCTGTCAATGACCTATTTTAGAGGTCCGGGTCGGGTCGGGTCGGTCCGGGTTGAGTTTTTAATGAAAATTTAAGTTGAAATACATGTAAAATGAGTGTGTTTCAATACTAAACCATATATGTAAAGTTTATTAGTGACTTAATGGTATCTAAATGTATAAAATAAAGACTTAAGTTAACACAATTAAAAGGTTAACTAGTGGTATTGTTTGAACAATATTAAAATATTATTAAATGATGAATAATATTAATTATAAGATTAAAAGGTTATTAAATGTGTAATAACATTGTATATGATGAAAATGTTATTAAATAATTAATGACATTAGTAAGTGATTAAAATATTATTAAATGGTTAATAATATTAATGTGTGATTAAAATATTATTAAATGGTTAATAATATTAACAAGTGATTAAAATATTATTAACTGGTTAATAATATTAATAAGTGAGTAAAATATTATTAAATGGTTAATAATATTAATAAGTGATTAAAATATTATTAAATGGTTAATAATATTAAGAAGTGATTAAAATATTATTAAATGGTTAATAATATTAATAAGTGATTAAAATATTATTAAATGGACAATAATATTTATAAGTGATTGAAATATTATTAAATGGTTAATAATATTAATAGGTGATTAAAATATTATTAAATGATTAATAATATTTGAACAGAGTGGTATATTATCAAAGATAGATAATATGTTGGGGTATTTGGTACATTGTTAAATGTCCGAATCATTAAGTTATGTAAAAGAGGAAAGTTTAATTGAATAAAACAAATGTAAATAGTCCATTTGTGACTAATTTAGACAACTTATTAAAAGTGTGTCGTACGAAGATTGTACAATGAAAGCGTAAGCTGGTTAAGCATGCCTGATATGTCCAAACTGTATTTGGAGTAGGGTTTTGTCCGGAACTTAAGGGTTCGTTTGTCGGACATCTTAAGAGTTAATAATTTGAAGTTAAGGTCTTAAGTTAAGACTAATTAAAAGTCCTGGTAGCTAATGATTATATCAATTTGTATATAAATTGTAGGTTGATCAAATGACGCAAATAAGCGTAAATGGTAGAAGCGACCAGACAAGTTTTTCAGAACTTGCTCCTATGTGCCTTAACATGTTATGATGTGATATTAAATTGTTGATAGAAAGATATTGATGATAATTGTGATATGCATGAGGTATGATTACATGTAGATTATGTATAATTATGAAGCATGAATTGCTAGATGTTATATCTGAGGCATGAGCAGTATGACATAAATTGAAATGCATGAAAAGCATGATGTAAGTATAAATTACAGAGTATATGTGAAGCATGTAATGTGTTATGTGTAACTGTTAAACTTGCTGAGCCGTTGTGATCACACTTGCTTAAACCAACATTTTCAGATAGTACAAGTATTTGAAGTCTTGATGAGGATCAAGAAACAGGAATGCATATTACATTCACTGAAGGTCTAGCACGACCATTGTAGATATCAGTCCGAATTGGACAAGTAAAAAAAAAATTGTGTAGTATAAGAATTGGTTGGTATGTATTATGAGTCTTAGATACTCAAATCGATTGTAATAGAATGTCGTATTATCTATGATATTAAGACATACTAGGAATGTATAAAGATTTCGATTCTCGAATAGAAAGAGATGTGTAAAATTGTAAATAAATGGTTATTTATCAATTATAATATTGTTGTAATTCATGAACAATAAGGAAAAGGTTGTACTCGTGTTGAACCGGATCCGAGGTTCAAGGAACCCGGATTCGGGGTCGTCACAATTAAACTGGTAAAATAAAAAATAAAAATTATTTTAAAAGTTATTTTTTCTATTAGAGAATGATTGAGTTTCGTTTGAATATTTTATAAATTTGCATAGTATATATTTAAGGGTTAAATACAGTTTGGTTACACCAAGTTCCACTCGATTTACAATTCGGCATCCAAATTAATTGGGCTTATACATCCGTTACACCAAGTACATAATTTCACATAATATAACCCCCAAATTTAATTTTCAGCGAAAATTGGTTGAAAAACCTGTCCCGAATGACAATCCGGCCAAATCCTAATAGGTTTATACTGTTTGACCTTATTTATGATCCAAATTGTGACGACGATGGAATTTGGTGTAACGGATATGTATTTTACCAAAAAAAATAACATAACTTTAAAATACAGATAATTAACTTATATGCAAATTTGAAATAAATTTATTTTCAAATGAAAAATTGAAATAAATTTATTTTCAAATGCATAATTGAAATAAATTTATTTTAAAATACAAAATAAATAATACATTATAGTTAATATCTGAATATTAAAAGTAACTTATTATATTAAAATATAAGAACACATCCTGTGTAGAATAGAAAATGTGAATTTATTTAGTATAATAAAAAATATAAAAAAAATATTATACCAAATAATGTTTAACAAAAAATTAAAAAATAAAAATGCTAATTAATACCGTATATGTATCAAAATAAACTATCACATTTAAATTTTAAACTTCTATATATTAAAAAGAATATAAAACAACGGGTGTATTTCCTTAAATTATAATTTAGAAAACAAAGAAAAAAATAACATAACTTTAAAATATTGAAAATTATACGTACAAATGTTTAACAAAAAATAAAACATAAAAATGTTAATTATTACCATATATGTATCAAAATAAATTATCACATTTAAATTTTAAACTTTTATATATTAAAAAGAATATATAACAAATGGTGTATTTATTTAAATTATAATTTAAAAAATAAAGAAAAAGTAACATAACTTTAAAATACATAAATTATACTTACTAATGTTTAACCATAAAAAAATCTGATTATTACCGTATATGTATCAAAATAAATTATCACATTTAAATTTTAAACTTTTATATATTAAAAAGAATATATAACAAAGGGTGTATTTATTTCAATTATAATTTAGAAAACAAAGAAAAAAATAGCATAACTTTAAAATACATAAAATTATACCAAATAATGTTTAACAAAAAAAAATAAAAAAGAATGCTAAATAATACCGTATATGTATCAAAATAAATTATCACAATTAAATTTTAAACTTTTATAAATTAAAAAGAATATATAAAAAAAAGGTATATTTATTTAAATTATAATTTAGAAAACAAAGAAAAAAATAACATAACTTTAAAATACAGAAAATTATACTTATTAATGTTAACAAAAAATAAAAAATAAAAAAATAAAAATGCTAATTATTACCGTATATGTATCAAAATAAATTATCACATTTAAATTTTGAACTTTTACAATTTAAAAAGAATATATAACAAAGAGTGTATTTATTTAAATTATAATTTAGAAAACAAAGAAAAAAATAACATAACTTTAAAATATAGAATATTATACCAATTAATGTTTGAAAAAAAAAATTAAAAAATAAAAATGCTAATTAATACCGTATATGTATCAAAATAAATTATCACCTTTAAATTTTAAACTTTTATAAATTAAAATGAATATATTACAAATGGTGTATTTATTTAAATTATAATTTAGAAATAAAGAAAAAAAAGATAACATAACTTTAAAATACATAATAATTAACTTATATGCAAAATTGAAATAAATTTATTTTCAAATGAAAAACTGAAATAAATTTATTTTTAAATGCAAAATAAATAATACATTATAGTTAATATATGAATATTAAAAGCAATATATTATATAAAAACATAAGAACACATCCTACATAGAATAGAAAACGTGAATTTATTTAGTATAACAAAAATTAACATTATTTATTTAAAAATTTATTTAAATATAAATGAAATAAAAAAATAATCTCTACTATTAGTTGGTTCTATTAAAAAAATAAGTTTAAAACTTATTGTGTGAATTTGAATTTGGGGGCTATATTGTGTGAAATTAGGTACTTGATATAACGGATGTGTAAACCCAATTAGTTTAGGGGTTGAATTGTGAGGATGGTGGAATTTGATATAACTAAAGTGTATTTAACCCTATATAAAAATACATACCTTGCTAGAAAATTAGGTATTTCGGTCAATTTTTGCCGAAAATTGAATTTGGGGGCTATATTGTGTTAAATTAAGTACTTGATATAACAAATGTGTAAGCCCAATTAGTTTGGGGGTTGAATTGTAAATCGGGTGAAACTTGGTGTAATCAAATTGTATTTAATCCTATATTTAATTATTTAAATTTTTCATAGTACTTATGTGACGCCCCTAAATCCGGGTCCCTTGAACATCGGGTTCGGTGCTCACTATTCATCGCTTAACAAACATTCATAAACTAAAACTTCAATAACTCGCGAAAAACATACATAAATTTATTACAAAACGTACCTTCAATCACAGGTTCCACTAACCTTAATACATCATCATTACCTTATAGTACAAAAGGTTTACACATATAGTACGAACTAATTACGCCTACTCATTCATCTTTCCTTTGTCGTGGTACTCTTTAGATCACTCGGCTTAACTGAAAATAGTTCATGATATAGCAAGGGTGAGCAACTACTTTGCTCAGCAAGTTTAAATAAACAATAAAAGATATATCAAGAATGAAAAAGATTTAGCTCTGAAAACTTCAAAAATATACAATAATTGTGAAGACATGCAACTTTGAAAAACAAAATTCAATTGATTTAGCATACTGCTTCATCATGCTGAAAGGGTCACAAGACCATGAACATATGTTTTGAGTATTTACAATACCCTGTAGACAGAAGACTGTCAGTTCGTTTTGAATATTAACAATCATTTCAATTGTAATATCCGGTGATGGGTACTCTTGGTAATCAGTCTATCGTACATTTATAGAGTGCACAATATAACCATCTAGTTCGTTTTGATCGGGAATGTTCCATCTGACCGTAAGCTTATCCGCTTATAATGCTCTGTTCATTTCAGTTTATCCCATCAGATTCCGTACCACAACAATATAGTTTGGACTAACTTAAATAATATTCAAATTTATGAATTTAAAACATACATGGTCTAGCCGAAACAATTGGCATAGAACCCTCATTTAAAACAGTTGATAACAAGAACAGTCATAATAACACATACAATATCTAGCTGAAACATATAGTATAGATATTTCTCTATAAATAGTTCATATCGTGAACAGTCATGCAAATGCACATAAGTGCGATTGTCAATAATAATATAGATATGAAATAATTCTTAATAACTATTTCATCATGCATTTTGAAATAAATTCCAGCTTCTACATAAATAACTTGTCAAATAAATAAAAGTTAAGGTTCAGAGAAACTTGCCTGTTCCACTGAATATCACTATTCAACTTAAAATACTTCCTTTGGGTGGCCTAATATTCAACAAAATTGATCCTCCAATTAGCATAACATATATAGGTTTATTTAACATTAATAATCTTACCATATATGTCTTAAATTATCTATCACTTAATCATAACCTTAAAACTCTTAATAATATTATCAATCCCTTGATAATATTTTAAATCACATAACTATCACTTCATTGCTTTATAATATTGTCACATTTGATAATATATAAATACCACAAATAATATTATTAATCGTATAATAATATTTTAACCATTTATTATTTCAATAATAAATCATTTAGCTCCTCAATATTATTAACCATCTAATAATCCCCATAATATCTTTATTATCTCAAACACTTATTAACATTATTAATAATTAAATAATGTTTTACACTATCCCCAATGATATTATTTATCAAACACTATCTTAATCATTTATAAATATTATTAACCATTTAATAATATTTTACCATCTTAATAATATTATTAATCCTTTAATAATTTCTTTATCCTTAGTTAATATTATTAATCATTTAATAATATTTCAATCACATATTAACATTATTAATAATGTCTTACTCTTCAAATAATATTATTTATCAAATAATATCTTCAACAACTTATAAATATTATTATCTATTTAATAATATTTTTCATTCAAAATAATATTATTTAATAATATCTTCTTCTCTCATTAATATTATTAACCATTTAATAATATTTTAATCCTTTATTAATATTATTAATCATTTAATAATATTTTATTAACCTTCTAATATTATTATCCATTTAATAATATTTTAATCTATTACTAATATTATTAATCAACTAATAATATTTCACTAACTTACTAATATTATTGACTATTTAATAATATATTAATCCTTAACTAATATTATTAATCTTTTAATAATATTTCAATCCTTTCTTAATATTATTAACCATTTAATAATATTTTATTAACTTACTAATATTATAAATCATTTAATAATATTTTATTCATCTATTAATATTATTAATTATTTAATAATATTATATTCACTTATTAATATTATTATTAACTATTTAATAATACTTTAATCATATCTTAATATTATTAATTGTTTAATAATATTTTATTCATTATCTAATATTATTAACGATTTAATAATATTTTATTCATTATCTAATATTATTATTCATTTAATAATATTTTATCTATTTACTAATATTATTACTTATTTAATAATATTTTATTGACTTTATAATATTATTATACACTTAATAATATTTTCATGATTTTCTAATATTAATATATTAATAATCATATTTTATTAATTTAATTATATTATTAAACCTTTAATAATATTTACCCTCTTTTAATTATTAAATCAATTATTTATAATTAAAAATACATTTATTGGTTAAAATAATAATAAAATAATTTTTTTGTCAAGCATGGGCGTCTAAACGCCGGATCAAGGTAGTTTTGGGGCGTCATTACGCCTATGGGCAGAACCAAAATAGGGTCGGGCGTATACTTGAGCGTCTAGACACCGGGTCACTTTGGCTACCGAAACCTCTCTCAGAAATTTGACCATAACTTCTTCATACGAACACATTTTGGGATGATTCCTTAGTCCATTCTCATCATAATTTTCCCCTGTATAACTTCTCTTTAGATCACAAATCCAAATTTGAAACGTAACTAGACTCAAATATGCTCACAATGACAACCTAGGGTTTTAAAATCAACATGTTTTGGGAAAAAATTCATAACTTCTTTATTTTTCCATATTTTTGAAAGATTCAAGTTGGGTTTTCTTAAAAACTCATACATGCAACTTTATAGCCATAAAAATTATTTTTCAACTTGTATATTTTAAACTACAATATTAAATAGCTCATAGCTACCTAGAATTTTACCGGTAAAGCTTAATATAGACATTTCTTGCATATTTAAGCATACCACACGTACAAAATCATGATATAAACACATCAAACTGAATATACATATATAACATAGTTTAAGACTTCTAGACCATCAAAACAAGTTTTGATCGATTAAAAATAGATTTTAACCATTCAAAATCGATCTAAGCTACAAAAATGAAATATAGGAAGGTTAGAGCACTAAACCTTTGAGATTTGTATGCTCTTCTTCTTCTCCTACCAAAGTATGTGATGATGCTACTTGACATTCACCAATCCCTTCTTGTAGAACTTTCTCACACTCACAAGTGTATTCTTTCTTTCTTTCTTGAAAATGCTCTCTATTTTCTCTCTAGGAAATGTTACAAATGAACAAACCAACATAACAACTAAGAGTAGCATTCTATATATAGCACATTACTAATCCCTCATCAACCTACTAATCATCTTGTGTTGGTGAAATTAGGAGCTTAAGTGGGGTTACTATTGCATGAAAGATCAATTGGAATGACTAGAGTGGTTGGCCAACTATAGAAAGAAGTGTGGAAGAAGCAACATTGCAAAATCAAGCCACCCCATGTGGGGCCCCCTTCAATCTCAGTAAAATGGGATTTAATCCCCCATTTTTACTTTATTTTTGCTACATTTATTATACATATATACACCTGTTAGTTCCCAGAGGCACACAAGTGATCTAGAAGGGGGGGGGGGGGGGTTGAATAGATCTCTTAGAAACTTTTTCCTTTAAGAGTTCATTACCAAATAATTCATTTGCTCGAGATTTGTTTGCACAGCGAAATATTAGTTTGAAAACACCCCTTAAAGATTTGTAAAACTTCTCCGTTGAGTTAAGACTATATTGGAGAAAGCCACTTGTTAAGTAAACCAATTAACAGTCATATGTATATATATATATATAAGACAGAATGTAAATGACTGAAAGTAAATGACACCAGAGAGTTTTAAGTGGTTCGAAGACTGAATAACTCCTACTCCACTCTTCTACTACAACGGGTAGGAAATCCACTAAAGATGGTTCATACAGAACCCTTCAAGCTCATTAGCCTGAAAACTCTGATTCACTAAGAACCCTTCAAACCCAGCAGGTTTGGCTAATTTAGTCACTAAGACAAGGATAGTACTGCCCTCTTCAAGTCCAACAGACTTGGCCCCCTGCTTGATGATAGATGTTGGAATTGCTACTGAGTTTGTACTTTAAGTCCCATTGTCTTTAAACACTCAGTAGTAGGGTGTGATCATTCCTGGAATAATATTGAGTTCGGCAATGATGCTTGACTTCTTTATATGATCAATATCTTCTTGTGATCACCCATTGTGCTGCTAGGCTTTTACACTTCAGCTCCTTTTGTACTTGATAACTTTTCAAGACGAACTCCTGAGATGACTGTGAAGCTCCTTCCTTTTGGTACTCAGTTGTTCCTTCTTATCATAGACAGTTTAAAGCTTCTCGAGATGGGCTTCTAAGATGACTGTAATGCTCCTTCCTTTTGGTACTCAGTTGCTACCATGTATGTATCAAGTAGGCATTTAAGCTTCTCTCTACCATGTGTCTAGCAGCTCTGAACACTTCTCTTGTAATAGAGTCATTTATCTCTATATCTCTCTCCATTCAGTGTTAGTGTTCTGATGGATCGTAGAGTCCTTCAGCATATTCATTTTTTGTTTCACTCTACGATCGGTTGTTGTCTACCATCATCTCTCTTGTATTCTCAACAACAACTTTTCTGTGAGTTATTTTAGCCTTTATATCTCTGTGCATATTTTACCGTTGAAAGAAATTCCGTTGGTTTCATTTGGCTTTGTGCAGATCTTTAATATCTTCGATGTTGACTTTCTTGCTGCTTGTGTCAGTGTTTTTCCCTTTTCTGACATGTTCTGATATATTAACCTGTAGCTCAGCTTTCTCTGAATTTATAGTCGTTGCACTCCCAGAGTTGTTCAACAAGGATTATTATATTCTTTGCTACTTAATCTTCTGATCCATCAATAAATGCCTTCCTTGACCTTTTAGAACCAGCTGTTCTGATGCAGTCAAAGATATCCTATTAGTCTGGCCTTATTCACCATTTTCCTAAGCAATGGGTCCTGACTTATAGTCGTCTAGGCACAAAGTCTTCTGTGACTCTGACATGCATCTAAATTTCAAGAGCACTTACTCTTTCTTGAATCTGGGCGAGGAGTATTCTCTTTTCTCTCACACCATATTGTCGTTCTGTTAGTTTACTGGTTCTGAACTGCTCAATGAATTCGTCGAGTGATAGACTGTCCACTTTGATTCTGCTAATTCAGTTCCATGAATGTTACTTGAGGTATGTCAAGTGAAACATTGAGTTAGAACGATCTTTTCTATTACTCTGCGACCTTGCTGTTCTGGTCAGATCGCATAGTTTGTGCTTGCAGTGCTTTGCTTTGATTTCGTTTTACGATCTTGGTGGTTTGATCAAATCGTAGAGTTTGTTAACTGCAGTGCTTCTTAGTGGAATCGTTGAGTTGTTGTCTTTGTTGGCACATCCTTTAATTCTACTCAACGATTGTTCCATGTGTAGAGCAATTTTCTGTATTGCCTCGTCATCCTGTTCCACTCTATGACTTCTTCTAACTGTGCAAATTTCAGTTGTATGTGGTTGCTCTTCAACTTTACTCTATGACCTTGCTAGAGTGTGTATATCGTAGAGTACATTTCTTCTCTGGTTCAGCGTTAACTGCAGGCTTGCTTGGCTGTCTGTTCGACGATCATAGAGTTCAGCTCTACGATTTGTACTTGATCAGGTCTTTGATTTTGCTTGTATATTCTGTAGACTTCTTGCACATCTGTCTCTCTTTGATGATCGTAGAGTCGTCCAGGCAAAGAGTCGTACCTTTCACTCTACGAACGTACCGAATCGTTGAGTCTTCTTTGCTTGGAATCATAGAGTCCATTCTACGATCATATAGACTGATCAACCTAACAGATTTGATCTTTTCTAACTAAGTCCTTTCTTACATTATTACATCATTACATATTGAAAGGACTTTTACAGACTCTGACATACACAAATACAACAATGATTCATTCTTATGCTACTCTGCTTATATCATACATCTTTTATGCAGAGTGACTCCTACTGAAAGATCAACCTAACATTTCTGATCTTTAAAATCTAAGTTCTTTGTACACAAATATCTTTTAAAAGGACTTTACAACATTTGAACCGGATAACTTTCATTTTCTTTTATAAGACAAGATAGTTTTCAGCAAGATCATATTTGTGTTAAACAAGGGTCTGGATTTACATTATTTAGACATAGGTAAAATATCATACACACATGATCATGTAGACACATAATTTGATTAACATATAATCACTTTGTCATTTAAGCACGTAAGCACTTTCAGAGTATCTACGCACATAATCACTTAAGCACATAAGCACTTTCATAGTATCTACGCACATAATCACTTAAGCACATAAGCACATTAACACATAAGCACTTTCTCAGATTCACATTGACAATCAACCATGTAAGCACATTTACCACAATCATTTTTGCACAACAATTATTATCATCAAATCAAAACAACCTTCAACAGTCTCCCCCTATTTGATGATCACAAAACTACTAGACTTATTGATATGACATTCATCTAATGCATCTACTTGACAGGTAAAATATGTCTTATGATACAGTGAAATACTGTATGACTAGTGCAAAGTAATGATTTCATTAAATGAGCGTTTTTACATAAAGATTATACAAAAGGTTATACATACTTACATACGTACAGCTGCTCTTCATGTTTCACTTTTCTCTTACTTAGTTTGCTAGCTGTTTGCTATCTCCCCCTTAGACTCTCCACTTAGTTCCTTATATTCTCTCCCCCTTTTTTGACATCATCAATATTGTATGGAGCTGACTAAAGATATCTTGAAGTCTAACACAGAGTTTTGAGACTCTACGAGACTGAGAATAAGTACTTTTTCATGGTCCATAGAATGTTGGGACTCTATGACTGGAAAGCTGGTATTTTGAAAGATGTTTGCAAAGTTTTGGGACTTTACAACCAGGGAGGTGAGTCACAAGAGAGGACTACCAGATTTCTGCATTGTGATACCCCACAGACTGGCTGGATGATTGAGAGCTGGACAGATTCCAGATGGATATTTCTTGGCAGCTTTGGTAGTGAGGATAGAAAGGCTCATTGTTTATCAGTGTGGTTGCAATGGTCATTGCCTTTGAGAAATGTTGGGCGACTAATGAAAGATTTGGAAATGTTGAGTAGCTCTAGCTGATAGACTTTTGATCATTCATGACAATAGCCCTTAGAAGTGGTAGCATGGGAATGAAACTGAACAGATGATTATGATCCCATGTAATAGAACATTTTTCCATCTGGCTGGCATACTTTCTTCTTTCTCTACGTCTCCTTCTGATCTGCTTCAGTCGATATGCTTCATATTGCTGTTTTTCCAGTTTTCTCAGTAGTTTTACTTTCTTCAGCTTCTTTTCAACTTTCATCCTTATTTGTCTCTCCTTATGACTTGTTCTTGAACTCCTGCCTATTTTCTTCATAAAACCACTTAATCCTCTTCTTCTACTTGACCTTCTTGACCCGTCTTTTGATTCTTCCAAATCATGAGTGCTGGTCTCTTCTTGAAGGTGTTTATCTTCTTTCATCACAGTTTCTTGACAGTCTCCTTTCTCATCTGATATAGCTTTTCCATAATCAGAATTTTTCGAGAATTATTCCCCTGGTTCAGCAACATCATCATCTTCGTTGAACTCGGGTGCTGAATCTTTTCCAACTAGTTCAGCTTCCTGATTAGAACCCAATAAGACTTCCTTTTCAGACAGGCTATTTTTATGACATTCTGATCTTTCCTCTGACAATGTTTTTTCTTTTGAACTATCAGATGTTCTTTCTTCAGAATCTGAATTTGCTTCATCATCATCAATTTCTATAACCTGGTGGCCTTGTAATGATTGAACTTCTCCACTGTTCTCTAATTCTCCAACTTCTCCTTGGAGCAGTGTGAGTAACTTTCTTTTCTGACTTCTTCTTCTTCTTCTTCTCAATTTCAAATCCTTTGGGATTTATCTTTTCCTTTTTAGCTTTCCCTGTACAGACAACTTTTTGTTCTGCAGCCTTTTCTGCTTCAAAGACTTTTCTTTTCTTCTTTGCTTCCTGACTTTCATAGATCACAAGAGTTTTATTTCTTGACTGCTCATTTGCCTCCTGTGATTTCTCCTCAGATATTTCTTCCATTCCCCTTTTTCCTTTTCTTTTAGATTTCTCCTCCATCTTTTTGCTGATGTTTATCGATCCTCGTGTCTTCTTACCCTTATTGGCATGAGGGTTCTTTTTCCAATCTTCAAACAACCTTGGAGTAATTCTTTTATTACAGTTTAGAACTTCTCCTTCATCTTCCCCAATTGCATTTGCCAGCAATTTCTTTAAAATGATGTTTATGAGTCTTCCATAGGGCATCTTGGGAGTGGGCTTTCCTGCTTCAGCTCTTGTCTTTGCATCATCTAACCATCTCTTTACCCATCCTAAGAGAACTGCTCCAAAGTTGATTTTCTTTCTTTGAGCAATAGCAGTCATAAGCCTCAATTGATCTTCATTGATAGTATCATATGCAGTGTCTTTGCACAGGATGCTCTTCCCAACAATGTCAGCCAGAAACTCGTACTGCTGAGGGAAATCTTTCTTCTTGATTCCTTTTAGAGGAGACTTCTTCTCATAGCCCATCAGCTCCAGTGTTAGCTCGATATTAATCTTGTCAAGAGAAGTAATTCCTCCGCTTGAAATACCTAGACTGAGATTGATTTCAGAAACTCCTATTTGCACTGAGATTTCCTTAACCTTTGAGATGAGGGTGTTTCCTTGATAATCAGCATTTGAATAGAATTCTTTCACAAGTGTAGAGAAAATCCTGGTGCTGGTTTCCAAACACATGGTGAATCCAACATTCTTGACCAGATGAAGAATATCTTTGAATTTCTGCTCTGCATCTCCGAATTTTTCAAAACAAACAATATTTTCAGGAATAACTTGAAGAGATGCCGTGAGATTAAACTGATTTGGGAATAGCACAGGGAGAGATACCAATATCTGTTTCAGAAGAATTTTCGATTTCTAGGGTTTTGATGAGTTTTGGGAGAATGGGTATTGACAACTGATGGGAAATGATCATTGTCAGTTTAAAAATAAGACTTATGTTAGTTCTCTCTTATTTTTGCAGAGTAAACGTGTCAGATACTCATTTGTAGAACGTGGGTTTAACTTTTACATTTTCCATAATTGAAGCACATCAAGTATTATAACCCACTTGAGTTTGGAGGGCATGTGATTCACTTTCCCTGTTTAGAGTAAGCTTGAACAGTTCGTAGAGTTGGCTGCTAGACACTCAACCATCATCTTTTCAAAAGATGGCCTTAATAACTGATATGCTGGTAAAAGGCTATGAAGGGGTTTATGGAAAAGATATTTGTAAGAAGTGCAAACGTAGACTCGATATGCTCTACGATCAGGAAAATGATCATAGTGTCTCTACGATTTGGGATGATAAGGCTTGCTTGGCTATCAGTCATAGAATTTAGAAATTATGACCTGAGAGATAAGTGCATTTGGTTCATCAATCACATTGTTTTGGGACTTTGTGACTGGAATGAGAAAGGTAGCCCAATGAAGAATACAATTTACCTTTAGCTTGCCTTCCGAAGAAACAGAGTTGATCGTAGTGATCATTCAACAATAATTTTCCCAAATTTCTTCTGATGAGTTTTGTACTTCTGAGCTTGCTTTCTTACTCTACGACTTGGCTTTGCTACTTTACGATCTTGCCTGAAGTGCAAACGTAGAGTTATGATTTGAACTGCTCTACGATCTCTGTTAAGACTGGAGGCTTTAGATGAACTCAGAGATCGTTGTTTAGTCTGTTTGTCAGCTCAAGGACAGCCTTCTGAATGGACTTTGTAAGAATCGTTGTCATGACTTTGACTACTCAAGTAGAGGTTGCTCTTTGATTCTTAGACTGGGTTTAGAGAGTCGTAGAGTGACTGACTGTGTTGACTCTACGATCTTGAAAGTTAGCTCTATGATGCGGAGACAACTCTACGATCTTTCGAGAGGACTCTTCAATTTGCTAAGTCCTATCCTGCGATCGCCTGACAGACTCTACGATCCTTCTTTGCAATATGAACTTTCTTCTGAATTGAAAGATCTTTTACCTTACCATGATATTAGTGACAACAGCTTCGACAAGTTTCACTAAATCAATAGGTGAGTTCAAAGATTAATAGATGTCTCCCTTTATGACCAGCTTCTTTCTCTTCTAGAGAATCCCAATATTCAAGTCTTCCTCATGCATCAGTATTCAGACTTCATTCAATCTTTCATAGATTGACTTCCTTGAGATAACCTGCAAATTCGTTGAGTAGGGTATTCTACGAAATTCATCGTTGAGTCTCAGAACAATTTTCTCCACCTTCTTTATATCGTAGGGCTTTTCTCTTGAGGCTATAGCATTGATTCCTTCATGTTGTTCTGCTTGGATTATCTCTATCCAGACTGATTTGTGAGGATGTATGTTATTAAAAGACTTCCGGTTTAGCATTTTATAGACCTAACTTTTTCATAGAATATCAAGCAGATAAATCTACAACCATTTCAAGCTTAGAGCTTCTTATGATGCATTGAAGTTGGAGAGCCTACTGCCAATGGTTATGAGTGTGAACTTTTCTTGAGATGAACTTTTCCTCTTCTCACATAATGAAAGGTGATTTCTGAATCTTAGAGTAAGTCATCCGTGATTACTCCTTTTTGCCTTGATCTTTTCACCCTTCTCATTCATAGTTGAATTTGAAGAAATTTGACGACGAGAGCATTTGCTTTTTAAAACTGAGCATGTACACAAGGTGTGCATTGTATGAACTTCTTCATTGAATGAGCTGCTTTGAACATGAATGAGTTTCTTTAACTCTTCTTGAACTTTAATGATCTGCAGCAAAAATCTTAGATCCGGTGATCATAGATATATATATATATATATATATATATATATATATATATATATATATATATGTGTGTGTGTGTGTGTGTGTGTGTGTGTGTGTGTGTGTGTGTGTGTCCATTCATCTGTGCTGAGTTGATTATCAGGTCTCGGGCCTGGTATTTGTGATTTAGGAAATTAACTTTGACATTCATCACCAAGGACATTGCAGTGAGGTATACACCTCTAATTTAATCTACCTCCCAATTTCAGAGAAGTAGTTCCAAAAGACCATTGAGGACTCTTGAATTAGATTTCTCAAAAACCAGTAAAGCTAGAGATCATCCACTAAAAGAAATGAGAAATGTTGTTTGTGGATTTCATCTTTGATTACCATATAATGTAGCTTGACAGAACTCTTGATGTTGTTCTTAGATAAATGACGCACTTCCTTTAACACTCATCTTCAGATAAGATCCTTAGAATATAAGTCCTTAAGCATATCGGAAAGCTTAATGCTGAGCCCATCGAGTGAATAATTAGATTCGAGACTGATTTCAGCTGCTGACATTTGGTATACAGAAAATCATTTAACATTTTAAGCATAGATTTCTGTTGGGCTTGCTTCTGCTATCAACTTTAGAAACGGTGAGAAGTAGATTTGTTAGTGCTCGTCTCAGTGATGCTTCCTTTGAGAAGAATAGGAACCGGTGTCCTTTGGCATCAAGATTTGAACTTCCCAGTTTGTTTTAGAGCAGAGACATAAGTTATCATATTCTTCGAGTGAGTCGATTAATAATTCTTATCAACAGAGCATCCTTTTGATTTCTTCAACTTGCAGCATCAGTTTAATTTTGAAAGATTACTCGATAGCTTCTTAGCTGAGATCATCTGAAATAGTCTTAGAAAGGATTAATGGCAATGAGTTATACAGCATCTGAAAGAGTATCAACATTCAACATTCAATAGTACCTAGAAAAAAAACATTAATTTGTAAGCTTGTTCATAAGGAATGGTTTACTTCAATTCTTAAACTCAAAAACAGAAATTTGCTAGTGTCATAGGATCTACTCAAAGCGTGAGCTTTATATGTTCGTGAGAACCTACTCTGATACCAATTGTTAGTTCCCAGAGGCACACAAGTGATCTAGAAGGGGGGAGGGGGTTGAATAGATCTCTTAGAAACTTTTTCCTTTAAGAGTTCATTACCAAATAATTCATTTGCTCGAGATTTGTTTACACAGCGAAATATTAGTTTGAAAACACCCCTTAAAGATTTGTAAAACTTCTCCGTTGAGTTAAGACTATATTGGAGAAAGCCACTTCTTAAGTAAACCAATTAACAGTCATATATATATATATATATATATATATATATATATATATATATATATATATATAAGACAGAATGTAAATGACTGAAAGTAAATGACACCAGAGAGTTTTAAGTGGTTCGAAGACTGAATAACTCCTACTCCACTCTTCTACTACAAAGAGTAGGAAATCCACTAAGGATGGTTCATACAGAACCCTTCAAGCTCATTAGCCTGGAAACTCTGATTCACTAAGAACCCTTCAAACCCAGCAGGTTTGGCTAATTTAGTCACTAAGACAAGGACATTACTGGCCTCTTCAAGTCCAGCAAACTTGGCTCCTTTAGTCACTAAGACAAGGACAGTACTGCCCTCTTCAAGTCCAACAGACTTGGCCCCCTGCTTGATGATAGATGTTGGAATTGCTACTGAGTTTGTACTTTAAGTCCCATTGTCTTTAAACACTCAGTAGTAGGGTGTGATCATTCCTGGAATAATATTGAGTTCGGCAATGATGCTTGACTTCTTTATATGATCAATATCTTCTTGTGATCACCCATTGTGTTGCTAGGCTTTTACACTTCAGCTCCTTTTGTACTTGATAACTTTTCGAGACGAACTCCTGAGATGACTGTGAAGCTCATTCCTTTTGGTACTCAGTTGTTCCTTCTTATCATAGACAGTTTAAAGCTTCTCGAGATGGGCTTCTGAGATGACTGTGATGCTCCTTCCTTTTGGTACTCAGTTGCTACCATGTATGTATCAAGTTGGCATTTAAGCTTCTCTCTACCATGTGTCTAGCAGCTCTGAACACTTCTCTTGTAATAGAGTCATTTATCTCTATATCTCTCTCTATTCAGTGTTAGTGTTCTGATGGATCGTAGAGTCCTTCAGCATATTCATTTTCTGTTTCACTCTACGATCGGTTGTTGTCTACCATCATCTCTCTTGTATTCTCAACAACAACTTTTCTGTGAGTTATTTTAGCCTTTATATCTCTATGCATATTTTACCGTTGAAAGAAATCCAGTTGGTTTCATTTGGCTTTCTACAGATCTTTAATATCTTCGATGTTGACTTTCTTGCTGCTTGTGTCAGTGTTTTTCCCTTTTCTGACATGTTCTGATATATTAACCTGTAGCTCAGCTTTCTCTGAATTTATAGCCGTTGCACTCCCAGAGTTGTTCAGCAAGGATTATTATATTCTTTGCTACTTAATTATCTGATCCATCAATAAATGCCTTCCTTGACCTTTTAGAACCAGTTGTTCTGATGCAATCAGATACATCCTATTAGTCTGACCTTATTCACCATTTTCCTGAGCAATGGGTCCTGACTTATAGTCGTTTAGGCACAAAGTCTTCTGTGACTCTGACATGCATCTAAATTTCAAAAGCACTTACTCTTTCTTGAATCTGGGCGAGGAGTATTCTCTTTTCTCTCACACCATATTGTCGTTCTGTTAGTTTACTGGTTCTGAACTGCTCAATGAATTCGTCGAGTGATAGACTTTCCACTTTGATTCTGCTAATTCAGCTCCATGAATGTTACTTGAGGTATGTCAAGTGAAACGTTGAGTTAGAACGATCTTTTCTATTACTCTGCGACCTTGCTGTTCTGGTCAGATCGCGGAGTTTGTGCTTGCAGTGCTTTGCTTTGATTTCGTTTTACGATCTTGTTGGTTTGATCAAATCGTAGAGTTTGTTAACTGCAGTGCTTCTTAGTGGAATCGTTGAGTTGTTGTCTTTGTTGGCACATCCTTTAATTATACTCAACGATTGTTCCATGTGTAAAGCAATTTTCTGTATTGCCTCGTCATCCTGTTCCACTCTATGACTTCTTCTAACTGTGCAAATTTCAGTTGTATGTGGTTGCTCTTCAAGTTTACTCTACGACCTTGCTAGAGCGTGTATATCGTAGAGTACATTTCTTCTCTGGTTCAGCGTTAATTGCAGGCTTGCTTGGCTGTCTGTTCGACGATCTTAGAGTTCAGCTCTACGATTTGTACTTGATTAGGTCTTTGATTTTGCTTGTATATTCTGTAGACTTCTTGCACATCTGTCTCTCTTTAATGATCGTAGAGTCGTCCGGGCAAAGAGTCGTACCTTTCACTCTACGAACGTACCGAATCGTTGAGTCTTCTTTGCTTGGAATCGTAGAGTCCATTCTACAATCATATAGACTGATCAACCTAACAGATTTGATCTTTTCTAACTAAGTCCTTTCTTACATTATTACATCATTACATATTGAAAGGACTTTTACAGACTCTGACATACACAAATACAACAATGATTCATTCTTATGCTACTCTGCTTATATCATACATCTTTTATGCAGAGTGACTCCTACTGAAAGATCAACCTAACATTTCTGATCTTTAAAATCTAAGTCCTTTGTACACAAATATCTTTTAAAAGGACTTTACAACATTTGAACCGGATAACTTTCATTTTCTTTTATAAGACAAGATAGTTTTCAGCAAGATCATATTTGTGTTAAACAAGGGTCTGGATTTACATTATTTAGACATAGGTAAAATATCATACACACATGATCATGTAGACACATAATTTGATTAACATATAATCACTTTGTCATTTAAGCACGTAAGCACTTTCAGAGTATCTACGCACATAATCACTTAAGCACATAAGCACTTTCATAGTATCTACGCACATAATCACTTAAGCACATAAGCACATTAACACATAAGCACTTTGTCAGATACACATTGACAATCAACCATGTAAGCACATTTACCACAATCATTTTTGCACAACAATTATTATCATCAAATCAAAACAACCTTCAACAACACCTATTTATCTATATACATATATATATAATGTTTGACCAACATTTTGACTTTCATTTAGGCTCCACATTGGGCTTATGAATTAAATTTATTGGGCTCATCCATTTAATTTGGTTGGGCTCAATTTAATTATTCTATTGGGCTAACATTAAATAACTTATGTTACAATTAATTAAATCAGGCATTTGACTTGTTTAATTATTACATGGATCAATGTTTAATTAAATTATATGGACTACTAGGTTAGTTTATTGGACCTAGTTTAATATATCATTTGGACTTATTATATAATCCAATTAGACTTGTTATTTATAAGTCTATTGGACTCCTTAATTAAAATTACTTACATAACACTATTACTTACAAATTTTTAGGTTTATTTTAATAAAACTCTAACACTTATTAATACAAATACTTTGACTTGATTAAATTAATTCATTCACTAACCCTTATCATCAAATTGGGTTTATAATAACGTTACTCATACGCATTCAATTATTCCCACATTGGGTTATCTTAAATAATTCACTTGCTTCTTCTTTCTCATTATTCATACAAGTAATTAACTTGTTCAATAAAAATCTTCTTAATTGACATACAAGGCCAACATTCAAGCTTTGTAATTTCATCACATAAGCTTCTCTTGCAATCTTTTTTCTTCTTTAGTTAATTAATTTAATTAACTAATTTAATACCTCTCATCATACAACTTAACACATACACATATACTTCATACCTCATATTTTCTTATGGATATAATTAAATTAAAAAAAATTGAGTTCGTAATTTTCTCAGTCATTATAACTTATACTATTTTGAATAGGAAAGAAAAATATCTTCCTTTATTCTATTCTTATTAGCGATTGAAATGTTTTTAAATTAATACAAATTTGAATAGTATTTATGCTAATATGAATAGAAAAGTTTAAAAAAAAAAAATTGTGAAACAAAACCAAGTTGGTATTTTTAATTATATAGTTGATATAAGATATAATTGATAAAAAAAAAATTGTAATACAATTGATAAAATCAAAAATAAAAATTCTGTTAAAAGTTATTTATTATGTTAAAGATTGGTTGAGTTTCTTTTGAATACCTTACAAATTTGGATGGCATATATTTAATTATTATAATTTTTATAGTACTTAAACTAATTTGAATAAAAAAGAAAATGATCTTTCTTTTTTCTGTTCCTATTAGAAATAGGAATATTTTTAAATTTAGTTATATTTAATTGACACAAATTTGGATAATACTTATGTTAATATGAAAAGAAAAACTACATCAAAATTTGGTGAAAACAAACCAAGATTGTATTTTTAATTATATAGTTGATTATTGATTATAAATGTATTTGAGCCAAATACGGATAATATCCATTTTAATCGGATACAAATAATATCCACTCTAAACGAATACAGATATGAAATATAGAATTTTTCAATTGTCATTTATAATCTACGACCCTAGATATATGTTTATCTTTTAAAGTCGCTTCAAAAAACAATTGGATTTTATTTAATTACTTTCCTTCGTAGAATTCATTGGCAATTTAATAAAATCTATTATAATCTCTCTCTCTCTCTCTCTCTCTCTCTCTCTCTTTCTCTCTCTCTCTCATATATATATATATATATATATATATATATATATATATAGTTGACCTTAAACAATTAAATATTACATTCAATTAGTTACTTTAATAGAATACATTGCCAATTTAATAAACTCTATAATATAATCCGTATATACATTTAGTTATTTCTATATACAATTAGATTATATTTAATAATTATCATCTAATAATCCTAATCAAATAAATCACCGTTGTATACAATTTCTTACCTAAATAATTAATCAAATAAAAATGCATTAAACAATTTTATTATTTACCTTAATATAAATCTAATGAATCTATAGTCTTACATACAAAATTACTTAGCTAAACAATTAACAACAATTTTTTTTATTAAATAAATAAATAAATCATGCACTATATACTATTATAATAATTATAACATGCCCCAAATACACATATCTATCATTATTTTTTTGATTGCTTAATATCTAATAGTCTATCTAAACCAACTTCTTGTAAGGTTGAGATTAATTTCTATATCCTATCACCAATCTTAATAATATACATAAATGAATTTAAATTGTAATAGAAATTTGGGACAGTAATAGTAATTTTAACAAATCTAAAGGATAACATCCCAATCTTTTTTTTGAAGGAAACATCCCATCTCACATGTTAAAAGAAAACAAATTGCAATAACACATTTTCCACGAAAGAAGAGGATGGTAGATAGCGACAGTAATGGCCATTCTGGTGGGATTTTACAGTCAAGCCCTAGACTACTAGGAGGGACACCTAACACCTTCTCTCCAAAGTTGTGGAGCGATTAATGCCTAAGTGGCGCCCTTGGGAATGCCTAAACCTTGTTTTAGAACACCGATTGCTAATAATTGAAGTGTGGATTATTAAAAAATAGGGCAAATAATCAAAACAAATTCCCAATTTAAGTTACGTATGATTATCCATATCCCATGGTTTGGGTGAATCCGAAAAAATAAATTCTCATCAAGCTTACATAACACACTAAAGAAACTTGTAGAGTTCTCAAAATAAATCAAAAACAAACGCACTGATTTGGGTTTAAAACGTTAATGTTTAGTAAAGAACCATCTTTCAAAGGCTCCAACTCCGAATTCACCTTTGCAACCAAGCCAAGTCCTACAAGCACGAAGAAATTGATGTTTAGTAAAAGTATATCTTCAAAATATTTTTAGAAAGCTATAAGATCAACTAGCAAACTTTAATGGTAATTTTGAAACCTGAATTCTATAGAAGAAAAAGATTATTTCAAAAGAAAACACATGTCTGCAAATATCTTTAACATTATCATAACAAAGGTACATAGAAAATTAAGTAGCAACACGCTGTAAAGGCATAAAATACGACAAAAGGATTAATGTAATACAGAAACATCTTATTAACACAGCTGCTAAAGTGAGAACCTAGTAGTATTTCAAAGAGTCCAAATAAGAAGTCCACAAATCCTCCCCTGAATAATACAGTACTCCTTTGTGATTTGTTTACTATCATTCTTATAAATACATACGCGAAACCTCAAGAAAATTTTTGGGTGGATTTCTATATGATCCCATTGATACATGTTTCTCTTTAGGTAAAAGATTAATGATTTAAAAAACATCATTTTCTAGTTAATGTTGTACAATTATCGTTTAATTGCACTATACAAGGGATTGGGCAATCTAGAATTTGGATATATATTAAACAGTTGATACTTGAACTTGAGCAGACCCAAAAATCTAGTCAAATAAATTCCATAGGCATCATGATGAACTTCAAAGCGCACCACTAACTTGAAACTTTTAAATAACCACCAGTACAACATCTGGTATCGTATTTGTTATGGTAGCATCAATTGGGGCTATCCAAACATGGAACCACAAGGCACAAATTAGAAGGGAAAATTTGAATACCACTCACACTACACCAGCTAAACTTCGAAAAAAGAGATGTTGAACTTTGTAAAAACGTCTCAAATTTAATAAACGTCTCTTTTTGTCAAACCAAAAGGACTAAAGCATCAAAAAGGAATACTACTATATATTCATAGAGGACTGTTACTAAGCTACAAAACAGCTTTTTTAGAGAGAAAACAAAATGCAGTCTAAAACTAACACTACTTTCTTATTTATAGTATGTCAAGTTGGACAAAACATAGAGATCATTCAATGAGCCTCATTCGCCGGTTAAAATTATGATTGTACTTCTACTTGCAAACCTTGTTATATAAAACATCTGAAGAATGTGTCCATTACTTGGAGATAGAAGAAATGATAACTCAATAAAATCATTATGATACAAGTGTTAAGATTTACTTAACTCATCTGCCCCAGAAGGACTTCCAACCTTTTCAAGGAGGCGATCCAAATCTTTCGCCATATATCCTTCAGGAGGAGAATATTTCTCACAAGCTCAAAATGCCTCTGCAACATAAATTATACAGAATTCAGCCATGATTCAACGAGTCAAAGCATTTTTCTTCGTAATGCATTTACTCCATTCTATTAGGTGATAAGTAACTCTGGAATTAGTTGTTCTTCATTCCTGAGAAATTTAAAACATGATCTACAACTGTAAGCCTAGAACATTCACACACAAAAATGTTTACTAAGCAAGACTTGATACAATAATATCTTACATAGAAGTATGGCTAAGATGTGCCAGAACTTCAAGGCCCGCAGGTTAGACTTGAATTTAGACTTCGACCAACTGAAGAATAAGCCTACAAAATGATTCCAGGGCAGGATTCATGTGTAATTTCTTGGCGAGTCCATTTCTAGGTATATCTGCAAGGAAGAATTATGAAGGATCCTCTCTAGAAGTATAATGTTATTGTCTCAGCGTATTAAGTTCAAATTCAGTACCTTGTGGAGCTTGGGTTCTATTTTATATCCTAGGGACATAAAACAAATGTAAAGTATGCATTTTTTAAAGTTACAAAGTTCATTACAAGGATTTATCTGTATTTACAATAAATGGGTAGAAAAGAAAAGAAAAGAAAATTACTAAAGGGATGGCTCATTAGTTGCTTCACCATATTAAGTTTATTGCTTACAGATGATACTTACTGCTGGTCGATGGTTCAGCATCTCAGTCTTATGTAAAATGTGTGTTTGAATAGATTCCATCCAAAAAATTAGCCCCCATCACGAAGAAAACCAAATTCTAAACCAGCTCTGCTCTTGCATAAGGAGTATAAATTACAGAAGTTGCTTCTTCTTTATTCTTTCGTTGCAAACTGATCATTACTTCCCTAACTGAATTTACATGGAGAAGTATTACTTTTGTTGGAATGACTGAAACGCCCCGAGATCCCACCTTCCTTAATTAAGTCCAATTATATCTGGATTACATAGTGATTAACTTAAAACCTTGTTAACCGAGACCCCGTGCGTTAAACTTTATACCTTTGACCTTTAAACCCATTGAGTTGACCTTAAATTTGGTCCTTTTTTTTTTTTTTTTTTTTTTGAAATTAAAATCTTTACTTGTCTCAGGATCGTAACGTTCACTTATTCATCATACAACTTAGGTCAACCTTTATTAGCTGTGACCTATTCTATTACAATTTCTATAATCATTTGTATTCATGACTTATCATAATATTTAAATAAAATTTCGCCATGAAGTATTCATACATGGCCCTATTTAATTTTACATGTTCTGAACCTGATCCTGTTCACATACACCTGTATACATACATCTATATCACACATATCCCATTTATACCTCTGTACCATACATATATCTGTTTACATATATCTGTATCATACATACAAGTTCATCATACGTATAACTTTTTTCCTGGATACCACATAGATACACTTTTTGCTCTATGATCACACAAGTCATATACACTTGATTATATGGAATTATATACCATTTAACCTTATTTTACAATCATGGTTTGACAATTAAAATCAAATTATTACATAACTGCATCTATACACTTTTATAGTTAATTGGCTTGCTTCCATTACATAAATTACAAAGATCAACTTTGATTTCATGCTTATCTAGGCCTCTATACAGTTTACATGTATCAATTTCCTCATGTCTGTCCATCTATTCATATTCCTTTACCTTAGCTACACCGGAACTTCCGACCTTCTTGTATTTTACCTGAAATGTTAGTTCATGGCAAGGGTGAGCACATAGGCTCAGCAAGTAGATCAGATAACACATTTCATGCTTACAGTTTATATAAATGCGTCATGCATCCTTTACTTTACTATGATGTGCATAATGTCACGTAATTCATTTAGCAATTAAACCATATAGTTGCACATAAGGCACGTTTCAACTCATTAACTATCACGTGGTTCACATAAAACGTTTATTACATTTAAGTCTGAACACTTGCCTGTACGCTTTTATTTACTTGACATTTGTCGCCTTGCTTGGTCGATCTATCCATCTTTACCTCAGGTTACTCGATCGAACCTTTTCTGTAAACATACAATCTATAAACATCAATATATGATCATAAACTTAATATGAATTATCAAACTTAACTCATAATTATACCACCATTCGTCTCTAATCATTTCCCATTTAATGTATTAAACCTTACATAGGTTCATATTATATTTCAACTTTGTCCTCGACATTTTTCATAATCTTTAACTTACTTTGGTTTAGCTTTATGCATGCTATATTATGCCATCTATCATTTCATTATCCCTGGACATCCTTTATATAGCCCATTCGTATTCATTTAGGGTTTTACATAACCCATTCTTATCGTTCCTTGTCAAAATATTACATTTCGGACACTTAAAAATTTTTTGTCTTGCTACAGTAACTGCGCCCCGGCGCCACTTTTCTTCTTCCCAATCTCGCTGGCCGCGAAAAGCTCTGGGCCGATGAACAGTGACACTGCGCCCCGGCGCAGTGTCAAGGCCAATTTACTGCGCCCCGGCGCAGTCCCTGGTTCAGCAGAATCTGATTTTTGCTGCTACTTTGGTGATTTTTAATTCTTCAACCATACATCCAATTGACACCAAATTTGGTATACATGTAAACCTTATAGCATAATATTTTATAAATTTTTCCTTTGCCTAATTTGGATTCATTAAAACATAGATACACTAGTCACTAGGAGGCCTGTTCAGAACTTTTCTATACTCAGGAAATTTCAGAATTTTTAAAAATCAACTTTTGCCATTCTTGTGATTTTTGGCCATTTGATTTAAAACATCAATTCAACACTTGACATAGTTCATATAACCTATATATGACATGTCCAAACTTTCAAAACGATAAAATTTCGCACGAGGCGACTTTTATCCATTAAAATCCATTTCGATTCGAAACGATCGATTTCGATCGTTCGAATCGCCATTTCACTCAAATTCAAATCCGTCGATCACCAAAACGACTCTAACACGTGTAATAACTTAAAACTAAGCCATTTGGCTTCATTTTCCCTTTAATTTATCCAAATTGCCAAAAATCACCTTTAAATCGGATTATCATTAACTTTTCCAAAACTTTTAATTTCAATACTTAACCTCACTTGACTCTTTAAACTCAACACCCCACATAGGCAACCTCCAACACATCTAATAACTTTATACGTCTCTATAACCTCCATATGCACATTTCAGTGCACTTTACAGATTATTACGTTATTTGCACAAAAAGTATAGCCTAATATTTGATATTTTCATACAAAAACATGATTCTCAACTATCAAAGCATTCTATATGCTATCTATCAAATTAATATTCATGAATCCTACATGTTCAATCTCTTTAACTAGATTTTTATCAAATCTAACAACATATTACACACGATTATACCTTAAATCATAACTTTTAACTTGAATTCATACATGGATAATCCACCACCTTCATATATCTCTTGAACCCTAAAGGTTTCATGACTTCTCAACCATTTAGCACCTAACTCATAAACAAACTTACATCTAGCCACAAATCCATGCATGGCTAGTCTTAAACTAACATTAAATCTTATAGAAACTAAGTTCTATGGTTAGAACATGATCAATACCTCATTGCATGGCCAACTTTCTTACATGAAAAGCTTTCTCTTGGCAAGCTCTTCCTCCTTTCTTCTTGCTTCAAGGCCAACCAAGCATCCAAGCTCATGAAATCAAGCTTCCTTTCCTCACCTTCCATGGCTTCTCTCATTTTCTCTCCTAGCTTCTAGCAACTTCGAATGATAGCACATTTTCAGCAAAATCACTTAACTCTCATGCCTAACATATACATATATATATATAATAACAATTCCTCCAACACTTAACCAATCATTGGTTGAGTAACTCTTGTATGGTTAAGGGTATATGAGACATTTCCCTTCTATTAACAATGGCATTTAGGACAATTCTCATCAAAAGATACTATGGTCATTCTTTACATTGGCAAGGGCATTTTAGTCTTTAGCCCCAAAATCTAGAGAAATTTAATTCTCTTTAATTCATAGTTTGCATAATTTTCAACCAATTCAAATCATTTTTGATCTAATATTGTTTCATCATGTTTGAACTTTGTTCCATCATTAAATACCTCATAATTAACTTGTCCCAAAATACTTGTCACACTTCTAAATGCTAATTCATCAATCACTTATTGTAACTTAACATAAATGTCAACTTACATAATATTCCCTTCTAAATTATTTACGAAACCTTTTTGGTTCTCTACTCAATCCATTTCAAATTCCCAACATCTCAATATTCACAACGATCGCTCTTTCCATAAACCACTTCCTCGAGAAGCGAACCCCGACCAGATTACCAAAATCCATCGTCCGTTATTCTTAATAATTCATAATATCATAATTATAAATTTAACATCCATTCACTTATTTACCTAATACACATGTGCTAATTTACACCATATTTGAAATCTATATTCTTTCTGCACCCTCACAGGAGTATTATTTTTCGTATTCATGAATCGAATTATCTATTATCTTATAACCATCAATTAACATAAATTTCATAATAACTTTCAAATATCATTTATCATTCCTTTAATATTCCGTTAATTCCTAATATGTCGGTTAGGTTAAACGGTTACCCTTCTTGCATATACTGTCTTATCTTAGCCTTCCATTTCTGACCCCTCGCCTCTCCAGGCCCATTCCTTAATCTCATTTTTAATTCTCATAACTTACGATTAATTTACATACTATTTCCTCATTTCCAATATTGTCTAGCTTTCTATAATCAATCACATATATATATACACATATAGCTGTATTAAATCTATAATTCTGCTGACACATAATATCGTGTCTAACAATAATTCTTCCCAAAGTACCTTATTATAGGTATTACAATAACTCATTTAGCTCAAATCCATTACATAACCATCAAAATTCATTTTCTTTATAATTTCTCATTTTCCTAATTCTTTGGCTTAATTCATCTCTCTATATTCGACCACATAGGTCACATTCATCAAATTTATCACTTGCTAAATCAACTTAATCACACAATAATCTCATTTAATCATTTTAACTAGGTTTTGTTTTATAACCTTCACTTAATTATCCATAATCCTTATTTAGAATTTCTGAAAAATCCTGGGGTGTCACAATGACAGGACATAAATTTCAAATTCTGCAGTTATTTATCAAGTTCCGTTTCACTAGATTGTCAACCCTTTAGTTTGGCAAGCATTAACTTACACCAACCCAGTTAATCAACTATTCAACTGCCTAGATGATATATATCAGAGTGCTGCAGCATATTTAATCAACCTCAACCCAACTACATGTAGCAATTTTTTTCAAACATGTGCACCTCATTGAATCTCGAACCTTGTTAGTATCATCTCACCTGTTGGAACTAGCATAAGTGTTTGATAACAAAGCAAAAGTTCCAATGCTCACACCTCTGAAAGAGACTATCTAATTCGCACAAACATCTCCTCGTTCCCATAAATATTGCAAGCGTTGAGTAATGCTCCCCAAACTGATCCATCTGTTGCCACATCCATATCCTTAATGAAATCCTCAGCTTCCTCCAAGAGCCCTGCTCGGCCATAGATATCAACAACACAAGATAAATGTTGCATTTGGGGGAAATCATGTATACACCATCCATGGCTTTAAGGAACATCAACCCTTGATTAACCAACCCCGCATGGCTGCAAGTAGATAACACACCGATAAAAGTTACATCGTCAGGATAAACCCCATTAATCAACATGAGGGAGAATAGCGGCAAAGCATGCTTGCCATTGCCATTCATGGCCATGCCGCTAATCATGGTACTCCACGACACTATATCCTTGAATTTAAGCGTGTTAAACACTTGTGTAGCCATAACCATGTTCCCACATTTGGCATACATATTCACTAGAGCATTCCCCACTTTTCCATTCATTGAAAGATCATGTCTCGTACTTACATAAGAGTGAACCCACTGACCCAAATTGAGTGCCCCAAGTGCAGAGCATACTGATAATACACTAACTATAGTGGCCTCATTAGGTTCGGCTTCTCCTCCTTCCACCATTTCTTGGAAAACGCTCACTGCAACTTCATAAAATCCTCTTTGTACATAACCACCCACCATTGTAGTCCAAGAAACTACATCTCTCCTAGGCATATTCACAAACAAGTATCGTGCACTCCCTAAATACCCAAATTTCACATTAAAATCCAATACTGCATTATCTAATACAATATTATCTTCATTAAAATTCTTTAAGCTATAGCAAAAAATAGATTTACCAATCCTAATAGCTCTTATACTAACACATGCAGATATAACACTAACAAGTGTAGTACTATTGGGTTTACATTCATCAACGAAAACCTAACAATGGCTTCTTCTTCAAACCCAAATCGAGGAAGCCCTGAAATGATCGATGTCCAAGAAACAACATCAGGGTAAAATATTTCATCGAAAACTCGACAAGCCGAAACAATGTTGTTTTCAATTATGTAAAAATGGATCAAGGAATTTTGGATGAAAACATCGAAAAAATGTCCGACTTTTAGTACATGTGCATGGATTTCTAGGCCTTTTGTGAGGGCATGGGTGAATGAGAAATGGTTGTGGGAATTTGGGTGGAGGAGCATTTGGTTGTAAAGAATTAGGGCATTTTGTGGGGTGGTTGAGTGTGCAAGCGAACCTAATAGTATGTTTAAAGTGTGAGGTTTTGGGGATTTAGAAATATGGGCTTGGATTTGGTTGAGTTGTCTAAGTGTAAGAGTGGGAATGAGAGATTTTATGGGCATGCTATATATGTTTGATTGCTATTAGAGACAGTAATGCAAACGAAGAAAGAATTCTAAATTTCCTAACCTTTGTTCTATACTCTGGACTAGTGGTGTACATGGTCAGTTTCGGCTAGTTTTCTTCAAATAATCAAATATCAATCACTAATTAACTAAAGTTGACTAAAATCGCACTTAGTTTTAGTCCGGCCTGTTTTGGTACTGTCGACGCCGGGATTTCGTCGTCTCGTTTTTTATTATTAAAATGCCCTTTTCCAATTTTAGCCTTTAGATTAAGATGTGACTTTTGAAAAGGGTCGGCTTAATGTCGACGGGTTTTGAAAGATCGATTTTTTTATGAGCCAATTGACCAGAGTCGCCAGTTGGTATATTTGAAATGGATGTACCAACTCATCCGAGTTTGTTTTCGTAATCGCTGGCTCATATGTGACTCCGAGTTAATTGGTCCGCAAACCGAGATTCATAGAGTTCGGGGGCTTGCTTAAGCGAGGGGAAGGTGTTAGGCACCCCCCGACTTCCGTGAAACGCGGTTACCGCAATCTCGATGTTTTACTATCCTTTTAAATCCTAAAATGTGTGTGCGCGCGTGTGTGTGCGTGTATGCCTAAATGAACGTTTGTGGTGCGTTTTGCATAAAAGTTGCTTTGATTCTATATGGCGAATGTGTTTATCTGGAAAGCGTTTTAGACATCCTTTGACCCAATTGACCAGACTTCATTTTTTACAATAAAGATTGATTTTAATTTCGAAAGCGATGGGGGGGTGTTTATTAGGTGTCGTTTTCATAAAACAATTTGTAAACTTTTGTCAAATAGGTATCGAGACTATACATTGCCCTCTAATAATAAAATGAACAAAATGAAGGCAACTTCTAGAACTCTTTCACCCTATGCACAAAGTTTAATGAAAACATTTATTTATTTGTGAAATCGTTTTTTTATGACCTTTTGGAACCAAATGAAGCCTTTTTGCCAAACATGGATTTAAGTTCGCCAAAACTCTTAATTTTAATCCTCGTGGATCTAATATCCTAATTTGCTTGATTTTATAAAAATCTTTATCATTTCATTCCAAAATCGTTTTCTCGTGTCAAAAGGGAAAATCAGGCATCAAAATAACGTTGCGGCTATTCACGGGCATGTAAGCCATCCGAATAACCCCAAACGCCCACAATCGCACATTTCATTATTACGGGGCCTTAAACCCGATTTTCGATCCAACATCGCTTTAAGGCCCGAAAATTACATATTTACAATACAAATGCATCGCCATCGCTACATGCGTTAAAACTATAAAATAAACTAAAAGGATATCATCGGGAGGTTAGGAGGAGATTCTATCCACAACAAATCCTCTCTAACCATCCCTAATCCATAGATCCCAAAACAAATATCGACTACATTGGATCTAACTTTCAAATACACTAAAACAAACTATTTAAATAGCAATGCACCAAATATTTTCGGATCCACAGAAGATCCACCCAACAAACACAATAAGAACAAAATAAAAACTAGATCTACAAGATTTGATATATCACACACAACGACGCTATGAAACTCGGATTTTTTTACATTCCAAATGATGAAATAGATGATTCAACACTTGGAAACCAAAATAGGATACAAAGATTGTACAAAGGATGAAGAAATCTCACTCTTTGGAACAAACCCGTGGGTTTCTCTCTCTAAAATCTCGTTTCTCTCTCTACATTTCCGCCATTTTCTTCTTCTCCCACGAGCTCTCTCTCTCTAAAAATCTATTTTTCCTCCTCTCCTTTCGCTCTCGGGTGGAAATGGCCGATCTATAGGCTTCAGTAGGCAGCCGCAGATGCATCTGCGGCTGGCCGCAGGTGCATCTGCGGCTGGGCTGCAAGCGCCGTTTCCTCGGCTGCCGTGTGCCGTCTCCTCGAGCCGCGCACTGTCCTTTTTGTCGGTGGCCGCAGGTGCATCCGCGGCTGTTCGGCTTGCTTTTCTCGATTTTCATGCCACGCGGTCTTAAATTGCCAATCTCTGTTGTATTATTTTGGAAGGCTGTATTTTTGCAATCCGAAAATCCCTGGAAAACGTGTCATATTGTTCTGGGAGGCTAGTTCGGCGGGCTGCGACTTGATATAGAATTTGATAATTGTGCCTGGCTTCCAGGGGGCGCTGCCCCCTTTCCACCCCCGCCAGCTCACCGGCGAGCTGGGCAGCCGCTCGCTCACCGGGGAGCGAGACCCCCGAACATCGTAAGCGGAGTGGCCATCAGTCGTCTTTTGTGGTCGGCTCAGGTTTTTCTGGATCAACTGTTCGCCTTGCCTCAAGTGACCGGATGTTCGTTGTCCGTTGTGGCGGCTTTGACCGTAAATCGCTGGGGTGGCTTGATGTTGGGGTCCACCTTCCTTTTCGCTCGTCGGGTCAAATGACGATTCTGCCCTCCTGTCAGGGTTAGTGCAAAAGTGCAAAATTTGGGTGTCTACAGCTGCCCCTCTTTATCATGTTTATGTAATGTCATATGAAATGAACATGGTAAAGAAGTAGGCACCCAATGCATGATGATGGCAGCACATATTTTAATGATGCAACATATATATCATTGATGCAACATATACAGGTTAATGATGCAACACTAATATTACCGGTTACTGCCTCGAATGGACTCGCATCGCATATTCGCCAAAACTATTTTTCTCTTGCTTAACGCATATTGCATATTTAAATATCAAATCGCTTATCATACTAAATCAAAATCGCATTACATCGCATATGAAATCACATATCGCACTGCTTCTCATATGATGTATCACATATCGCATATCGCATCGCATCGCACATCGCATCGCATCGCATCGCTCGTCGCATCGCACATCGCATCGCATCGCATTGTTTTGGTCATCGTCGGATCTTTTCCCACGGTTATCGCATTGTCATCGTCGGATCTTTTCCCAACGGTTATCGCATTTTCATCGTCGGATCTTTCTCCAACAGTTATCGCATTGTCATCGTCGGATCTTTCTCCAACGGGTCGTTTTTGGACGGTCAGGAGTTTTCACTGACTAGTCATTTTGGACGGTCAGTTCTTTTGACTGACGGGTCATGTTTGGACGGTCAGTTCTTTTGACTGACGGGTCGTGTTGGACGATCAGTTCTTGTTTCTGACGGGTCGTGTTGGACGGTCAGTTCTTGTTTCTGACGGGTCATTTTGGACGGTCAGGTATTGTTTCTGACGGGTCATTTTGGACGGTCAGGGGTTTTCACTGACGGGTCATGCTTGGACGGTCAGGAGTTTTCACTGACGGGTCATTTTGGACGGTCAGTTCTTGTTTCTGACGGGTCGTGTTTGGACGGTCAGGAGTTTTCACTGACGGGTCATTTTGGACGGTCAGTTCTTGTTTCTGACGGGTCGTGTTGGACGGTCAGTTCTTGTTTCTGACGGGTCATTTTGGACGGTCAGGGGTTTTCACTGACGGGTCATGTTTGGGACGGTCAGGAGTTTTCACTGACGGGTCATTTTGGACGGTCAGGTATTGTTTCTGACGGGTCATGTTTGGACGGTCAGTTCTCTTGACTGACGGGTCATTTTTTAGTTGGTCAGGTATCGTATCTGACTGGTCATTTTTGGTTTGGTCAGGTATCGTATCTGACTGGTCGCTTTGATTTGGTCAGGTCTCGTATCTGACGGGTCGATTTTGAATTGGTCAGCTCTCGTATCTGACGGGTCGTTTTTGAATTGGTCAGGTCTCGTATCTGACGGGTCGTTTTTGAATTGGTCAGGTATCGTATCTGACTGGTCGTTTTGAATTGGTCAGGTCTCGTATCTGACGGGTCGTTTAGAATTGGTCAGGTCTCGTATCTGACGGGTCGTTTTTGAATTGGTCAGGTATCGTATCTGACTGGTCGTTTTTGAATTGGTCAGGTAACGTATCTGACTGGTCGTTTTGAATTGGTCAGGTCTCGTATCTGACGGGTCGTTTAGAATTGGTCAGGTCTCGTATCTGACGGCGTTTTTGAATTGGTCAGGTATCGTATCTGACTGGTCGTTTTGAATTGGTCAGGTCTCGTATCTGACGGGTCGTTTAGAATTGGTCAGGTCTCGTATCTGACGAGTCGTTTTGGACGGTCAGGGTTTTCACTGACGGGTCATGTTTGGACGGTCAGGGGTTTTCACTGACGGGTCATTTTGGACGGTCAGCTCTTTTGACTGACGAGTCATGTTTGGACGGTCAGTATCCTTTGACTGACGGGTCATGTTGGACGGTCAGTATCTTTTGACTGACGGGTCATGTTTGGACGGTCAGTTTCCTTCGACTGACGGGTCATGTTTGGACGGTCAGTTTCCTTTGACTGACGGGTCATGTTTGGACGGTCAGTTTCCTTTGACTGACGGGTCATATTTGGACGGTCAGTTTCCTTTGACTGACGGGTCATGTTTGGACGGTCAGTTTCCTTTGACTGACGGGTCAAATTTGGACGGTCAGTTTCCTTTGACTGACGGGTCATGTTGGACGGTCAGTTCTTTTGACTGACGGGTCATGTTGGACGGTCAGCTTCCTTTGACTGACGGGTCATGTTGGACGGTCAGTTTCCTTTGACTGACGGGTCATGTTTGGACGGTCAGTTTCCTTTGACTGACGGGTCATATTGGACGGTCAGTTTCTTTTGACTGACGGGTCATGTTTGGACGGTCAGTTTCCTTTGACTGACGGGTCATATTTGGACGGTCAGTTTCCTTTGACTGACGGGTCATATTTGGACGGTCAGTTTCCTTTGACTGACGGGTCATGTTGGACGGTCAGTTTCTTTTGACTGACGGGTCATGTTTGGACGGTCAGTTTCTTTTGACTGACGGGTCATTTTTGAGTTGGTCAGGTATCGTATCTGACTGGTCGTTTTTGGGTTGGTCAGGTATCGTATCTGACTGGTCGTTTTTGGTTTGGTCAGGTATCGTATCTGACTGGTCGTGCTTGGACGGTCAGGGGTTTTCACTGACGGGTCATGTTTGTAATTGCCGGGTCTCGTCTCCGGAATCGCTGTGTACTATCCTAAATGGACTCGCATCGTATTGTACATCATAAAAATGCAATAATTCTAGAGGAAATTTTAAAAGGAAAGCGTACCTGCATAGTTTGTGGGGCCTCCCTGGGATTCGTCCTCGTAAATCGCTTTTGCCAGTCATTTCTTTTGGTTTGACTTGTCATTCTTGGGGTTTGTTCTCGTAGATCGCTCTTGACAGCCAGTGCTTTTGAGCTTTGATCCTTGTTGATTAGCTGAAGGTGCTTCAGACAGTCATTTTGCAATTCCTTGATGTTCCATAGATTTTGGGTGCATCGGATCGTAGAAGTTTCCCGCTGTCATGTCTTTCCGATCAATGGCACTGGCATTCGTGACGCTGACAGTCTCGTACCTGTGATTTTACTTTCACGTATATTTTATTTTGATAGATACATGGATGCGCAGATGTTATGCATGGGTCAATAGATATGCTTGGAAGGAAATGACCCCTGTTTAGTCAAATGATACAATTTTTCGCGTGTCGCTCTTTTTGACTACTCAGTTGTGCGATGCCTTATTTGGGAGCACAGTTTCTTGACTTCAAGGTTGGTTTATTGAATCGCATGCCCCTGATCGTTTCTCTGTTGGGGAATTGTATATGTCGTTTTGAATGCCCAATCGACTTATCCCGGGCTCCTCATCCTGCCCACAGATCGTCATGTCTTCGAATTTGGGATGCAGGGACTTCCTCTGAGGCTGGAGGATTATGCCTAGATTCTGGGCTGATATCTAGGTGGTCCTCTTGTCATTTGGTCGTATGTATTGACCACTCTTGACCTAAATCGGATTGAGGCAGTCCATTTGCCTTTTTGCGATGACCGACGGCCATACTGCCCTTCCTCGCCTTTTAATCGATCAGCTCTGACGTCAGGAATTATATCGCTCTTGCATATGCTCGCCTGAGTATCGAGGTAATGTCAGCATGCATCAGGCTGAGTTCGTCAAAATCCATTGATGGTCGCGGGGGAAGGTTCGTTGATGAGGAGTTTGATATAGACCAGTGCTCCTTTCATTTCCATGATCTTTAAGATGCCCCAGCCTTTACTCATGTTCTTGTCGAGGATTCGTATGGGAAGTCATTTCGTTGGTCATGTCGAGTTACCCACATCGATTCATATCCTGCACAAGTAACAAACGCTAAATGCTCGACTGTTCGGGTCGGCGGGGTTAACTCCGATATTACTAAACATCTCAACAGTAGAGCACAAAAATGGAATGCTCGTGATTATGCAATTTAGCTCATGTCTGTGATGTTTTCGTCTTATCGTAAAAACTTAGCATCTAGATGGATCTCTTTTTTCGTGAATCGTGAGTGGATTAACTTGACATTGAATGAATTGTGAAGGTACTAAGTCATTCTCGATTTCACTTTTTTTCTTCTCTTTTTTCTTTTTTTTTTTTTTTTTTTTTTTTTTTTCATTTGACGAGTTATGAAATCGTAATAAAACTTTTAAGCATTCATGGTCAATATACGTGAGTATGATTGAATTTAAAAACTACATTCCTTTATCAAAGGTATTCCGTCTTCATTCTTGATATCGTTCTTCACAGGATTTACGTCATATGGCAAGTGCACTGTGCGATGCAATCCTTCAATTAGGGGCCTCTTTTCCGTGACTTTAGATGAGCCTCTCTTTTTTTCTCTGGTCGAAATTTTTTTCTTTTTCTTTTCCTGAGTCTGCTTTTTTCTTTTTCATGTCCACTTAACTTGTCTCGTTTTCTTAGGCTGTTCAGAGTTACCCCTTTAACGAGCTTTGGACCAATGACTCCCAAACCATGCGGCTTTAGGGCATTAGGTGTAAAGACACCCCTTCGGGTTTACTTGCTCGAGTAACAAAGGTCACGCTTCGATACAAGTTAGGTGGTTTTACTGCATTCATACCTCGTCTGACTCTGTGCAAGATTCGTTTTCTTAGGCTTGAGTTACCCATGTAGCGAGCGTTGGGCCGGTGACTCCCAAATCGGACGACCTTAGGGCACCAGGTGTAGAGACACCCTTTAGGCTTAATTACTCGAATAACCCGTGCCACGATTCGAATATGCTCAGGTCTCTGCAGCTGTAATGCTCGTTTTCTTAGGCTCTGAGTTACCCATGTAACGAGCGTTGGGCCGACGACTCCCAAATCAGATGACTTTAGGGCGCCAGGTGTAAAGGCACCCCTCAGGCCTAATTACTCGAATAACTCAGGCCACGATTCGAGACATCATATTATCCTTTATTCACCCTCCGATTTTGCATCAACTGTCATCATTATCGTCATAGCTTTATACCCCACATCTGAAAGTTGGCGCAACCGCAAAGTGCAGACTTGCCTATGAGGTGAATTCTACTTCGAACGACACTTCGAAATCAGGTCTTTGTTGGACAGTTTTAATCGTCTAATCATACTCATGAGTCTGCTCCACTGATGCTTGTCATAATTAATTCGATTCCTAACAAGTCAAATAAAATTTTCTCTTTCCAAAAGTAATGTTAGAGTTAAACTATGTACAGTCTTAATATATGTACGGGGAGACAGGAAAGAAATAAAGAGATGAAACGAGTTGTATCTTACCTGAGGGTCATCGTATTCTGAAAGAGCTCTGAATGGAAAAGACCAATTGATAGTACATCTCTGATGATGTTGTCGTACGCTCACGAGATCGTACCATAGATGTTGATTTGTGTACTAACTTTCCATGGATGGTTGATGACTGCCCCAGTGTCGAGTCGTCATCGATTTCAAAATTGCCCCAGTCCTGATTGTTGTCAAGGTCATTGCTTCGTGGTGTCTTTGATAGGTGGGCTGATGAGATGCTGGGAACCCAAGAATCATTTGCCGTTGATCAGGTTGGAAGTGTACTTCGATGGGTTGACAGGAGAACAGGTCATCTGAGTCATTGATCGTTAATTGCAAAACTATTGAAGGGTTCTATAGATTTTGCAAGGATTAGATCGCGCCAAAGTGGCTGCCTACGTACTCCTATAGGAAGAGGAGATCAGGTCTTTCGTAGTTCAGGCTTAGATAGCACACAAGACTTTTTTTTTTTTTTTTTTTTTTTTTTTTTTTTATATTTTTTTTTTTTTTTTTTTTTACATATCATAATAATGCACAGAAAATAAAACAGGACATAACATTAAGCAGACGATAACATCCCCACACCCCTTTCTTGGGACTCACAATCGTATCCCTGGGAATTTACCATTTCATGGTTCGTTGAGGCTCGGCAATCCGTTCGTCGGTGGTCAGGTTCCCCATTACGGTGATCTCAAGGTCGTTTGCCATTTTTAGCTCTCCTCTTTCGATAAGATTTTGGATCTTGTGCCGCAACGCCCAACACTCTTCAGTATCATGCCCTGGTGAGTTGGAATGATAGAGGCATATTCGTGTAGGATCGTATCTTTTAGACTTGGGGTCGGTTTGTGGCAGCAACTCCGTAATCTTTCCCCGGCTGATCAGAAGGTGCAATATTTCCGCCTTAGATTTGCTTAAAGGGGTAAACTTTCGATCTCTTGGGAATGCTGCTTGATCTCTCCCTTTTGAGGGTTCACACTCGTCTGAGCGGTTATCAAGACTCCACTGGCGGGATCGTCTAACATTTTTATTATTTTGATTTTCCTGCCCTTTCAGTCTGTTTTGATCTTCTTGAGTCAGCTGGTTTTCCTGGGAGGGATCCTGGTTTGAACTTTGTTTGTCCTCTTCTTCCTTTTGGTCTCTCAGTAAGTGGGTGAAGAGTTGCCTCGTAAGATTATGTTGGTGTACCACCAGGTCTGCTAATTGCTTCATTTGATGCCTGACCAACTTCAATTCTTGCCTAATGACCTTAACCTCCTCCAGACATTCCCCTTCAAGGACAATTGTTTCGCTCATTGGGGGGTATTCTTCGACCTTTCGTATGTATTTGCGATTGGGGTCCACCCCGATATTTCCTGCCCCAATCATGCTTACTTCATCTGTTCCGTATTGTGGCAGATGGTTGGCGTTGACATCTGGTCGTTGAACTACAATGTCCCCCCTGTCGATCAAGTTTTGTATCTTATGTTTTAATGACCAACACTCTTCAGTATCATGCCCAGGAGATTCTGAGTGATAAGCGCATCGTTTGCGGGGGTCAAATCGTTTGCCTCTTGAATCGCTGGGTGGAGCTAGCTCAGTGATTTTCTTCTGGGCGACCAATAACGCCAATACGTTCTCGAGGGAATCGCCTAAGGGAGTGAATCTTCGACTATCTGTTCGTTCAAACTTCCCTTGCCTAACTGGACCCTGATTGAATGTGGCCTGTTGCTGTAGTTGCAGATGGTTTCCATTTACCGAGGTGGGGGGGCCATTGTTGGGTCTCCACGATTGTCCGTGCGAAACGAAAGACACATCCACCTCTTCTTGACTCTGTTTGGGTACAAGGTTGTGCTCTTTGGCTAAAAGGTGCTCAGCTATGGCCTCTAATGCTGTGAAATCTTTGATTTTCCCAGTCCTTAAACCTATTTCGGCCATCTCACCATGTTTGATCATCTCTGAAAAAGGTTTGCCTAATCCAGCCAATACTCTTTCGTAATAAGGAGCCTCTTGTATGTCTATGAAGGTTATCACCAATTCAGCCTCATCCATGGGAGGGTTCACTTGTGCGGCCATCCTCCTCCATCGCTGAGCATAGTCTCTAAAAGACTCTTTGGGCTGCTTCTTTATCTTCGTCATTTGGTAGCGATCAGGGGCCATTTGCGATTGGAAGCTATATTGTGTCAAAAAGGTGTGGGCCAGCTCCTCCCAATTATGAATTTTAGCATTATCCAGCCTCGCGTACCAGGTCCTAGCCTCCCCTGTCAGGCTTTTCTGGAATAATTGCATTCTCAACGACTCGTCCTCAGCATAGGCCCCAAGTTCTCCGATATAGACTTTCAAATGCGTGTAAGGATCCCCCGACCCGTTATACTTTTCAAATTCGGGGATCTTGAACTTCTCGGGGTATTTGGTTCCCGGGAAAATGCATAAGTCGGAGTAGTTGACACTGCCATATGACCCGATCCCTTTCATAGTTTTTATGGCTTCTTCCATCTGGTTTATCTTCTTGCTGACACTATTGGCAACTTCATCTTCTGGAATGACAATAATTTGTTTCGGCGGTTCAACCTTCGGAGTTTCTGGGGTTATATCGTTCCCTTGGGAGGATGGCTCCGGTGGGTCCTCGGTTTGTGACTTCGATTTCAACTTGAAGTGCTCTTTTAGCATCATGGTCAATTCCGTCATCTGATTTCTCACAGCATCGAATTCCTCTCGGGATATAGGAGCCGGGTTAGGATTAGGGGTCTCGGCCATTTCGACTACTGACTCTCGGGCTTTTCTGGATCAAAGACGAGTTTGGGGAGCAATCCTGCGAATAAAACAAGCCAAGTTTAGTTCCGGGAAATGACACTGGTGGATGCATGCTAAAGCAAATATTTTTGTGTTTTTGAGTTTTATAATCTTTTCCTACAAAACATTGTTAGTATTCCTTTATTTTAACCAATGTATGTCAATGTGCAATTATGATGCTCTCCCAGCTGTCCCTGTAAAACAGAGGTTAGTATTTTTATTTTGACAAAGCGGGATACACAAGATGTTTGACTAAAGTATGATATCATGTGCGTAAAACGTAAAAGGGTATGAAGAGACTTCCCACGCGTTGGGTTTATCGGAGGCTGACCTACCCTAAGTTACTCTCGCGGGCTTTTTGGCATGAAGGTTCCCAGATCTTCGCAACATACTCGAAGGGAATAAATCCGATCTTTCAATTGGATTGGATCTGAGTGGATGCTTTTCCTGAGCCTCGCCGGGGAGCACCCCTTTGAGTCCAGTAATCCACATCCGACGGGTTTGCCTCAGGAGGAGGAACTGCTCAACATACATTCATCGTAACTCACCGTATGCATATGATGCTAATAAAGTAAAGACTTGAAAAGAAAACGCAATCACACTATTCACATACACGCGCAAAAAGGTAAATCAACGCAAATAACGCAAACACACATTTTTTAGATTTTTAAAGGATAGGAAAACATCAGGATTTTAAATGCGGCTTAAGCCCTCTAATGTCCCCAGCAGAGTCGCCAGCTGTCGACGCCGGGATTTCGTCGTCTCGTTTTTTATTATTAAAATGCCCTTTTTCAATTTTAGCCTTTAGATTAAGATGTGACTTTTGAAAAGGGTCGGCTTAATGTCGACGGGTTTTGAAAGATCGATTTTTTTATGAGCCAATTGACCAGAGTCGCCAGTTGGTATATTTGAAATGGATGTACCAACTCATCCGAGTTTGTTTTCGTAATCGCTGGCTCATATGTGACTCCGAGTTAATTGGTCCGCAAACCGAGATTCATAGAGTTCGGGGGCTTGCTTAAGCGAGGGGAAGGTGTTAGGCACCCCCCGACTTCCGTGAAACGCGGTTACCGCAATCTCGATGTTTTACTATCCTTTTAAATCCTAAAATGTGTGTGCGCGCGTGTGTGTGCGTGTATGCCTAAATGAACGTTTGTGGTGCGTTTTGCATAAAAGTTGCTTTGATTCTATATGGCGAATGTGTTTATCTGGAAAGCGTTTTAGACATCCTTTGACCCAATTGACCAGACTTCATTTTTTACAATAAAGATTGATTTTAATTTCGAAAGCGATGGGGGGTGTTTATTAGGTGTCGTTTTCATAAAACAATTTGTAAACTTTTGTCAAATAGGTATCGAGACTATACATTGCCATCTAATAATAAAATGAACAAAATGAAGGCAACTTCTAGAACTCTTTCACCCTATGCACAAAGTTTAATGAAAACATTTATTTATTTGTGAAATCGTTTTTTTATGACCTTTTGGAACCAAATGAAGCCTTTTTGCCAAACATGGATTTAAGTTCGCCAAAACTCTTAATTTTAATCCTCGTGGATCTAATATCCTAATTTGCTTGATTTTATAAAAATCTTTATCATTTCATTCCAAAATCGTTTTCTCGTGTCAAAAGGGAAAACCAGGCATCAAAATAACGTTGCGGCTATTCACGGGCATGTAAGCCATCCGAATAACCCCAAACGCCCACAATCGCACATTTCATTATTACGGGGCCTTAAACCCGATTTTCGATCCGACATCGCTTTAAGGCCCGAAAATTACATATTTACAATACAAATGCATCGCCATCGCTACATGCGTTAAAACTATAAAATAAACTAAAAGGATATCATCGGGAGGTTAGGAGGAGATTCTATCCACAACAAATCCTCTCTAACCATCCCTAATCCATAGATCCCAAAATAAATATCGACTACATTGGATCTAACTTTCAAATACACTAAAACAAACTATTTAAATAGCAATGCACCAAATATTTTCGGATCCACAGAAGATCCACCCAACAAACACAATAAGAACAAAATAAAAACTAGATCTACAAGATTTGATATATCACACACAACGACGCTATGAAACTCGGATTTTTTTACATTCCAAATGATGAAATAGATGATTCAACACTTGGAAACCAAAATAGGATACAAAGATTGTACAAAGGATGAAGAAATCTCACTCTTTGGAACAAACCCGTGGGTTTCTCTCTCTAAAATCTCGTTTCTCTCTCTACATTTCCGCCATTTTCTTCTTCTCCCGCGAGCTCTCTCTCTCTAAAAATCTATTTTTCCTCCTCTCCTTTCGCTCTCGGGTGGAAATGGCCGATCTATAGGCTTCAGTAGGCAGCCGCAGGTGCATCTGCGGCTGGCCGCAGGTGCATCTGCGGCTGGGCTGCAAGCGTCGTTTCCTCGGCTGCCGTGTGCCGTCTCCTCGAGCCGCGCACTGTCCTTTTTGTCGGTGGCCGCAGGTGCATCCGCGGCTGTTCGGCTTGCTTTTCTCGATTTTCATGCCACGCGGTCTTAAATTGCCAATCTCTGTTGTATTATTTTGGAAGGCTGTATTTTTGCAATCCGAAAATCCCTGGAAAACGTGTCATATTGTTCTGGGAGGCTAGTTCGGCGGGCTGCGACTTGATATAGAATTTGATAATTGTGCCTGGCTTCCAGGGGGCGCTGCCCCCTTTCCACCCCCGCCAGCTCACCGGCGAGCTGGGCAGCCGCTCGCTCACCGGGGAGCGAGACCCCCGAACATCGTAAGCGGAGTGGCCATCAGTCGTCTTTTGTGGTCGGCTCAGGTTTTTCTGGATCAACTGTTCGCCTTGCCTCAAGTGACCGGATGTTCGTTGTCCGTTGTGGCGGCTTTGACCGTAAATCGCTGGGGTGGCTTGATGTTGGGGTCCACCTTCCTTTTCGCTCGTCGGGTCAAATGACGATTCTGCCCTCCTGTCAGGGTTAGTGCAAAAGTGCAAAATTTGGGTGTCTACAGGTACCAAGTTATAGTGCCAAGTTATGGTACTGAGTTCCTCACTGAGTTGTGCATTTTATCCTTGCCTTTCACATTGAGTTATGCATTTAATAAATTCCTGCAAGAATTCAAAACAATAAAATTATTCATATTCCAGGTGTTCAAGTGAAAGATCAGAGCATGTTTAAAGGCATCTACAATAATGAATGCAAATTATTCTATACATTAACAGCATCAACTATCAGGGGCTAATGAACAGTCAACATATTAGTATGAATAAGGACACTAACTTTAAGACAAAACCAGAAAAAGCTGCACTAGAGTTAAAAATTAAAAATTATCACTTAACAATTAAAAATTATTCAGTTAACCTTTAAAATAACAACTCATAGCAAATATTCAGTTGACATTAAAATAAATAAATAAATACTCATCTTGTCGATTTCATGAATTTTTTTGTATCTACTAACCTACTGAAATTGAGATAAATACTCGACTATTTGCAAATTGCGGTCCCATTTTCCTTTTTTTAAAGAATCACCAAGACACAAAGAATCTTGCATATATTTAAACTTTTGTAAGAGAATTGTGATTGCCCTCGTGTCACAAGTGACGCAGTGAAAACTTAGTTAATTTAACTCACTAACACAAATTATGAGATTAGATAACATCCTAATGCCGACGAAAGAATTAATGATGTTTTTATATTTTATATTAACGAGCTTGGGCTCAACTCATTTGGCCTTGTAATATGTTGTTCACACTCAGCTCATATCTAATCATGAGTTCAAACATATTTTCAAGCAAACTCAAACAAAAAAAAAGGTATCAAAATTAAAAGTTAAAAATGACCAAAAAAAAGCTAATGCAATTCATTATTAAAACAACATTAGCTCATATTAACAACCTATTGACATAAACTTTAAAATCTTTGCAAGTCTTAAGATCAAAATATTACCATGTATAATATATATAGCCCCGGCATTTCATCATGTTAGCCTCGTTTTGCTTGCAGCTTCACATTATGAGAATGTTGTTACTACTCGTGAAAAAGATTTTTCCATTCCGAATCTTCCTTATGACAATTCAGATCTTACAGTAGATCAAAAGTCGAGATACTGCAACGTTAAGCGAGAAGTAGCTTACAATTTGTACCTCATCGACAAAAGTAGTGGGGCATTTGATATTGCTAGCCAGGTCTTGAAAGAATATTGTACTCTATGAGATTAGATTAAGGTTACAAAAGTAGTGGGGCATTTGATCTTTCTAGTCAGGTCTTGAAAGAACATTGCACTCTATGAGATTAGATTAGGGTTAAAAAGTAGTGTTTGTATGATTTCTCACTTGCTACAACTGCAAAGTACAAAACCCAACATCACAGGAACAACTGATGTCATTATTTTGTTTTGCTAAAAGAGATTTCTGTGTATAATGGATAGATAGCATTGTTAAACATTTAGGTTAGGCTTGTTTGCAAAAATAGTGGGTGGAATTTGATTATTTGTACTAATTTATTATAACTTCGGACTATTTTATCCTATGATAAGTCCGTTATTTAATCACCTGGACTATGTTTTGTTATTTCTAAGTCCATTTGATAATGGATTATAATTACAAGTAAAAATGTGGCATTATATCATCCCTTTTTTGAGGTATCAAATATAAACAAACAGTACGTACATGGGATTAATTAGTGAACTAATCATATAATAATATCGTCCGAAGTGGTGTTAAATTAGTACATACAGTACTATCCCATCTCTTATATTTGCAAACAAACTTAGCCTTAATGTCTTTCTGAATATAAACATTCATTATTCACAGTTTCATAACTCTTGATGAGCCAATATTTCTCCAAGAATCAATATATATTTCTCTCATCCAGTGCCATTTATTTCAATATTCAAGGGAAATTACAGATTTGGAAGCTGACAATTAAGTCCACAATAGATGATAAAATATTTGGGATTTCAACGGTTATGTGAAAATATGTAAATCGTTGGGATTCAATGCCTAGTTATGAAAGTATCTAATTTGTAATCTCCCAACTTCAAATAATCTCACATGATGAATGCCACGCATCTTGAATGCGAGAGTATCTTTATTACTATGGATTGTATTCCTCATTACATGTTTATTACTAATAATATAGCTAGATTTAAGGATAACTACAAAAAAGATAACACTTACCTTATTTATACCTATACACCGTTGAATATTAATCTATTAAGAAGTGTAATAACATGAAGACTCTTGCAAGTTTTTGTTGAGGTTGTGTGATTCCTAACAGATTCGAAATCATAATTGCGTAAGGAGTGAGTATCTGGAAAATGCCCAAACTTGTGCTTGACTAACCCTAGCCCATATGGAAGAGACCTTGTTCTCCCATAGGAAGGCACTTGGGTTTCAACCAAGTCATCTCTCACGGTAAATGTGATGAGGTGTTGAGTGAAAGACGTTAGGTGATAGTCACCATATAGAGATGTTGTTAATACCTTTATCGGGGACCATGCCTATATATTGATCAATCCTATGAAGTGTTCCATGTCCTAAGCCCTAGGCATCCGGTTACCTTTTTGTGGAGTCCGTTGCCGAAGCATGTCTAAAGACCTGGGTGATCCAATAGCTGGGAAGGAGCCTATAAGTGCCTATAATTGTACCACATTACACATTTACAAAGCTAGCTATCCCGTGTCCAATACCTAGTAGAGCTAAGGGGACTTCAATGCTTACTTCTTATCCCTATCTTTGCCCAGGGTAACAGGGTTTAACTTATTCAGGGGGGAGAGTGGAGCCTCGAGAAGCATTGGTGAGAGGAAGATCCTTGACCCCTCTTTATCAGGGTTTCAAATATTTCTTCAACATAAATGACAACGAGTGAGGCACAGATAAAAGACGAGAATAAGAAACAAACTCATTTATCTTTTTGATCATTTTGATAGAAAAGGATGGAGAAAGTGTTCAAAACAAACTCACATTTCTCAGTGGAAAAGAGGAGTTCCTTTTTCATCTCACATTTCTCATCAAGGAAAAGAATCATACTGAAAATGATCTTAACCCAACCCCTTCCTTCGTAAAGAGGTGTATTGTAAGCGATCTGAACCTGCCCCGAAGTGAGCCCCCATAGAGGCAAGTGAAGTTAGTGAGCCGTATGATGGGCAACTATCTCCTACAATTTAGAAAGGCCCAGTTGTTAGTTAGTTCCCCTTGGTTTAGAGGTCAAGAAAAAAGGGAATTAGGGTAAAACATTTGTAATTGTAACCCTCCGTTTTCATCACTATAGTGTTGTCGCAAAAGGCTTGTCAATGAAAGTTTTAGTGACATAATTTATTTATTTGTAACTAATCAATAGCTAGATAATTGGGGGTTGCATTTGTCACAAAAAAAATTAGCAATGTTGTCACAAAAAATTAGCAATGTTGTCGCAATAGGCTTGTCAATGAAAGTTTTAGTAACATAATTTATTTATTCGCCACTAATCAAAATAAAATTGGTGACAAACTGCATATGTCACATAAATTAACAATACTGACAAATTATTTTCCACAAATAGAGGTATTGTCACAATAATTATGCATACAATTTGTCACTATTGCTTTGACAAAAATATTAGAATTTGTAACAAATTTTAGCCACAAAGTTGAAACTTTTGCCATAAAATTTTAGTCTCTTATTGGCAAAAGAATGATTATATTTATTTGGGTCATAAGTTGTAGATTTATAGTGGCAAATTTTAAAATTCTCTATTTATTAGTGGCAAAATTTTAAAATGTCATTAATTCTTAAACCTATTAGTGACAACCATTAAAATTTACCATAAATGAAATTGATTATAGCTCTACTACATACTTTTGGTGCATGAGATATGCTCCTCTCAAAGTGCAATCTGTTTTTTGAATAAATTGAGACAAAATAAGGCCTTTGATTATGTTGTCAAAACAATATGTGTCGCTAAAAGTTTAAAATGTCACTGAAACCACACTTATTTATGAAGACCTACAATCACTTCCTTTATAGGCACATATTGAATAGCTTTCGATATCTATCCAACTACATTTGTTCTCTACTTTGACAGCTATTACTATCGTATACAACTACATTTGTTCTCTACTTTTAATTTAATTTATGTAAAATTTAATTTAAGTAAAGTAAATTATATTATTTAATTTATGTAAAATTTAATTTAATTTATTTTAATTATTTTATTTTTAGACAGATTATTTTGTAATAAATTATATTATATAAATAAATTTTTTTTTTTAATTTAATTTAATTTATTTATATGTTATTATATTATATTATATTATATATATTATTTACTATCACATCACATATTTTGCAATTGAACAATTGTGACAGAAATTCCGTCGGAAGTAGCAAATATGGCATTCCAAAGTTAACCACTATGAACAACATACAAATCATACAACATGTGTATATATAAAATATAACCCAAATTGATACATTCAATACACATTCAATAAGTTCGTATATAATATAACATATAACCCAAATTGATACAGAACATGCTACAATTGAATCTCATAATCAAAGCCACACACACTTACTGAATATGTGTATATATATTTATCTCCTCGGTATCAGATTATGGACATTATATATTTAATTGCACAAATCAAACACTAATTTGAAGATACAATACTCTAAATATCAACCCCAAATTGAACATTAAGCCTCAATATCAGTTTCATACCAAAAAAAATAAACCCTAAATAAAGCCCCAAAATCAGTTGCAACTTAATTGAAGATAGAAATTGTGTACCTCGCAAATTGTGCTAGGATCCGACTGATTGCCGCCGCTACCCTAAATTAAAATCATATATTTTCGACGAATGGAATATTCGTCAAAAATAGTTCTCTCGATATTAATATATTTTTCACGAAAATTTTATCGTAAATAAATACCTTTTATCCAAAATATAATTTGTGCTGGCGGAAAATGTTGGTGCACTTGGGTAGAATTTTTTTGACGAAATTCTGTATAAATTACAATAATTTATTTCAGTCAAAATTGTATTAAAATACATAATTTGATCCTTAATTTTCTCGATAACATGATTGATATATTAGATTGTTTCAAATTAATATTCCATCTATTGGCCTTTTATTAGTTAGTCTCCTTAAAGCTCTCAGACGACGTGCATTGAATTCAAAATTTTATTTTATCAATGAACACAAAATATTTCCTATTTTTGTTTTTGAATACAAAAATTTGACACATTATTTGAATATATAGAAACATAATGGGCATAAAGAGAAAAGTGCGAATATATTAATACGTATTCGATGGAAAAATCAAATATTCAGAACCTACACTGCTGCAACTTGTCCAATTGACCATCAAGATGTTTAGATTAGATATTTGGTTCCTGCCCGGCCCCATGACATAATCCACCGTTGCATATATTTGTATAAAAAAAGAAAATTAATTGAGATTTTGTGACGGATCTTTTAATTAGTAAAAGCAACAAAATGAAAAAAAAACAATAAAAATATTATGCTGCAGATTACATGATACAAATCGAAATAAGGCTTCCTAGATATATATACTATTATACCAAATAGTTTTAATACAAAATGTATTCGCAACACCAAATGTTCAAAGGTTCAGAAACAAGAATTAATGGACATTGTTGGGATGGAAAATTCTAGACTTATTTTAAAAAAAATATTCGTTAATTTTATTTATAAAAAAGATGAAAAAATATGACTCTATTTTACTTATATTTTATAAATGAGATAGAATTATACTCTTTTATTTTTTATAAAAATAAAATTTATGAGTATATTTTAATAGTAAATGTAGAAGTACTTTTGTTGGGATATATGCCCAAATCCCATAAATTAAAGGCTCAAGCTTGATACTCCTGAGACCTGAAGGCGCCACGTGTCACTGATTCTCATAACTGACGACGACATCTGAAGGACCCACTGGCTGACACCACGTTGCCCATGCAGAGCATAGGTCAGTGTAAGTGGGATAGCTCTTGGCACTTAGATGAACACGTGGATGGCTTCTAGCCTATCTTAGGCTGGATCCACCACATCCACCACCCACGTGGGCTCATTCCACGGCTTGATGGTACAACGAACCTACAATTAATAGCTAGAATACGCTAAAGGCAGGTTTACGAAGTTAAGATTTTTTTTTTTTGAAGACGTCAAGATATAATATTATAAGATCATGAATAACTTACTGGGGTAGAATATGCCAAAGGCACTTGTAAGGGTGAGTATAGTACAGTTTAGTGTGATTTGAAATCTAAATCGCATATAAAATCGCTTAAGTACGGTTTGACAAATTCAAAACCGCACATAAAATCGCTTGTAATTGGTGCGGTGTGATTTTGAATCGTGCGGTGCGATTTTATTTGGTGCGGTTTCGGTTCTAAAACCAATTGAAACAATTAAATTTTATGTAATTTAAATTAACAATTTAACATCACACAATATTAAATACCACTTTTATAACACACACAACTTTACTTATAATATCTTGTCTAAACAAAAGTAAAATAGAAGTTACATGAGGGATAATTCCAAATGGATTAATTAAAAATTTCTTTTCACATATGAAAATTCTAAACAATGATAATTACATGAGGGATAATTTCAAATTGATTAATTGAAGGGTAACTTCCATAATAATGCTTCTTGATATAGTTCATGTTGAAAATAGTCAAACAACGGGAAAATAAAAATGGTGCGGTGCGGTTTTTCCATGTGCGATTTTGCCTAGAAACCAAACCCAAACCGCAAATTCGATTTTTCAACCCACCTAAAATCGTCACATACGTCGAAACCGTTGGTACGATTTTAGTTGGTACGGTTTGTACAGTTTTTTGTGCGGTTTCGGGGCCAAATCGATTTTTTGCTCACCCCTAAGCACTTGAGCAAGGAACAAAGCCAAAAAAAAAATCTCAGAGGGACCAACGGACCAGTACATAATAATATTATAATGTTGTGGACTGCTGAGTGGTCTTTAATGACCATGAACTGCTACTAAGGTAGAACAGACATACAATGTCTGACATCTTGTTAAAAATAACGGGACACTCGAGGGGATCAGTCCTCTTATGTCCTATGTATATGCATAACATTTAGTTTTCTTGTTCAAATTCGGTTACCCGACAATATAAAAATCCCCTTTAACTAGGATTGTTCTTTCTCAGTCTTACTATAAGAATCCGCACCAGCCAATGATTTGGATAAGCTTGTAAAATGTTCAATTAGATGAATTTAAACATGCATTTATCTAGCCGAAACAATTAGCTTAGACATTCTTAAACAGTTCGTAAATAACTGAACCATAACCACTGCAAAAGCACTATGTGCGAATACAATAACAAATAATGAGGTGAAATAATTTTAGATAATTAATCCAATTTAAGCATCGTTAAATAACATCGAGTGTAGAATTTGCTCAACAATAATTTGAATAGCTCAATGTAAATAAAGTTGAAGAAACTTGCAACAATAGATACAAGTAAAGTCAAGAGAACTTGCAATGCAAATTACAAGTCAATGTGTAGAAAACTTGCCTCGTGCGTCGTCTACGGCTAACCAATTTAATTTAATAATCCTTGAACGGACCTAACAATTAAATCAGTTTGATCTTAAATTAGCATCATATACACATTAGTATGATGACCTTTATAACTTTTACAATCCACATAATTATCTAATTATGGGTATATAAACACATAGACGATATTATCACTATTTGATAATATTTCAAACACAAGAACCTATATTAATATTAAATATAGTCCATACACTTATTTAATATTATTAACAACTTAATAATATTTTATTAGTCTTGTAGTATTATTAATCATTTAATAATACCTTATTAATATTTTTATATTATTAATCATTTAATAATATATTAACAGCTCTATAATATTATTAACCATTTAATAATATTTCATTAACCTTATAATATTATTAATCATTTAATAATATGTTATTCATCTTCTAATATTATTAATCATTTAATAATATTTTATTAATTATCTAATATTATTAATCGTTTAATAATATTTTATTTGTTATCTAATATTATTAATTATTTAATAATATTTTATTACCTTATGAATATTATTAATTATTTAATAATATTTTATTAGTTATCTAATATTATTAATCATTTAATAATATTTTATTATCTTATTAATATTATTAATTATTTAATAATATTTTAATCATTAACCATTTAATAATATTTTATTAATTATCTAATATTATTAATCATTTAATAATATTTTATTATCTTATTAATATTATTAATCCTTTAATAATATTTTATTCACTTTATAATATTATTATACATTTAATAATATTTTAATGATTTTCTAATATTATTATATTAATAATAATATTTTATTGATTTTAATTATATTATTAACTCTTTAATAATATTTAACCTCTTTTACATATTAATTCAATTATATTAAATTTTAAAAGTATTTTTATTAAGTCCAAAAATAATAAAATACTTTTTGGAATATTTTTCATTTTCTTGCACGAACCTGACCCAACCCGACCCGGCTGACCCGGCCCGACCCAGTTCGGAGTTATTATTTTTCAAACAGAACGTTTCACTGCTGCGGCGATAGTGCAAAATTTTCCGTTACAGTGAGTTTCACCGCTGCGGCGGTGACACTGATTTTAAAACCCTAATTTTCTTATTTTGATCTCTTTAGTTCTAACATTGATAAAATGATACCTACACATCCAAATGACGCCAAATAAGTGTTGATGTGTTCCTAACTCCTTGTTTTACAATATTTCATGGTTCGGTCATCTTTTTGAAAACGTTATACACGAAATTTACCGATCGAACTACTTAGAGTTTAAAAACAACATCCTTTGCGGTAAAAACCATAACTTCTTTGTTATTTCATATTTTTGTGAGATTCGAGTTGTGTTGGCTTTATAACTCACTCATAAAACTTTCTAGCCATATAAATCAAGTATTTAACTTGTATATTTCAAAATGACACAAAACATAGCACATAGCTACTTAGGGTTTTATCGGTAAAGTATGATATGAACATTTATACTAATTTCAGGCTTTACACACATACCAAAATATGATATAAACGCATCAAACTATGAATATACATATATTACATAGATACATACTTCTAGACCATCAAAACGAGTTTTGATCGGTTAAAAATAGATTTTAACCGTTCAAAATCGTTCTAGATTACTAAAATAAAATAAAAGAAGGTTATAACACTTTTAAACCTTTGTGACTTGTGTGCTCTTCTTCTTCTCCTACCAAAGTATGTGATGATACTTGTGGACATTCACTAAGACCTTCCTCTAGCTATATCACTCAACACAAGTGTATTCTTTCTTTTTTCTCTAGAAAATGCTCACACTTTCTCACTTGTATTCTCTAGCAAATGAACTAACCAACATGAAACAAGTGTGGAGTATCCTATTTATAGCCATCTACTAATCTAGCATCAACTCTCCTAATCCACCAATGTTGGTGAAATTAAGGCTAATTGGTGCTTACTATTGCATGGATTGATTTGTGGAATGACAAGTGATTGACTAGGGTTGGTTTACCTACTATGACATGGAGCAATTTAGAAGCAACTAGGAAATCAAGCAATCCAAGTGGGACCCTCAAAAATCTCAGCAAAATGGGATTTAAATCACCCATTTTTGATTTATTTTAATGCTTTAATTATATATATATATATATATATATATATATATATATATATATATATATATATATAGGAGTATATGTAACAATGTTAACCAATTTTGACTTCCTATTGGGCTCCATGTTGGACTCTAGAATTAAATATATTGGGCTCCTCCATTTAATTTGATTGGGCTCAATTTAAATAACACATTGGGCTAACATTAAATATTCTAGGTTACATTTGATTAAATTAAGCATTTGGTTTGTTTAATTAATTACATGGACTAGTAGTTAAATTAATTACATGGGCTACTAGGTAAATGTAATTGACCTAGTTTAACAACTTATTTGGATTTAAAATATAATTCAATTAGATTTGCTTTAGTTAATTATACCCTATTGCTTCATTGCTTTAAATAAATATACACATACACAAGTATATCTATTTAATTATCTAATGCACAATTAATTAGTACAAAAAATTTAATTCATTGTTAATTATATAATAATTATAATTACAATGTTTAATGAAATTCGTGGTCATTACATTTCCCCCCCCCCCCCCTCCCCTTATAAGAATTTCATCCCCGGAATTACAAATTTAAACTACTCAAAAAGATTCGGATAGTTAGCCCTCATCTTTTCTTCAAGCTCCCACGCAGCTTCCTCAGCGTTGTGGTTCCTCCAGAGGATTTTGACATAATGTATAACCTTATTCCGTAATTTTTGCTCTTTCATATCTAGTATCTGGACAGGAATTTCCTCGTACGATAAGTCTTTCTCGACTTGTATTGGCTCATATAATATGACGTGTTTGTAGTCTGGCTTGTATGGTCGCAACACTGACACATGAAACACATTGTGAATATGCTCCAGTTCAGGAGGTAGAGCTACCTCGTACGCCACTTCACCCACTCTCTTTAATATCTCGAACGGTCCTATGAACCTCAGACTAAATCGGATCTTCCCCTTCCAGGGAGATACCTTCATAAACACAAAACTCCCGACTTCGAAGTCTCGCTTCTGTTGATGTAAATCGGCGTATTTCTTCTGACGGTCTTAAGCTGCTACTAGTCGAGCTCTTATTACCTTGATAATTTCTACAGTCTGTTGAACCAATTCCGGCCCCAACAGTCGACGTTCTCCTACCCCATCCCAACATAGAGGTGTTCTGCATTTTCTGCCATATAAAGCTTCGTAAGGTGGCATGCTTGTGCTTGCATGATAACTGTTGTTGTGTGCAAACTCAACTAGTGGTAGATAGTTTTCCCAACTGCCCTTGAAATCCATCACGCAGGCCCTGAGCATATCTTCTAATGTCTGAATTGTTCTCTCACTTTATTCATCGGTCTGCGGATGATACGCTGTACTCATTCTCAACTGTGTCCCCAATCTCTCCTGAAGACTTCTCCAAAATTTTGACATGAAGCGCGGATTTCTGTCTGACACAATCGATACCGGCACCCCATGTCTCGAAACTATCTATTTGATATACAGTTTAGCCAACTAATCCAACCTGAACTTAATCTTGATCGGCAAAAAGTGCGCTGACTTTGTTAGTCGATCCACAATCACCCATATTACGTCATATCCCTTCTGTGTTGCTGGAAGTCCTGCCACAAAATCCATTGTGATATGCTCCCATTTCCACTCAGGAATTTCTAACGGCTGTAATAATCCACTTGGTCTCTGATGTTCGGCCTTTACCCTCTGACAAGTTAGGCATCGGCTGACACATTCTGCAACCTCCCTTTTCAAATTCGGCCACCAAAAATGCTGACGTAGATCTTGATACATCTTCGTACTCCCCGGATGTACCGAGTATCTCGTGCTGTGGGCCTCTTGCAAAATCTCCTCTCGTAATTCAGGCACTAGCGGTACCCAAACACGATTTTCAAACCTTAGCAATCTCATGCTATCCTCCTTGAATTTAACCTCTTCTCCTTCGGTCATTCTCATTCTTATTCTGACACACTCCTCATCTTTGTCTTGAGCCTCTTTCACCCTATCTAACAGGGTTGGACTTGCTTCCACTTCCATTAACTCATTTGGATTTCTCACCTCCAACTCCATTCGAGTCATCTCTTGAACCAATTGTTCTTGATCTGTCAATATAAACAATTTCTCCCTGCTTTTTCTACTTAGAGCATCTGCTACTACGTTGGCCTTGCCGGGATGGTATAGAATTTCACAATCGTAGTCTTTGATCAATTTTAACCATCTCCGTTGCCTCATATTCAACTCCTTCTGTGTGAAGATATACTTCAAACTCTTATGGTCTGTGAATATCTTCATTTCTCTCCATACAAATAATGTCTTCAAATTTTAAGGGCAAACACTACCGCTGCCAGCTCCAAGTCGTGGGTAGGGTGTCCCTTCTCATAATCCTTCAACTGTCTGGACGTATACACAATGACCTTGCCGTTTTGCATAAGCATACAGCCAAGTCCCTTGTGCGATGCATCACTGTAGACCGTAAAACCTCCTATATCGTCCGGTAAAGTCAATACAGGTGCTTCACTAAGTCTTTTCTTTAGCTCCTGAAAACTTTTCTCACACTTCTCTGTCCATACATATTTCACCGTCTTCCTCGTTAAATTGGTCAACGGTGTTGCTATCTTTGAAAAACCTTGAATGAATCTCTGATAGTAACCTGCTAACCCTAAGAAACTTCTAACCTCTGTCGGCGTCCTTGGTTGTTCCCAATTCATCACCGCTTCAACCTTTGCTGGATCCATTGAAACTCCCTCCTTATCAATAACATGACCTAAAAATTGAACTCTCTCCAACCAGAATTCACACTTTGAAAACTTAGCATACAACTGCTCCTTCCGTAAAATCTCCAACACTCATCTTAAATGTTCGGCATGTTCCTCCTCCGTCTTGGAATACACCAAAATATTGTCAATGAACACGACTACAAATTTATCCAAATACTGCTTGAATACTCTGTTCATCATGTCCATAAATGCGGCTGGCGCATTCGTTAGTCCAAACAACATCACCAGAAACTCATAATGCCCATATCGAGTTCTGAATACCGTCTTGGGAACATCCTCCTTCTTGACTTTCAACTGATGATAACCAGTCCTCAAGTCAATCTTTGAAAAGTACTTCGCCCCTTTCAATTGATCGAAGAGATCGTCAATTCGTGGCAACGGGTACTTGTTCTTAATTGTTACCTTATTCAGCTCCCTATAATCCATACACAGTCTCATCGATCCATCCTTCTTCTTTACAAATAACACAGATGCTCCCCATGGAGAAACACTTGGCTGAATGTACTTATTATCCAACAACTCTTGTAATTGAATCATCAATTCCTTCATTTCTACCGAACCCATCATATATGGTGTCTTCGATATCAGTGTTGTCCCCGGTACCAAATCGATTACAAATTTTATCTCTCTATCTGGCAGTAAACCTGGCAGTTCATCAGGAAAAATGCCCATGAACTCCCTTACTACTGGTATTTGCTCCATCTCGGGATTTACCATTTGTGTATCCACTACGTGAGCCAAATACCCTACATAACCTTTCTTCAACAGTTTCTTGGCCTATATCATCGTCAGACATGCAGATTGTCTAGATGACTTGCTGCCATAAAATGCGACCTTAGACTTGTTTGGTGTCTTAAGGTGTATACACTTCTTTTGACAATCAATTACCGCTCCGTGGTTAAACAACCAATCCATTCCAAGTATAACGTCAAACTCCCCCAAACATATCGGAATTAAATTCACATTCAATTTCTGACCCCTGATTTCAGCAATTTCTATGTATATACCCTACATGAATCACTTCTTTATTTGCAACTTCTATGTTCATTGGGTTCTCTAGTTTTTCTCTAGGCAATTCTAACCGTCTAGCGAATTCATCAGACACAAATGAACAAGTAGCACCCAAATTAAACAATACATTTGCATTTATATCATTGATCGGAATAATACCTGACACCATGTCTTTTGATTCAACGGGGTCCTGCACCGTCATGTTGAAAGTCTGTGCCGTTGGTTTGTTCTGTGGCACCGGGCCTCTAATGGTAAGCTTGTTGTTGTTGTTGTTGTTGTTTCCCTTATAGACCGAACTCCTTCCGGTATTCTTTCTCTTTGGACAATCTTTCAACTGATGATCCATAGCTCTGCATGAGAAACAACCCTTCCTCTTTGGTGTGGGACAATTGGGAGTGATGTGCCCCTTTTACCCACAGTTATAACATACGTTCTTCCCCCTCATACATTCTCCCGTGTGGTTCTTCCCGCAGTTACTGCACTTGTTACTTTTCTTCGACTCATTTCCCTGGGGTGTCCCCGAACTCTTGTTGTTGTTGTTGTTCCACTTGCGCTTATTTGAGTTACTGCCCCCACTGCTATTACTTTCTCGGTTTCCTCCATCACCCTTCTTCTTGTTACGTTCCTGGTTATGTTTGTTAAGGACCTCATTTCCTCCTTCGGCTATTATAGATTTCTCTAGCAACGTTGCAAAGTTGGTAATCTGAAGAACAACGACCCTACTGTAGACCCATGGTTTCAGCCCCCTATTCAAACCTCCTTGATCACCTTGATTCAGTGTCCACCTGGTGTGGAGCAAATCTCACCAATTCGTTGAACTTGGCGACATAATCGGATACTGTCATACTACCCTGCTTAAGTTCCAGGAATTTGACTTTTATCCTGGCCTGTGTACTTTCTGGGAAGTAGTTCTCCAAGAACACTTCCTTGAATCGCGCCCATGCGATCGTTCCATCCCCTGCTCTACTCTTATTGGCCTTCCACCAGTGGTTGGCCTTCCCTTTCATCATAAAGGTAGCAAATGAGGTCATTTGCTCCTCCGCGACTCGTGCGATCTCGAAGACTTTTTCCATCTCCTCTAACCAGGTTTGCGCTTCTATAGGATCTGTGGTCCCTCGGAACTCGGGTGGTCCTATCAGTTTGAAGTCCTTAAAGTTAGCTAGTGGAGCGGCAGGGTTTGGTGCTCCAGTAGCTTCTACGTTGCGTCCGCAGAATGCTCCCATTAGCATTTCCATGAACTCTTGGACTGAGTTTGGTGGTACCCCTCCAGCATTCACTGCCTTTCGGGTGGTGGTGGGGGTAGTCGTTGATTTCTTCTCTGTGGCGGCATTTTCTGTGTAAAGAAAATTTAATTTATTAAAGTTGTTTCAATCTTTTTACTCTCGTTTTGTATCTTAATTAATTTAAACTAAAGTACAAATAATCATCTCGACACATATAAATATAAACGAAAATGCATTTATATTCATATGCTAAAATACAGTGCATAGCATTTTTATATCATAAGCATACTGCTATAAACGCTACTGACCCCGAAAGTTAAACAAAAGACGGGATCTAACATAATCATATCCCACAACTTCATAGAGTCGGGATTTACAACTTACTAACCCTCTATCAAAACAAAAGTTGGGTTTCTACTGCATCTATGTACATACAACATAAATAAAGAAATAATACAACTAACAGTGCATCCCTCGATGAACCGCATCGTCGTACTCCTCATCTCCGATAGCCCTGACCACTCCTCTACTGATGGTGTGCATGATCTGGCCCTCCTCAGCTGGGTAATAGTGTACCCTACTTTGAAATCTCCCAAAGGATGAGCGATACACATAACTAAGCCTATCCATCCTCACCCTCTTCTCCCTGACCTCGTCCTCCAGCTCTAGCATCTGCCCGTGAGCTGCATCCCTCTGGATCTCCATGTTAATCCTCGCATCCACTGCCTGCTGTAACTGGCCTCTCATGGCCTCCCTCTCAGCCTGAGTCTGTTGAATCTTCAACTCAGCTGCTACTAACTTGGCCTCTATCTCGGTCATCCTCGCCTTCAGCTCTGTGTTCTCGCCAGAGAACATGTAAGCTGTGTCCCTATACTACTCCTCAGTCTGCTGGTGAATCTGGTTCTGCTCCTCCAGGTGCTGAACCCTCTCCTCTAGCTCATCATTAGCCGTAGTCAAAGTATCGATGATGTCACTGGCGATAGTGCCCATGCCATCAGCGTACTCTGTTGGCTCCTCATCCTCAGTCTTGGACTCCTCCTCGCTGTACGACCGCATCACTCTGCCCCAGACGGGCTCCTCTCGGTCTCCCTCCTCGGGATCTGACTCTGGCTCCTTAACCGACTCTGGCTCCTCAACCAGTGCAGCCACCGACGGCTGTACGGTATCCATATGGATATCCGTATAGATCACCTCATCCACAACAGTACTCGACTGTCCTATCTCCGTCATCCTACAATCACACAAATAACACATGTTAGTACAGCAATAAAATATATTCATTGATGGAATGAAATGATATTTCATCATGTACATCTCGGCTCGATGGATTTTCTCAATCCATCTCCAAAAATACCCAACTTGATGAATCTCCCTGATTCATGTCCTAACGCACTCGATATGAGTTTAATACTAAGGTTATAACTTAGGTTTCGCAATCCTAACGTTTCTAACCTACGACTCTGATGCCAACCTGTGACGACCCCAAATCCAAGTTTTTTAACCTCGGGTTTGGTTCTCACTGTACAATACTTAACAACAATGAATACATAAATTGTATTCAAACTACGCGGAATAATACAAAAGGTTCCTTATCAAAAGGCTACACTTCCCAAGGTCTATCAACCTTAATCGTAACATTACATATCTTAAGGGAAATACGAAAGATTTACACAGTAATTACATAACAGTAATTTAAAACTAGCATGCATATACTAATTAACAACTCTATAATATTATTAACTGCTCTATATTAACAGCTCTATAATATTATTAACTATTTAATAATATTTTATTAACCTTATAATATTATTAATCATTTAATAATATGTTATTCATCTTCTAATATTATTAATCATTTAATAATATTTTATTAATTATCTAATATTATTAATCGTTTAATAATATTTTATTACCTTATGAATATTATTAATCATTTAATAATATTTTATTATCGTATTAATATTATTAATCATTTAATAATATTTTAATCATTAACTATTTAATAATATTTTATTAATTATCTAATATTATTAATCATTTAATAATATTTTATTGTCTTATTAATATTATTAATCCTTTAATAATATTTTATTCACTTTATAATATTATTATACATTTAATAATATTTTAATAATTTTCTAATATTATTATATTAATAATAATATTTTATTGATTTTAATTATATTATTAACTCTTTAATAATATTTAACCTCTTTTACATATTAATTCAATTATATTAAATTTTGAAAGTATATTTATTAAGTCCAAAAATAATAAAATATTTTTTGGAACATTTTTCATTTTCTGGCTCGAACCTGACCCAACCCGACCCGGCTGACCGGGCCCGACCCGACCCAATTCAGAGTTATTATTTTTCAAACAGAACGTTTCACCGCTGCGGCGGTAGTGCAAAAATTTCCGTTACAGTGTGTTTCACCGCTGCGGCGGTGACACTGATTTTAAAACCCTAATTTTCTTATTTTGATCTCTTTGGTTCTAACATTGATAAAATGATATCTACATATCCAAATGATACCAAATCAGTGTTGATGTGTTCCTATCTTCTTGTTTTACAATATTTCATGGTTCGATCGTCTTTTTGAAAACGTTATACACGAAATTTACGGATCGAACCACTTAGAGTTTAAAAATAACATCCTTTGCGGTAAAAATCATAACTTCTTTGTTATTTCATATTTTTGTGAGATTCAAGTTGTGTTGGCTTTATAACTCACTCATAAAACTTTCTAGCCATATAAATCAAGTATTTAACTTGTACATTTCGAAATGACACAAAATATAGCACATAGCTACTTAGGGTTTTATCGGTAAAGTGTGATATAAAAATTTATACTAATTTCAGGCTTTACACACATACCAAAATATGATATAAACACATCAAACTATGAATATACATATATTACATAGATAAATACTTCTAGACCATCCAAACGAGTTTTGATCGGTTAAAAATAGATTTAACCGTTCAAAATCGTTCTAGACTACTAAAATGAAATAAAATAAGGTTATAACACTTTTAAACCTTTGTGACTTGTGTGCTCTTCTTCTTCTCCTACCAAAGTATGTGATGATGCTTGTGGAAATTCACCAAGACCTTCCTCTAGCTATATCACTCAACACAAGTGTATTCTTTTTTTTTCTCTAAGAAATGCTCACACTTTCTGTCTTGTATTCTCTAGCAAATGAATTAACCAACATAAAACAAGTGTGGAGCATCCTATTTATAGCCATCTACTAATCTAGCATCAACTCTCCTAATCCACCAATGTTGGTGAAATTAAGGCTAATCGATGCTTACTATTGCATGGATTGATTTGTGGAATGACAAGTGATTGACTAGCGTTGGTTTATCTACTATGACATGGAACAATTTAGAAGCAACTAGGAAATCAAGCAATCCAAGTGGGATCCTAAAAAATCTCAACAAATGGGATTTAAATCACCCATTTTTGATTTATTTTAATGCTTTATATATATATATATAGGAGTATATGTAACAATGTTGACCAATTTTGACTTCCTATTGGGCTCCATGTTGGACTCTAGGACTCATCACGCCTGGAAACTCTAGTTCACTAAGAACCCTTCAAACCCAGCAGGTTTGGCTAATTTAGTCACTCGGACAAGGACACAACTGCCCTCTTCAAGTCCAACAGACTTGGCTCATTTAGTCACTAAGATAAGGACATAACTGCCCTCTTCAATTCCAATAGACTTGGCTCCTTGCATGTTGATAGATGTTGGATTTGCTACTGAGTTGTACTTTAAGTTCCATTGTCTTTAAATACTCAGTAGCAGGATGTGATCATTCCTGAAATGATATTGAGTTCGGCAATGATGCTTGACTTATTTATATGCTCAATATCTTCTTATGATCACTCATTGTGCTGCTAGGCTTTTGAACTTCAGCTCATTTGGTACTTGATAACTTCTCGAGACAAACTCCTGAGATGACTGTGAAGCTCCTTCCTTTAGGTACTCAGTTGTTCCTTCTTATCATAGACTGTCCATAGCTTCTCGAGATGGGCTTCTGAGATGACTGTAATGCTCCTTCCTTTTGGTACTCAGTTGCTTCCATGTCTGTATCAAGTTGGCGTTTAAGCTTCTCTCTACTATGTGCCTAGCAGCTCTGAACACTTCTCTTGTGATAGAGTTATTTCACTCTATGTCTTTCTCAATTCAGTATTAGTGTTCTGGTGGATCGTAGAGTGTTCTTCAGCATATTCTTCTTAGTTTTGCTCTACGATCTGTTGTTGTCCAGCATCCTCTCTTTTTTGTTTTTCAACAAAACTTCTTTCTTTGTTAATTAGCAAAGCCTTTATATCTTTGTTCATATTTTACCGTTGAAAGATCCGTTGGGTTACTTTGGCTTTGAGCAGATCCTTGATTTCTTCGATGTTGACTTTCTTGCTGCTTGTGTCAGTTCTTCTTCCCTTTTCTGACATGTTCTGAGATATCAAACTGTAGCTTAGTTTTCTCTGAATTTATAGCCGTTGCACTCCCAGAGTTGTTCAGTAAAGATTATTATATCCTTTGCTAATTAACCTTCTGATTCATCAATAAATAAATACCTTTCTTGACTTTTAGAACCAACTGTTCTGATGCATTCAGAGATGTCCCATTAGTCTGACTCTATTCACTATTTTCCTGAGCAGTGGGTCCTGACTTATAGTTTTTTAGGCACAAAGTCTTCTGTGACTCTGACATGCATCTGTATCTTAAAAGCACTTAATCCCTTTCGAATCTGGAAGAGAAATACATTATCTCCCCTCGCACCATATTGCAGTTATGATTCTTTGCTACTTCTTATATTGAATTCGTAGAGTGATTGTCTACTCATTTGGACTCTACGAATTCAGTTCCACTCGTTATTTGAAGTATGTCGGGTAAATGGTTGAGTTGGAGCGATCTTCTCTTTTACTCTGCGATATTGCTGTTGTGTTCAGATCGTAGAGTTTGTCTGCAGTGCTTTGCGTTATGATTTCGTTCTACTTAGCTTGTCCTTCTGCGTTAGTCGTGAAGTTGCTAACTGCAGTGCTTTTTAGTGGAATCGTTGAGTTGTTGTCACAGTTGGCACATCCTTTATTTCTACTCAACGATTGTTCTATGTGTAGAACAATCTTTTGTATTGTCTTTGACATCCGGTTCCACTCTATGATTTCTTCTAACTGTGCAAATCGTATAGTTCTCGTAGTGCTTGTTCTTCAAATTTACTCTACGATCTTGCAAGATTGATTGTATCGTAGAGTATATTTATTCTCTGATACAGCGTTAACTGATGGCTAGCTTAGCTGACTGTTCAACGATCGTAGAGTTCAGCTCTACGATTTGTACTTGATCAGTTCTTTAATTTAGCTTGTATATTCAGTAGACCTCTTGCACATCTGACTCTCTTTGATGATCGTAGAGTTATCCTAATAAGGAGTCGTATAGTTCACTCTACGATTTATACAGAATCGTTGAGCCTTCTTTGCTTGGAATCGTAGAGTTCGTTCTACGATCATATAGACTGATCAGATCTAACATAAGATCAACCTAACAGATTTGATCTTTTCTAACCAAGTCATTTCTTACATTATTACATCATTATATATGGAAAGGACTTTACAGACTCTGTCATACATAAATATAGCAATGATTCATTCTTATGCTACTCTACTTATATCATACATCTTTTATGCAGAGTGACTCCTACTGAAAGATCAACCTAACATTTCTGATCTTTAAAATCTAAGTCCTTTGTACACAAATATCTTTTAAAATGACTTTACAACATTTGAACCGAATAACTTTCATTTTCTTTTATAAGACAAGATAGTTTACAACAAAATCATATTTGTGTTAAACAAGTGTTTGGATTTACAGTATTTAGACATAGGTAAGATATCATACACACATGATCATGTAGACACATAATTTGATTAACATATAATCATTTTGTCACTTAAGCACATAAGCACTTTCAGAAAATCTACGCACATAATCACTTAAGCACATAAGCACATTAGCACATAAGCGCTTTGTCAGATACACATTGACAATCAACCATGTAAGCACATTTACCACAATCATTTTTGCACAACAATCATCATCATCAAATCAAAACAACCTTCAACATACCCTATTGATTCATTGCTTTAAATAAATATACACATACACAAGTATATCTATTTAATTATCTAATGCACAATTAATTAATACAAAATTTTTAATTCATTGCTAATTAGATAATAATTATAATTACAATATTTAATGAAATTCGTGGTCATTACATCTCCAGCCGCTAACTAAGTTAGCAGACAGAAAAAAAAAATAAAAAAAAAATACAAGACGCTAACTAAGTTAACGGGTAGAAGAATTTTTAATTTTTTTAAAAAAAGATAGCAATTTGCATTAAAAAAAATTTATTCTTCCAAATCGTTAACTATGTTAGCAGGTGGAGAGTGAATTAATAATTTTTTTTATTTTTAAAGTACTAAATTGCATTAAAAAAAATTTGTTATTCCAACCCGTTAACTATGTTAGCGGATGGAGAGAGTAAATATATTTTTTTTAAATTACCAACTTGAACTTGCATAAAAAAATAAAAAATAAAAAATAATAATAATTTCCTATTTCAACCCGTTAACTATGTTAGCGGATGGAAAAAAAATTTAAAGCTAGTTCAAGTTGGTTCTTTAAAAAATAATAATAATAATAATAATAATTAATTCTCTCCACCCGCTAACATAGTTAACGAGTTGGAATAGAATTTTTTTTTTATGCAAGTTCAAGTTGGTACTTTAAAAATTGTAAAAAAATCATTCTCTCCACCCGCTAACATAGTTAACGAGTTTAAATAGCAAAATTTATTTTATTTTTATTGCAAGTTCAAGTTGGAACTTTAAAAAAAAATCATTTTCTCCACCCACTAACATAATTAACAGGTTGGAATAAGAATTTTTTTATTTTTTTTATCATTCTCTCCACCCGTTAACATAGTTAACGGATTGGAACATGATTTTTTTTTTTTTTTTTATATATACAAGTTCAAGTTAATACTTTAAAAAAAAATATTCATTCTCTCCACCCGCTAACATAATTAACAGGTTGGAATAGTAATTTTTTTTTTATGCAATTTGGTACTTTAAAAATAAAAAAAAATAAAAATTATCAATTCACTCTCCACCCGCTAACATAGTTAACGGATTGAAAGAATAATTATTTTTTTTTATGCAAGTTGCTAATTTTTAAAAAAAAAACAAAAAAAAAATATTCTTTCCAGCCGCTAACTATGTTAACGGATAGTACATAATTTTTTATTTTTTTTTTGCTAATTATAATACCCACACCGGAGACATCTCGCGACAGCTACAACCATCTAACCACTTGTGGGGTCGTTAATTGCATGTGTTGGAGGCTGAGACATACCAGATACTCCATGCAGAAGGAATAGACATCACCTGTCCTATTTTCTTTCGTCTTTGATGTGCTGCTCATATCTCTTTCTATTCTATTCTAGAGCAGCCACTGCTTTGAAGCATATTATTCGCTATTAGAATTATTATCAATAATTCAACCATGAAGGCACCTTTGCTTTTCAACCACTTATTTGTTTTAGGGCCTTTTCATAATTGAGTTTACAAATTGTCCTTTTTTTTGTTTTCCTTTTTTTTTCTGTGTTGCTCATTTCTTCTTTAATTCCATATGGGGACTAACCTTTTGTTTTTGAACAAATTTGACACAAATTTATAAAAAGAAAGTAGGAGAGAGTATAGAACAACTTCAAATCTTATTCATACTATCTACTTTATGTAATAATGGATTCCATACAATTTTGGTGTAAAATTTTTTGAATCATGATAGTGCAATGCAATTTTGGTATTTATCTCTGAACCACTGATGTACCGTACTTTTTCTTGAACTGCTATATATATACATGTTTATTTTAATTATATCTATATATTTCGTAACATTATTATTTTCTATAGAATTATATATAGTCATAGATTTACTCAAATGTAAATTTTTATTATCTTTTACTTTTGCATATCAAAAGTTAATTTATAAATATTTTTATATATAGTTGATATACATTAAAACTATAACAGTGTTATCTTAATTTTAATTGAACTTATATTCATATGGTACTTGTTTATATTTCTTGAGTTATTTTAATGAATGCTATTAAAATGTGGGTTGTAAAAATATTAAACTAATTTAATTAAAATCAAGTTAAAATATTATTAATTTTTGACCCGTGCAAGTTGGTGCGTTTTTAGTATAAAAAAATCTTAAATCCTTATCGGTTAGGTGTGGTTTCGGTTCAAATTTTTTTAAGACAGATTCTATTTCAAATTATTAAAAAATTGAAACCGCAATGCACCATTGCTAATTTTCCATCCCTAACAAAGAGCAATTTGTTGGATATATACTGCATGCAAGTTGTATTCATATTCCCAACATTGGAGATTTTGGATACCTACGCTCCGAAAAAAAGTGAGTGATATTTGAGAAAAGCAATGTCTTGTTGATGGCTCCTTTAATTAAAAGGTGAAAGTCATGTGTCCTAAATTGGAGACGTGATCCCACTCTCCATGCACCATATATGGGATGGGGACCAACTTTTTTTTTTTATACAGGTTTTACAACATTTATTAAAGAAAAGTACTCACTATGTCTTTTTTAATTAACGTTTTAAGGTTATTATTTTAAAATTAATAAACATTCATAAATTAATATTTAGGTAAAAATATTTTATAAATAAAATATTATCATCCGTTTAATGCACACCGTTAATGCATTAATGCTTTAATTAGAAGTCCAACTTCTTTGATTAAGATAAATCATCTTTATTAAAATACTATAAACTATATGATAATATCTTCAAATTATCATAGGTTATAAATCATTATATCTTTATTTATATATATTATATATGATTTATATCTTCTGTATATAATAGTTATTTATACACATAAATTATAATATATATATATATATATATATATATATATTTGGATAATTATATAAACAAAATAATGACCATTTAATGAATGACAAATGATGTACTTTTATTAATAAATAAATAAATATATATATATATATATATATATATATATATATATATATATATTTGGATAATTATATAAACAAAATAATGACCATTTAATGAATGACAAATGATGTACTTTTATTAATAAATAAATATTTAACATAAATAAACATTAAATTAATAAATAGGATTTTTATACAATATCCCCATGCTGCAACTTGTCTCCTCCAAGCCATTAATGGTTTTGTATTCTCTTCCTTCTTCCTCTTGAGAACTTTGTGGTCTTAGAACTTGAAGACCATTTTCGACCTTTATGATCTTTCCTCTCTTATCATTCTGGCTCTGTAGCTTCCTCGCTGTCTCTATATCTACACCAAAAGCATCGGCCAAATTCTCAACATCAAAACCCTGGATAATATTGTTTGATGGACGGTCTTCGCACTCATGCAAACTTCTAGGTTGCTGCTGAGCTTGTGGATTGCCGGCTAGGTAGAAATTCTGTCAGTTACATAAACATGACAATTTGTCAGGACAGAGTGCTAGAGAGAGAGAGAGAGAGAGAGGAGAGTATTATACTCCCATACTAGAAAGATATCACTTTTTAAAGGTTTTTGACACAACACTGAAAATATGTTCATACATTAAACTTACAATATGAATTTATTTTCTAAATATATAATATATTATGTTTTAAATTATACCAAAATTCAATATATAAATATGTTCTTGAGATGTATCAAAAAATCCCAATATAAGAATGAATAACTATTATTTTCAGGATGGAGTTAGTATTATTTACTTACTCTAGGTTCTGGTCAAGCTGGTTGGCATTGTTACCAGTGTCATGTATAATGAAAAGAACAAGTTGGTTGTTGCCATCATTGTAGGACCCTTTCTGGCTGGCAAAGCGACGACATCTCCTTGACGGAATTGATGAACCTTCTGGTGGCGATCCTTGAACCTTTGGCTCTTTTGTCTTCCTTCCTGAGTTTGCTGGACTGAGTGGTAGGTTTCTGGGCAGCCAGGATACATGATCCTTATTATGCACCTGTTCATATGTAATACATAATGGGAAAGGTCTACAAACAGAATATTCCAAACATAATTCTCAAAAGAAAGATGTACCAATGGTATTTTTGAAATTAAAATCCTAAGAAATACATACTGATTTAAAATACATAGACCGCAAGTAAGTCACGTCTTTCTGTTAGTAAAATTTTGTATTGATACTCTGTTTGTAAGTTCTCGTGATGTAAAGTATTATGTGTGTGTGTGTGTGAGAGAGAGAGAGAGAGTTCAAGAATATGAAATTCTTTTTTAGTAAATTGCCAAATATTTATGGAACAAAAAGTTTTAAATGACAGATTCTCCAAAACCCAGTTCTTGGGTTTAAGCAAAAATGAGCTAACCTAAGCTAAGGTAAGCCCAGCAAAAGAAAAAGAAAAAAAAAGAACAAAAAAGAAGAGCTAGGTTCTTGTTCTCAAAGAGCCTAGTTCAAAATCTGACAATTGCAAAAACATGTCAATCAGAAAAATATAAATACATGGCATGAAAAATTATCTCTATGAAAAATTAATCACATTAAAGTGGAAAGAGTTAGAAATCTAACCTCGTTGGACAAAGATTATCATGGGTGTACTGTTGAATGAGGGCAAGGAGAGGCCTCTCAGCTCGATAACATGAAGAGTTGCGGTCACTCTGCACACTGCATCTGGTCGTTATTCTCATCCCATTGTTCAATGACTACAGCCTCGTACTGGAATTTCCGGTGGGGCTTAAGTAGATTAAGGTTGCTGTTGCGGTTGATAATATTGAGTAGTGGCTAAGCAGCTATGGCCCAAAACAATAAGGCAGAAAGTAACAGAGAGCAAGGAAGAGTTGGCCATGGTGAGATTGCTAGCTTATCACTATTGCTTGATGATGGCAAAAGCATGGAATTGCAGGGAATTTATAGGAGGATAAATAGAGTAAGGGAGTGACACCTGTGAACTGAGTTGAGAAGAAATATTTGTACTTCTGTCCAATTTACATGGCAAATTTGGCCAGCATTCCATCTTTTGCATGAATTTTTGTCACTTCAATACAATTTGAGGACTCGTGTTGCCACATAAGTTTTTTTGTAACAGCAAAAGAAGCTGACAGAGTCATGCAGACTATTCTTGGCTAAGTGACAAATAAAGCCTAGAAAAGATTTGTGGTTGAGGTTTAGATGAAATAACTTCAAACAAACAATTATGGTCGAGGCTACGTGGATGAAAAGGTGACACCTATACTTGGAACTCAACAATATCATCTGTTTAGATGACAAAATAAATTCTCAAATACAAAATTAGTATTTGGACGACAATTCTAAGATGGAATAAAGTTTCTGATCATTCTCACAGAAAAAATCAAACAAAATACATTATTAACCCATCATATTTGACGAGTTGTCCTTTGAATGAATTGCTAAGTATACAGTGTCAAAGTGGATAGAGTTTCCGAATCTACACTCATACTTTAATACAAAATTTCATTTGAATTAGACTTGGGAGTGGATTAAGACCATACATCTCACCCTCAAATCTTAGACCAATTTCGTGATTCAAACATTGAGATAAACCAAGATATAAAAAAGATTTTCAATTGATTGAAAATGTAACTTATCTTAAACGATGTATAGCTTATCTTAAACTTATTAATGTAACAGACTCTTCATACTTCTGATCGCTGCAGTTTTGAAGTATATGACTTTCAGGGTGGTTGTGATTGGTCGCACAAAGGAAAGTAAAGTTTACACCAGTGATAATTCAATAGAACTTTCAACTTGGGTTGAAAATTAATGTAACATGCATGCGCGTATTCACAATATTTCTGTAAAGAGATGGAAGAGTGTAGAATTCATACTCAATTAAATATCCTTAGCACCCGGGCAGACCATAAGCATGGCCGGACCGGGCCAAGGCCCCACCCCAAATTTTAATTTCTTCTATGTAACTATTGGCCAAGGCTTTTTTTAAATTAAAAAAATACCCCCTTAAGTCCAAAATTAGAGAGATATTTTCCTTTTTTGTCCATTCTATAAATAAAGATATATCTCTATTTTGAATTATAAAGTGGCATGAAATTCCTAACTGACACAATCCTCTACATCAACCGAGGATGAGATTTTTGATTACTTGGCTAAAGGGATTGATCCAATTCAAATTGCTATCAAAATCTGTTCAAGGAAAACTTTGTAATTTGGCTCAAGTTAATTCAAGGGGAATCAAGAGGAACTGAACTTAGAATAAATAACATGAGTAAAGTCTTAATGGATCAATTAAGTAGCAGCCTAAAATGGTCAAGTTCAGCAGCCCACAAGCAAGTATACAAATTAGACATGTCTGCAGCTTAAAGTCTAAGGTCGGCTGTCCCAAATAAAGCTACAATAAGCAGTCCAACAATAAGCCAACCACAGCAGCTCTAATTTCCACACGGTTAAACTTTAGGAAGGCTATCCGCGGCTTCTTCTTTCCCAAACCTCGGCAACTAATTGTCCAACAGCGGCAAGGATTCACAGCCCTCACACGAAAATTGGGTTCCATAACGCGGCAACTCCAGCAATCCTTTCTACGGAAGGAAAGTCTGCAGGATTGCGGCAAAGAAAGCTTAAACCAATGCACGGAAGGATTCATGGTTATTCACGCGGCAGTTCTCAATTCTAGCAAACATCGGCAAGCTGTTCACTCGTGATTCAGGCTCTGAAATTTCAGCAAGGAATCCAAGCTAGCCTTGGCAGTTTCAATTCCTAATTTGCGGCAATCCTAATTGGTTCAGTTTTATACTTTGAGGCAGATAGCAGGTTAGATCACGGCATAAGACCATTCAAGTTGCGGCAGTTCTTACACTCCAAAGCACGGAGGGAATTGCAAGACAATACACGGCAGAATCATAGCTTCAAAGGAGGCCAATCCTAATCCAAAATAAGGCAGGAATCATATGCGTTTAGAAAGATCAAATTGTGCAGCAAGATGATTCCAAATCAGCTTTGGGTTGTTGGGCATGCGTGGCTTCTAGAGGACTGAAGTTCGCTAATTCTATAAGGTTCAAAGAGGCGTGGATTAAAGGCTATCTAGAAGCTAGAAAACGCAGCAAGAAACAAGGATTTAATTCTAAAGTAATTAGGAATTGTATTTAGTTCGGATTTCGATTCTAAGTTTAATTTTGATTGTTATGTAATTAATTTTCCTTTTGTTTTTAGAATTTGGATTACTTTTGAGTTGTATGAATAGGGTATAAAGCTGATGTATTTCATAATTCATTCATTCATTAATAAAATTGTATAATTTTCTCTTTTGGTTCGTTGATGAACTGCTAAATTTATCAAGTACTTTTGTGCGTTCAATTTAACTTATCAATCAACAGTACATACTTGATTGTGGCGTCTTCTATCTATCTTTCTTCGGTATAAGCAACGGGCCGAGATTCCATTCAACACCAATTTCAATACATCATTCGTCAATTGTACTAAGTTTCTCGCTTCAATATAAGCGAAGGGTTGCGGTGTCGTTGGTGTTCCACCAATACCAAGGTTCTAGCTTCAATATAAGTGAAGGGTTGCGGTATCGTTGGTGTTCCAACAATACAACTTTGCTAGAAACGATATGGGCGACGACCACTTAACGCAAGTGTGTCGAGCAATCTATCATTAACATGTCATTCTTTTTATTTTTAGTTGATTGACTATTATCACGTCACCACTACTATATTTGTAACTAATGCTAAAGATAAATTTGAAGAATAATTTTTTTTTATCGTTGCTTAACAAATTTATCTGTACGTAATGATTATACAATGATTTTTTATAAAATGGTGGGTTCCATATTTTAATTTTCCTATGGGACCCATTATTTTACAAAGAATCATTGTATAGATCAATACGTATAACAAAATTATTATTTATATTAGCAATTGTTTTTTATTTTCTTCAAAAATTTGTTAAACTATTGACTTTATATTGTCTTCTTTTGCTTATTTTTGTGTTTCACCTCTTTCTTCATACACAAACCAGAATGATTTTAAAAATAATAAACATTCCTTTTTTACTTGGTGATTTGAAAAAGGGTGTTTTCTTCTTACTGAAAATCATTTACTTTTTCTAATAGAAAAGATATTACTATAAGCATTTATGCCCACGCGTGAGAAGGAGAGTGATTATTTTCTTATGACTAAAGTAAGTAAAATATCATTTCTTGACTATTATTTGGAACATAAATGAACAAATATTACAAAAATAAATAGTCGAGTTGAAAGAAAATAACTAAAAAGTAAATTCAAGACAATATTTTACTATTGTTTTGTAGGTACTCTTCTTTTGACCGTGGTATACAGTATTATGCTTTTCTTATGACTAAATCAGGAAAAATATTGTTTATTAATCATTATTTTGGAACACAAACGAGCTAATAAGAGAGAAAAAAAATAATTGAGTAGAAAGAATCTAAAAAGTAAATCCGAGTAAATATTTTACTATTCTTCTGGTCATGATGGAGAGTATTATGCTTTTTTCATCAAAATCCTATAACACTTACTAGGATGACCTCATAGTTAAAAGATAGCAATTTTGAGTTCTTGAACAAACGAGGATTTTTTCTAATCTTCGCACAACTAAGTCAATCAACCAGAAGCCAGGAAATATATATATATATATATACACACACACACACACACATACATGAAGCTCCTTGGGGGCTACAAAAAATTTGAAATTCTTTTTAGCTTGTAAGAGTTTGATATTCTTTCTTCTGGTCCCCAAAATATTTATGAAAAAGTTAAGCATATCGAAAATACTCTTTGGAAGAAAAAAAGAAGAAGAAATACTCTCTTCGTTCCAAAATATAAAATTCATTTGATTTTTTTAAGTCAACTTAAAACATATGGAAATTCTGTAAATATATCACTTCTCCCATTTTCTAAATTACATTATACGGATATCACAATTTAGGGTCTCTTTTCGCCACGGTCTATACTAGGTCCTTATATACTACAATACAACTAGGCTACAGTTCAACCAAAAAGTACAAAATTGCCTACAAAATTTAGGCCGTTAGCACTGCCTTTGGACCTCTGATAACTTATTCATGGCCTGACAACAAGTATGTTATGCCCCCTCTTGGCGAAAAAACATTGTGGCTTCATTCTTGTATATATATACAGTGTTCCGCTTATTCCTCACCTAGATGCTAGGCGGGTTCTCTACCACGTAGGTTTGGATGCGCACCTAGGCCCTTGCCTAGGCAGAATTAGACATCTACCGCATTAACTTAATAAAGGTTTTGAAACTGTATAATACTTGAAATAAATTTTTTAAGAATTAAAAGATTGTTTTATGGTAATTTTTCATGTAAAAATTTAAAAAGTTACATCTACTATGTATGCTTTATATAATATAACAAGTATATAAAATAGAAAAATAAATAAATAAGACCGCAAATGCCCAATATGCCTAGGAAAATGCGTAGGCACCGCCTAGGTGGCCTAGGCGCTATGTGCCCCCTCCGTCTCCTAGCAATTTTTAGAACATTGTTTATATACACGCACACACATACACTCACATACATACATATATATATATATATATATATATACATACATATATATATATATATATGGGAGCCGATCCACGGCAAATAGATACTATATAACAATTTTGGGCAAATACCATCACTGACACACGATTTGGAAAGCAACGGACCAGATTAATTAAATGAAACCATGCGTCCGCTAGTTCAACTAGCGGACGGTTTAATACAATTTCCGGACTAAAATATCCCCCAGCATGGCTAACGACGTCGCATTGCAACCTCTCACGCATATTTTCTCCCCGTCCGCTACTTCAACTGGCGGACGTTCCATATCATTACACCGAGCATCAAACGACGTCGAACAACCCAAAGCTTTCACTGCCATCTTACGAGATTTGGGGATAAAAATAAGTTACCCTAGTTTACAGGAACAATCCAGCGATTTCAGAGCATGCGACGAGCGACCCACATTAAATCCTTCCATCGACGGCAACAACGAAATAACTTGGCAGAAATCGTTGAAGATTTGTGATACAAATCGAGCTTCTCAATATTTAATCGGTAAGTTCTTCCTGTTAATTGCAAAATAATTCTGCATTTTAGTTGAATAGTACTGTATGTGGAATGTCTTGGTTGTGTTTGGGACTGAAACTTCTACTGTAAAGGTTCATAGCAGTGCACTACACAAAATGCACATAGCTCAGTTATCATATTATTTGTTAGTAATCATCATCCAGCTGTGGCAGAACATTAGAGAGCATGGTACCAATATGTAGCTGTTCTGCGTCACATTGTGTTCAGGCCAAGAATCCATGTAAAAATAAAAGACCATAAACTTGCTCAAAAATGTATTTAAAGGTTTATATGGCATACCATTTTCAGTTATGTCAATATCTGGCGTCCATGTTTTTTTGTTTTGTTGTTGGAATATTCACAATAGTAAAATTTTAGCAAATTATGTGGCAGAGTAAATTTTAATTTTAATGTTTACAACTTGTAAACTAAATTTATTGTCATAACCTGCATTTCATTTTTGGTGATTTGTTTGAAGTTGTTACTTATGATGTTTTGTGAATGCTCTACAGCTGTCACGTTTGAAAGTTAGAACAAGGACTTGTGTTTGTTTCAAACTATTTTAAGACTGTTTACCGTGTGGTCCATTAAAAGTTGGACCACATCTCATCATGGGGAGAATTTGTTTCACTTCATAACATTACATTAGAATTATGTATCTTATTTCTTACCAATATTCATGTTTATTATATTTTGCTCATATCCAACATTAGTTGGAATTTTTTACATTGTTTAGTAGTTGACATTGTGACGAATATTTAGGTCATCTATGGATATTAATCCCGGACCTTATAATCCTATTGTTTTATGGGATCAAGAAAATCATGTTTCATCAGATTTATGGCGCAATATTGTAAGTTTTTTATTGTATACATAATTTCACTTTAATAAACGTTTGTTAGAAACATTCATGTTGTTACAATTTTTATTTTTATGTTGTTGTGCTTGTAGGATAGGGGTGTCTTAGACATATGTCAAATGTCTGCAAAATTACATGAATGGAATTTGACTGCACAACAAGAATTTCTTCTGGAAAAATTAGGATTTGGTATATTTTGTCACCAATCTATAGTCTCAAAGCACGATGCATCTCTTTTATCTGCTCTAGTTGAGCGTTGGAGAAGTGAAACAAATTCGTTTCACTTAAATTGCGGAGAGATTAGCATTACACTAGAGGATGTGGGATTTTTATTCGGGCTGCCCATTTTAGGAAAACCTCTAACTTGTGGAGAGCTTGAGCATCCTAAAAACTATTTTGTAAGGGTTTTTGGACAACAAGCTGCTGTAGATGATTGGGAACAATGCTATAAAAGGGGTGGCATAAGTTTGACTTGGTTAAGACATAGATATGGACAGTTACCTGAGGATGCTACTCCAGATGATGTGGTAAAACACACTAAGGCATATTTGTTGTACTTGTGTGGTGCTATTTTGTTTCCAACCAAAAGTAAAAACATTGTCCATCCTAGATATTTGTTGTTATTGGACAGATTAGAAGAGATAGTTACATATGCTTGGGGGGGCAGCAGTTTTAGGGCATTTGTATAGGGGGTTGCATGAAGCTACTCGCAAAACAGCCACAAAATTCACAGGATGTGCAACCCTTCTTCTGATGTGGACACATGAAAGGTTCAACATTGGTCGTCCTACCCCTAGGCCTAAGTCGCAGAAGTTGATACCTAGGGCATTATCGTGGGCATACTATTATCTTGATCCTAATGCAAACGATTATCAGCGTCTAAAAAATCCACATCACCATCTTATATTTTACCGAGGAGAATTTGATGATATGTTGGAAACAGATGGTGTGTGGCGTCCATATCAATCATTCGATAGACGTTTGGGTTGGGACTTTTTTGAAGCAAGGTTAGCTGGCACTGCACGTATACCTTTAATACACTATGATACTGTCGAGTTCCAAATGCCTGACAGATTCATGAGGCAATTTGGATATTTGCAGTCTTACCCATATAATGCTGAAAACATGGTTGAATTAAGGGCAGAAAATAAATTGTTTGAGAAAATAAATTATGAAAATCATCGAGCGAATTACATTCGAATGTGGGAAGCGTACATGGAGACTTTAGAAGGGCAAGTGTTGGAAGCTTTGCAACATATATCTACCGAGGATTATTTGAGATGGTACAGGGAAATTACTCGAAGACGGATACACCATCCTCCAGCCTGCAGGGTTCAAGGGGCAGATTATGAGCCACGAACATTCATTGACCAATATGCTGCTGTAAACAGTGTAAGTTGTTCAATTTATAATATTTATATGTAAAATATTGAGTTTTATATTGATTTTCTCGTTTTACTAATACAATATTTGTTTTTTTTTTGTAGCTTGAGTCTGCAAATTATATATTTGAAAAGATGTTTACAATTGAACAGCCCCTAGAATTTAGAACCATGTACCAGACATGGTTCAACACACTCTACCAGCCCGTCATGAGTAACTACAAAGGGGTTCCAATAAATCCAAATTCAAACCAACCTATCTTTGGAAACATTGAGATTGACATGACGGGATCGCAGCCTCCGGTTGAAGAGTCTCAACCTGTCGTTGGTCCTTCAACTGGACATGGTACAAAACTCCCTGTCAGAAGGAGGACGGAGGGCACAAAACACCCTCATTTCTTTAAGGAGTTAAAGATTGAGAAAATTACGTGGCTAAATATTAATTGGTTTAGTCCAACTTACGATTCTTCATTCTTTCCGCATATACATCCACGTGGTTTATACCAATTGCAATTTATAGACGTGAACTCTTTGAGGCCCACTGGTTGGTTATGGTCACACATATTGGATGCATATTTGGTGCTATTGAGAGATAGAGAAGCTAATATGTGGACCGAAGGAATCGAGAGATGGGCATTATTTTATTTCATGCCTACATATTTTGCGGAGTTGGCTACCGAACACTTGCCGAGTGGGGGAGGTATTAAGGCAACCACACGAAAATTTTTAAGAAGTTACATCAAACCTGAAGTTGGTTCCCCAATACACGAGTGTGATTACATATTTATTCCAGTGGTGAACAATAGCAACTCACATTTTGTATTGTTTGTTTGGAGTGTTAAAAAATGGAAAATACAGCTCCTGGATCCTCTATATGATGACAAACCAGCCATGCCATTGTCGCAATTATACCAAAAATATTTCAAAGTTGTTGTAGGTTCATTATTATCCTATATTTTTTTGGTATAACAAAGACGTGTAGTGGAATACTTAATTTGTGCGTTTGTCTGGTATACAGGTCGATGTAATTCCTTTGCTGCTTCGTGAGGCAAATCCAAATGGAAATTGGCCTAAATCAAAGCCGAAAGTTAAAGTATGTGTGAATAGGCCAACGCAATGGAATTCAGACGACTGCGGTATATATGTAGCAAAGTACATTGACTTTTTCTTGCACAGGATTGACATTACCAAAGAACCGAGGTGGAGTGCAAACGATGCTAATGTATTTAGGTTTAGAATTGCGCACGAGATTAGGATGTGCAAAGCTAGAAACATTCCTCAAGCTTACCTTTGTAATGAACAACCGTTATAATCGAGTTGAAAGTCTAATTTTTTTGAATGTATATATGTTCATTTTTGACATTACATTATTAATTTCATCCTTTAATATTCTCTTCTTTATTAATTCCATTTTTGACATTACCTTCTTTTTTGACATTACCTTTAATTGGAGTGGTACAAATTTGATGGAATTAAAACCAGACACTGAGTTTGTTTTGTTCCTTCTTGGTATCTTATTGACCCTGGAAGCTACATATGTAAATTTTCTAACTTGTATTTACTATTGATCCTGGTGCGACTTGTAAGAAAGAGTGATGAAACTTGTCACTATATGTGGTATGTTCTAGATATTATATTTGATACTCCATAATTGGTTTATTGATGCTACTTTCGTTTTTTCGTCTACAAGTGTTGAAGAGGTGTAATGCTTTTCTTTGTTATGTAACTTTGTTATTGCTGTTTGTTATGTAGGCAGTTGATGCATTTACTCTATCCCCATTCAGTAAATTGTAGACAACCTCATTGTATATTGAGTGTAGTAGCATTATAAAATTATACACATTTGACCCATTCAACTGTTGTTATATATCAATTTTATTTGAAACGGATGTTCTAGAACTCTTCTTGTCTGTTGTCAAATTTCTTAGTTATGGTATTTGAAGTAACTTGCGTAGGAATTTTGTTTACTTTATTGATTTTTTTTTGTTTTTTGTATGCTTAACGTGAGTATCAAAACAGCCCCCATTGTTCTAATGTGTATAAAGGGGTTCCAAAGGTTTGATTATTCTGTTAAGGGATATGTTTGTACTATGTGTTTGATTTCAATAAGTTGTTATTTTTTGAATTACTTGTATACATACTCTCGGTTATTTATTTCTCGAAATGCTCAAGGGGATTATTATTTTTTTCCCCTTAATATAGCTGAGGACTTCTATATCAATTGTTTGGATAAATTATGTTGGATTCAGTTTCCATGACTTGTCACTGATTCTTGTTTTTTCCCACTTACATTCATTAGTTGATATGTTTCTATTATTTTATTTTTATTTTTTGCAGGGGTATTGAGCTAGAGGTGGCCATTCTCCAAGTTATTTAAAATTCCATCGACACAATCCACCTTGGTGCTGATTCCTGGAAAGAATCTTGGGCTAATTGACGAACCTGTATACATTGCACATCATGTTGTTTTCATGTGTTTGTGTGTAACTATATATATAGATAATGAAAGGTACTGTTTGCTGGTGCCCCCAATGTCATCAAATTTGGGACGGATAATGGTTACACAGATCATCATTCCACTTGACCTCTGCTGTCAACCCCCATTGTTCAATTTGCTTAGCTTCTTGTTGCTTATTCTTTGTTGGTACACTCTGCTCTCATGCATTATGCATACAACCAAACGAACCATTTCTAAGGAATCGATACTATTACAACTTACTCAAGAACCATCAATCTTGTATAAGGAATCGTTAGCATGGATCTCTGCCATTAGATGTTGGATAGATAACAAATTAACTTTAGTTGGCGATAATTGCATAGCCAGGAAAGTGACCGTTCCTTTTTGATGGATTATTAAATTTTATCAGTGCACCCAATTGACTGATGTTGCACTGATAAAAGTAATGCCATGTTGCTTCAACTCCACATGGAGATGAACCGATCGAGGGGATCATTCCAACAAGACTTTCCGGAAATCATTTGGTTGGATTGTTGCCATTAATAATGCATTATGACCAAAAATAATAATTTTAAACAAACATAAAATCAAACTAGAATTAATAATTTTTTACGAAAAAAATTATCAACCATAATAAATAACCTCTCCCATATAAAATGTTATTACATCATTACAATATAAAAAACCAATCAATTCTTACTAGAAGAAGAATAAAATCAAACTTTTATTTTTTTTTGGCCTAATACTTTGTAGTGATTTCGTTTATCATGATCAGTCATTATTCCGCATATTGCACACTTTCGCAATGGTTTACGACTAGCAGCCTCTTCAATCCCACTCTTTATTCTTTTAGCTTTTTTCCGCCCCTTTGTTTGCGAACAAATAGGATCCAATAATGTCTCATCCTCATCCAGTTCATCTTCTCCAAATTGGACGCCTTGAACAATGTCTGCATTATTATTATTGGGGTCAAATTGCTCAACGATGGATTGATTGTCAATGCACAGTTGTACAACATGATTAAAACCTTGGATTGAGCAAGATCCGGTAGAAGCTAGGCGTAAAAGCAGCATAACTAAATAATTGTACCGCATTGTCTGTGATTCCTCATACTTAGATATTTCACCCAAAATCTTTGGTAGTTCGGCATTAACTTTGTTACCATCTCTGCACCAACGACTTAAAATGTATTTTTCAGGTATCTGTTCAGTACTTTTTGCAATCATATGTCTTAAAATGTGTCTACAGAGCATACCTGAATGTTCAAATTTTTGACAAGTACAAGTGATATCTCCTGTTTGAACATTATTAACAACAGTAAAGTACCTGTTTGAATCTTCACTGTTGTTTGCCTTATACACTGCATATGACTTTGCTTCTGGTGTCGTTAAATGTTGAATCTTTTGTATTATAAACTTATGAGACTTTACAATTTCAACCTGAAAGCGCCTGAACATCTCCTTTGTATAAACTCTTGCAGCATGTGTTTCCAATGGAGATTCTATAGTCAAACTTCGCGTCCGATGACAAGTTGCGTAATCAGATTTTCTTTCTGCAATAACCTGTTTCTCAAGGGCTTTTTGTGAGTTGACGATAAATTCCTTAATACTTGTTGTAGGATTCACATAGTCATCAAATAAACTGTTCATTCCCTCACTCCTTGATGTAGTCGTCATTCCCGCTGCAAAAAACTTCTTGGTGTACGCCTTCACCCATTTATGTTTAACTGCATAAAGTGATTGGAGCCACTCATGATCATGCAGTTCATAATTATTCATTAACTGCTCCCATCGCTCCTCGAAATCCTCAGTTGTTAATGATTTATACACACAACAATTAAAATCATCTTTAAATGTTGGGTACTCATCATACAACGTGTGTAATTTCTCAGGGAATTTGTTACTAATATGCCATGTGCAAAGAGCATGATGTGTATTGGGAAGAATCCTACCAATCGCATTGGCCATAGCTTTGTCCTGATCAGTGATAATGGTAACTGGTGCTTTATTGTTCATCGCTTCAAGCCACGTTTGAAAAACCCATGCAAACGTATCCTCTGTTTCATCCTTAAGTAGAGCAAATCCAAACAAGATGGAATTATAATGATGATTTACACCCGTGAAAGGAACAAACGGCATTGAATACTTGTTCGTCCTATACGTAGTATCAAATGTCACTACATCTCCAAAATTCTTGTACGCTATAATTGATCTGTAATCTATCCACATAATGCATGCAATGCGATTATCAGCATCTCGTTTGATATCGTGAAAAAATAGAGGATTTTCTGTAGAAAGTTTTTTCAGGTACTGCAATGCTGCTTGGGCATCATTTGAATCTATTGTGTCACGTCTTATATCTCGCACAATATTCCGAACATCCAAATCACTGAAACCCACATTATCCATCCCTCCTGCTATTTCACTGAAAACCCCCATCATCTTACTTGGGCCAACTCCTGCGCTATTTAATGTTCCAATTAAAGTTCGAGCAACAGGAGTTATATTTCTTCGTGTTTCAATGAGGTTGACTTTGCTTGGAGTGATTAAATCATGGTTATGACTCAACTCAACTTTTGAGACTTTCCACTTTTCCTCATTCTTCAGATGAACAACAAACATTCTAGCTTTACACATCGTGCGACCTATAGAATCTCTTTTTCTTTTCACCTTATTACCCTCAACGTCATCAACTTCTTGTTTCTTTTTTTCAAGCTGTTTTCTAGCTTTCTTACATGTAAATAGTCTATTGGACAAGATATCGGAACGAGCATATTTATGACTTGCCCCAATTTTTATTTCAAACCCAACACTACGTGCGTAGACTCGATAAAACTCTTCTGCCTCTTGGATACTAAAAAAAATTTGACCTTCGTATGGGGTTTTTAAATCATTAATATGAGACGATTGCATATTACAATAACCGATATTATCCAACTCAATCACATCATGAGAAGAATCTGAAGAAGTAGAATTAAACATATTATCAGCCATAAGAAGAAAACTTACCACCACAAATCTGATTTGTGACACGTTCTGTTTATGAAAATAGCAAAATCTGTGAGAATTATGGATCCTCCTTTGTTCAAAATAATTTGTCCTAAAGCACACTAAAAATTCCCAGCATAAATCAATTACCGTGCACTCGTGGAATCAATAGAAACGTTAGGACTCCAATTAGAATTAGGAGTCTTTACTTGCTATGTCATGACAGCCTTCCAATTAGAAATAGGACTCTTTAATTGCTGTCATGACGAATTAGGACTCTTTAATTGATGTCATGACAGCCTTCCGTATGAGGATTATCAGGATATGGAAAGTAGCCTTCCGTATGAGGATTATCAGGATATGGAAAGTAGGACTGCTATGGAAGTAGAAAATAGCAGACAGTCCGCCATTTGAAGTAGCGGACGGGGAGAGTGAGAGGCTGCAATGCGACGTCGTTAGCCATGCTGGGGGATATTTTAAGGAAATGGAACGTCCGCCAGTTGAAGTAGCGGACGGGGAGAAAATATGCGTGAGAGGTTGCAATGCGACGTCGTTAGCCATGCTGGGGGATATTTTAGTCCGGAAATTGTATTAAACCGTCCGCTAGTTGAACTAGCGGACGCATGGTTTCATTTAATTAATCTGGTCCGTTGCTTTCCAAATCGTGTGTCAGTGATGGTATTTGTCCAAAATTGCTATATAGCATCTATTTGCCGTGGATCGGCTCCCTATATATATATATATATATATATATATATATATATATATATATATGTATAGAGCCAGTCAGATGGAAACGACCAATGAGGTCAGGTTAACTGCCATGGAGGCACTATTCTATAGCCTTTATGGCCTTGTGCCCTCAAGGATGCACTATCCTATAGTTATGATGACCTTATTACAGCCTCACTGGAGGCACTATCCTATAGCCGTTGACAACCCACTAATGAAAATAAATATATAACTAAGTCGAGAAAGAGTATTTGTCAACAAAATTAAACTGAAAATCTAAGGCATACCTCTCTTTAAACGTGGGGAAGATCTCGCCATCCATTTAGGCAAACACCACATTCTCTCTCTAAGAAACTTTAGGAATATAACACTCTTGGAGAAGCCTCTTACTGAAATGCAAAATAAGATAAAGTTAGAGTCGCTCTTTATAATCCTAATATTGAAATAAATAATAATTGGATTTATTAAAGAAAGATAAAATGAATGGTACCAATAAATGAAGTATAATTATATGTTTTACTAATAGTAAATAAAAAGTCTACATAATTAAAAAACTTCATGAATATATTACTGTTGAGCATTTGAATTATGCTAAAGGTATACATTTCGAAAATGATGATAGAATAAAACAAAAATTATATGAACTCCAACTTATAAAAATTATCATTTAAACAGGCTTCATATCGACAATTCACAGATCGCCCCAACTCCCATCGGCTGTCGCTACTCCCATTGGATTTTTTCTCCTTATATTTCTTCTTTCGGTGTCACTTTGAGGTCGGCATTGCTAAATTTGGGAAAAAAGCTGTTTAATAATTTGGTCTCATGCTTATGGGTCAAAAGTTTGATCATTTAAATAATGTTCTAGAGCTTATTAATTGGATCAAAAGTTTTAGGTTTTGTTTGGCATGCAACCAGCTGGACTCCTTTGTGTTTTAACTATTTTGTAGGATTAGCAAGGATTTAGTCATGTAAATTTTTTTTATCATATATAACGTATATGCATACACATATATAATAGTTAAAAATGTTCCACATCCTCGCTACACCTAAATCCTCATTTTCTCAGATTTGATGAACCCCCATGTTGTCGCACCAGTATCCGTGTTTCTTAGTTGTGGATGCTCATTTTCAAACTATAAATCTATAATAGTGAGAAATATAACTTGAATAAGGAGGGGAACATAAAATTTAATGTCATGAAACAATGGTATTGATGAAAGTGTGGAGAGTTTAGAAAATAAGTCCACACATTGTATATAAAAAGAAGACCTAAAGCCTGAGGTTGAGAGACACCATTTTATTTTGTAGATATGAAAAATGTCTAACCTATTATTCTTTGAAAAGATCATATCTAAATCTCTGTTAAGTTTAAGCAATGATAACAAATGTATACGTTAAAAGATCGCCAGTGTCAGATCACTTCCAAAACTATTCTATTCACGGGAAGGAAGCCTAAATGTCAAATGAACAAGGAGTTGACATAAGTCAGATCCTCGGAATAGCAGAATAGATTATAACAAAAAACCTCTCAATTAACACCATGGAAATTAGAGATAAAGCAACTTAATATGATTTACATGAAAGTATCCAAGTCATTATCAAAGTCATTCTTATTTACAAATTTCATGTCAAAGAATGAAGAATCTGTCAACTTCAGAAAATTGAAATCTTAAAAAACTTATGTTCATTAATTCCCAACCCGGAGAGTATAGGATTTCCCTTAAAATTGTTTAAACAACCAGCCAGTTTACTGGAGATCTGCATCCAGAAAATCTAAAAGGGGTCATTGATAAGTGGGTTTTATACCTATGCATTGATTATCTTTTAGTTTAATAATTTGCGAGTTCTTAAGTATTTTATATTAGTTTTACGTGTTTTATGTTAGTTTATGTTTTTTGATATTTTGTAGGAATCTGAATAAAGGCTAGTTGGATCAAAATTTGGAGTTGCTATGCTTGCATTTTCAGCTTGCCAATTACGCAACAATTACTTCAGGCCTGATTTCGACCTTGATGCAGCCAAAATTTCTCAAATCCTAAAATATGAAAGTTGTAGATCTACTTCTCAGCTTCCTGGAACATTTTGAATTATCTCAATTGGAGTTCGGATGAGAAAGTTATGGCTATTTTTCCAACAGACGTCAAAACAGAAAATGTATTGGCACGGCAGCGCACAAAATGGCCTATAAACCGGCGCGGCAGTGCCAATATGGCAGAGACGAAACATCAGGAGGGGGCGACAGCGCCCTAATCCTTCACAAAAGCGGTGCAGCGGCGATGGGTCGTTAGCAAACCACACTGGAATTGAGTTTTGACGTGTTTTTGCACTCTTTTGATGCCCAATTGAATTTGTACTTTCATATATGCTAGGGATTGGACTTGTAACCTCTAAATACATGTCAAAACACATATTTTAGAGAAAATTACCTTAGATTAACATAGTTAAGAGTAGATTATAATAGAGAATCAAGGTTTTTAACAAGATCCAAAGAATGATTCACGCAAGAATTGAATATTGAAGGAAAAATTAGAGATCGCGTTTCAAGAATAAGATATTTTCTCTCTAAGTCTTTTCTTTTAATTATTGTAATTCTTGAGATGATAATATCTAATATTATGATTGTGTTTTCTTCTTTAGTTTTGAACTAATCGTTTAATTAAGATTGCAATGAAACTCAATGTGTAGTTTATATTAATTCTCTTCCTTTTTTGTTATATTTGATTATAATTGGATTGTCTATCATATTTGTGCTTTAAGTATTAATTACCTGGCCCCATTAATTAGCATGGTAACTTATATGAAATTGAGAGATGAATTATAAGTTTAAACATTGATGTGATAGCAGATGTTTGTGTTTTCTGCATTGATGGAATTTACGATTCGTGTATAGGACAGAGATATAGCTATATGCCTTACCTAACCTTAAAGAGAATATGATCTTCACGTATCCTATTTAATTTAATTTAATTCACATAGAGATATAATAATTTATTTAATTAGGCTGCTCTTTATAATTATGTTGCCTTAGGGTCAGATTTAGAGAGATTTGTTTATATGTCATTGAGAGATGCTAATGGGGAACCGTCTCACGAAGAGAATATTTCCGTCTCACGAAGAGAATTTCCGTATCACGAAGAGAATATTTCCGTCTCACGAAGAGAATTTCTCACATAGAGAATTACACAACTCAAATAATTATATATTTCAATCAATCAATAATAATGTATTACAACTCTATTTATAATATCCCTAACAACTCTCCTAAACCAGTTTGGACTCTAAAAGATAATTACAACTTAAATAAGGTAACTACAATTAATTAAAATAAGTCCTAACTAAAATACAACTCTTAATAAAATATTTAATACAACATTTAATAAACTAATTCCTAATTAAAATAAAGCTTCCAAAATGCCTTCTTCGTCCTGCATCAGATGCTTATAAATACTATAAAGAATTCTCGGTAACAATTCTATATAATTAATTAATTAAAAATGAATTAAAAAGATTTAAATGAAACATTGGAAAAAATTGTAATCTTAACTATTTAAAATCTGATTTTATCCTTGTCATTAGTTTAATTTAGTTTTTAATTTTAATTAGTTTTTATTTTATAGTTTTTTGCGTTTGTTAGAATAAAATTAATTTGATATTAGATTAGTACTTGGTAATTATTATTATTTAATTATCTGTGGGAACGATACCTTGCTTGCCACTGTGTTACTATTCGATCACGTATAATTGCGTATGAAATCCTAAGTTAAAAATAGGCAAACAAGTTTTTGGCACAGTTGCCGGAGAATTAATTTAATAACTATTTTCCAATATTAATTTCAATCAAATTAGTTTTAATTTAAACGTTTTAATTTTATTTTTTAATTTTATTTCCTTTTCAGTCATTGTTTGCGTTTAACTATCAATGGCCTTCTGAAGGGATGGAACAATCAAGGGCAGAATTAATTGAGCTAATGGAAGCACAAGCTGCAAAGTTTTCAAGGATGGTTGCCACTTTTGAGAGTAGATCTATTCATAATGCTTACTATCAGCCGCAAAACAATTTTACCTCAAACTACTATCATCTGGGTTGGCAAAATCATCCGAGTTATTCATGGAATACCAATCAAGACCAACTTTATGCTCCAAGTCTTTCATACCCACCTCCACAATCACAAGAGCTGAAATCGAATTTGGAGAAACTTCTTGCGTGGAATGAAAAGGCCATTAAGCGAATTCATATGAAAATAGATAATCAAGAAGTTTTTGCTCCAGAACTATCATATGCATCAGAATTTTCATATCAGCCTTAATTGTACGAATTCTCCTATCAGCAACCTCCACCGCAACCAGAAAAGGAGTCTAAATTGGAGAAGCTTCTTATTGAGGCCACTGAGCGAATGGAGAGGAGTATTAAAAATAAAGAAGAATCAATGCGAATTTTCAATAACCAAATGAAACAACTTGTCGATGCTATGAATAATCATCCGCGAGACACTTTAAATGCTAATATAGAGATTTATCCTAAGGAGGAAGGTGAAGAGCAGTGCAAGGCAGATATAGTAAAAAGTGGCAACAAATTTCAAGAGGCTGTTACAAGAAATTTAAAGAGACCACATCTTGATGGGGAGGAAGATTGTGATGTTGAGCATAAGAGGCGCAAAATTGAGGAAGATGAAAAGAAGGATGAGGATGATCAAGCCCTACACTCGAATGGGATTAAACATATTTCACCTGTGTCGGTTTTGCAGCAAGTTCATAATTCGGAAGAATATATTCGAGTTGACCTAGGTGAAGGAAAAATGAATAACTTGGATGAATTCAAGTTTGGGGGTGGACTTCAATTGAGCGAGAATGCCAATGAGTACAAAGAAAAGACGAAAAGGAGGCATGAAAAGATAATTTTTGCGATTGAGCTTGACTGAAAGAAAATGAAGTGATTAGGCTGAGACTTTAAAATAAGTGCTTATTGGGAGGCAACACAAGGTTTAGTTTTAGTTTTTATTTTTAGTAGATTTCTTAGTATTAAATTTTAGATTATTTAGTTATTTGTTTTAATATTTTGTTTTGTTTTGTTTCAGTTTTTTTTATGCCAATGCACTCAAGCTTAGCAAATGAGGAGGAAAAATACTATATATTCAGGGGAGTCTTCTATTTTTAAATTTCTTTATTTATTTTTTGAAATTTGAGCTGGTTTTGCGATATTCACAATTCTTTTGCATTTATGAGCACATATTCTACTGTTTGACTAGTCGTTATTTAGAAAACTTATTAGGTCAGATGTTTGTGAAGATTACCATTGAAAATTTAAAAATTTTATTTGAACATCGTTTCATGCTAAGTTTAGGCTTTTATATAAGTTTGGAAGAATATTTGATAATATTTAAACAATTGGGGAAAAAATAATATATATATATATATATTAAAGTAACTTAGACTTGGTCGAAATTTTGTAGCCTTTGTTACTCGAATAAATAAGCCCTTAAGGATCTCTTTACATCTAATGCCCTAAAGCCAACTGGTTTGAGAGTCATTGGTTGAAAGTTCGTTACATGGGTAGCACTGAAAAGCCTAATAAAATTAGACATTGCAAAAGTCAAGAATAAAATTATGAGAGTGAAATAGAGGGTAAAAAACATTTATCCATATATACAAAGCGAGAAGAAAATAATAATAATATATGCACTCGCTTAAGAAAAATAAAAGTGTTTACATGTTAAATCCGTATGATCCTGTGCTTATATGATTGTCTTACTAGTCATTATTAATGTGAAAAATAAAGTTTTAAATTTGAAAATGGGTCTTTCTTCAGATATTTGATTGTATGAGTTTATCTAAATTCTGAATAATTGAAACAGTGGGACATACACACACACTAAAGAACCTTGAGTATTTGTGGAATTAGTGGTTATGTTGGGATTTAAAATTCTGTGGTGTTTTGAGGTTTTTCTTGAGTCATGTTACATAATCCTTGAGGCCATTAATCCAATTCATGTTGGTGTATTGCTTGAATATTTAGTTTGTTGTTTTAATTTTGTTCTTTTTAGTGTTCTGTTTGAGGGCAAGCAAAAGGTTAAGTTTGAGAGTATTTGATAAGTGGGTTTTATACCTATGTATTGATTATCTTTTAACTTAATAATTTGCGAGTTCTTAATAATTTTATATTAGTTTTATGTTAGTTTTATGTGTTTTGATGTTATTTTGTAGGAATCAAAATAAGGACTAGTTGGATCAAAGTTTGGAGTTGCTATGCTTGCATTTTCAGCTTGCCACGCAACAGTCACTTCATAACTGATTTAGACCTTGATATAGCCAAAATTTCTCAAATCCTAAAACATGAAAGTTGTAGATCTACTTCTCAGCTTTCCGGAACATCTTGAATCATCTCAATCGGAGTTCGGGTAAAAAAGTTCTAGCCATTTTTTCAACAGATGTCGAACCAGATAATGTACCGGCGTGGCAGCGCCAAAAATGGCCTATAAACCGGCGCCGTAGTGCCTATGTGGCAGAGACGAAACATCAAGAGGACGCGGTAGCGCCCTAATCCTTCACAAAAGTGGCGCGGCAGCGCCGGGTAATGGCAAGCCACACGGGAATTGAGTTTTGATGCATTTTTGCACTCTTTTGATGTCCAATTGGATTTGCACTTCCATATATGCTAAGGATTGGACTTGTAACCTATAAATACATGTCGAAACACATATTTTAGAGAGAATTACCATAGATTAACATAGATACGAGTGTATTAGAATAGAGAATCAAGATTTTTATCAAGATCTAAAGAAGGATTCACGCAATGACTGTAGATTGAAGGAAGAATTGGAGATCGCGCTTCAAGAATAAGATATTTTATCTCCAAGTCTTTTCTTTTAATTCTTGTAATTCTTGGGGTGATGATATCTAATATTATGATTGTGTTTTCTTCTTTAGTTATAAACTAATCGTTTAATTAAGATTGCAATGAAACTCAATGTGTAGTTTATATTTGTTAATGTCATTGAGAGGTGCGTATAAATACTATAAAGAATTCTCGGTTAAAAATTCTAGATAATTAATTAATTAAAAAGGAATTGAAGAGATTTAAATGAAGCATTGGGGAAAATTGTAATATTAACTATTTAAAATATGATTTAATCATTGTCATTAGTTTAATTTAGTTGTTAATTTTAATTAGTTTTTATTTTATAGTTTATTGCGTTTGTTTAAATAAAATTAATTTGATATAAGATTAGTACTTGGTAATTATTATTATTATTTAATTCTCTGTGGGAACGATATCTTGCTTGCCACTGTGTTACTATTCAATCACGTATACTTGCGTGTGAAATCCTATGTTAAAAATAGGCAAACAACCATGTTTTAACAACAAAACTATATATTTTTTTCAACAAATTATTCAAGAACTTAATAAATATTTCTTTTCATGTTCAAGAACTTATTTGTATGTTAAAATGGTAGTTTGTCTGAACAATCAAGGGATTGTGCAAAAAATTATACCCCTTATGACACCCAAAGTAAGTACATGCACATGCCTATATTGGAGCAACTCAAGGGTAAAATTAAAAATGTTTTATAATCTGTTTCCAAAATTTGATTTCCTAAATTTGCATGAAATCACCAATTGTAATTATATCTTGCCTGTGTTGGTCTCCTGTTATAGCATGCAACAAGACCACTTTCATTCAGGTTAGATATTAAAGAGCTTGCTACCTCTCATCCGAGCATGAACATTATCAGGAATTCGAGTCCACCCTGCTATATGCTGGTTCTTTTATGATATTATTCTGCTCCATTAACATCCTGACTTCAGTTGCATCATCCCATTGATCAATGTCAGCATACATGTTGTATAGCATTACATAAGGAGCAGAACTCTCTGGTTTGAGCCTCATCAACGCTTTGGCTGCAACACGAGCTAGCTTTACATTGTTATGTATCCTACAAGCACCTAATAATGCACCCCACACAGCCTTATCTGGCTCGAATGGCATTCTACTAATCACATCCATGGCCTCCTCAACTTGCCCATTACGACCCACAACATCCACAAGGGAGGCAAAATGTTCAACCCTTGGTTGAATACCAAATTCATTAACCATGGCCTTGAAATGCATCTTGGCTTGATCAACTAAGCCAGCATGAGCACACGCACTCAAAACCGAAATGAATGTTATATAAGTTGGCTGCACTATTAATTTCTTCATTAATCCAAAAAGTTCTAGCGCCTCTTCTGCAAATCCATGAGAAGCATATCCACCAATCATGGCATTCCAAGAAATTACATCTTTCCGCAATCTCATCTCATCAAAAATAGCCTTTGCCTCAGTTATTGCCCCGCATCTAGCATACATAGTAATAATTGAGTTATTTAACGGCACATCAGGAATGACAATCTTTGTGACCAGCTGGTGAATCTGCATACCAAGATGAAGAGCCACAAACTCAGCACAAACGCTCAGAAGCGAAGACAACGTGTGACGATCAGGCTTCTCACCTTCCAACTGCATCTGAGTGAAAAGCTTAATTGCTCCTTCATAGTCCGCATTTCTCTCACACCCTGCTATAATAGAATTCCATGATACCTGGTTTTTCTGGGGCATCCTCTGAAAAAGATCACGAGCGAGTTCCAAGTTACCCACCTGGGCAAATCCTGAGATCATCGAATTCCAGGACAGCATGTCAGGATTTGGCATTCGCCGAAACAAATTTGAAGCCTCTTCCATATCAGACATACTAATGTAGCCACTTATCATCGTGTTCCATGAAAAAGTGTCTCGCTCCATCATCTGGTCAAACATCTCCCTAGCAGAGACGATGTGCCCTGCTCTCACATAACACATGATCATAGTATTCCATGACACCACATTTCTTTTAAACCTCTCATTATCTCCAGATAGCATTTGATCAAAAAGAATTCGAGCATCATCTACTCTTCCTCTCTGACCATATCCAGCAATCAAAGTGTTATAAGCATGAACTAAGTCAACTTTATCATCACCCTTTCTCCCACTCTCAAGTAAAACCCTAGCAGCTTCATCTAATTCCTCATTCTTAATAAGACCCGACACAAGTGCACTAACAGATGCCCCATCCCTCTCTGGCATCTTCTCAAAAAACTCAATTGCACATCTCACATCACCTTTCTGCAAAAACCCACTAATCATAGCATTCCAAGAGACAACATTCCGCTCAGGCATTCTGTCAAAAAGACAAAAAGCTTCATCCATTCTCCCATTTCTTGCATACCCACTAATCATTGTATTCCAAGAAACAAAATCTCTCTTCGGCATTTCATCAAACAAAAGCCTTCCCTCCTCTACATACCTCCTCCCACACGACATATACCCCGAAATCATCACATTCCAGGATACCATATCTCTCTCAGGCATTTCATCAAACAACTTGCGGGCCTTTGCCATCTCTCTCCGTTGGACATACCCACTCAACATTGAATTCCACGTTACAGTGTTTCTATGTGTTGTTCTATCGAACAATGCCTTAGCTTCCTCTAATCTACTGTTTCGAATCAAATATGTGATTTTCTGATTCACGAAATGGGTAGAGTTATATGGTTTAACTGTTGAGAAAAAGCAAGCATATTGAGCGATTGGTGTTTTAGGCAGGTAGCTGCCCAGATGCCACTGACAAATTGTTCTGATAGCAAATAAAGTGGACTTTAAGGAGTTCATCCTCCCCATATCCGAAAAACATAGTCGTAGCCAATGTTAATTCTCTTCCATAGCTGAAACAAGCTAATTAATAAGGCCTCAAAATTTGATTGTTAGAGAAGGGTTGAAAACCTGTTCGGAAGTGAGTTATAAGTTGGTTTAATTCCCTTATGAATTGACTTATTTCTAACTTTTATAAAGTAATTTATAAGTAGGATGAGACAGAATGATTTTTTATTTTTTTAAAATGATTTATAAATCATTTTAAATAAGTAGGGTTAATCAAACGTAAAAACTATTTTGCACTCATTTTAGTAATGTTTTAAATTTTTTAATTGAAAAGAAAATAAGAATGAGAAAAAAAAAAAAAGTTTAACTTATAGTGTTTATAGCATGGAGGTATAATAGGGATTATCAAATATTTGTTAATGTTGTCTAATTTTTGATTCATTTTTATAAAAAAAAAAATGGCAGAGTTTTTCACCTATTTCTTTTTCTTTTTCTTTTTTTTTTTTTTTTTTTATCAAAATCTTAATAACAAGATAATTGGACATAAAAGTTAATCTTTTAGTCATTTTATTCTCCTCTTTTTTTTGTTTTTTTTAAAACCCACAATTATAGTATAAGGAAGGGGTAAATGACACTAAAAATTAATGAACTTTCATAATTTTTTTGTTTTTATCAACCAACTAAAAAAAATTCTTTTTAATAATAAATGTAATAGAAGAGATTTTATTTTTCTTAAAATTGTTGACAGACATTAATTGACTCCGTTTGAATTTTTATTTTTTACTACGTGTCAATTAACTCCTGTCAACGATTTTAGAAAAAATAAAATATCTCCTAAATTTATAGTTTAAAGTGAAAATTTTATGGTTGGTTTGGTTGGTTAAAACAGACGAGAGTGGCAAAATAAATTTTATTTATTAAAAATCCAATGTAAAACCTACTTTTTCATTTGTCCTAATATTTTAGTTAACTTTTTAGTTTAACACAACAATAATTGTATTGAAATTCTCTTCATTGTTGAACTGTATTTATGGGGGTATATTTAATTAAGACTTTTTTTAAGTAACAGACTTTTGTAGAATTCGTGAATTTTGATGACTTTTAAAGATTTTTAAAGACTTTTTAAAAATAATTTTTAAAGACTCCATAAAATAAGTGACAGACTTTTATACACTTTTTACCAAGATTTTAGTAGACTTTTGTATACTTCTAATATATCTTGCAGCTTATATTAATTATTAATTAGCCTATATGTATAACATCTCCCTCTTGTTAATTATTCTAAACAAATTATTAAAAAAATTCATATTACGCTATACTTATATTTAAATTTTGTATATACCTAAATATATGTAAATAAATCCAAGTACATTTTCAATTATGAGGGTGTCAACTATTAGATGTTATACATCCTTATATGTTTATTTTTATTTTCAATTTTATTTAAAAAATAAAGTATTTTTAAACTCTAATTATTTGAATTATAAATAGTTAATTTAGTGTATCAATAACGACGTTAATTTAGTTATGTTACTACAGTTAATTTATTCGTTATTTTAATTATCGTTAATCAAAATAAATATTACTATTGTTACACCAGAGAAAAAAGAACACATCTGATAAATATTTCAAATAAATTATAATATCGTTAATTAGTATTATTCTGCTTAATTGTTAACCGCGTAATTCTTGACATGATTCATTGTTATATAAGCATTTAGTTTAGTGATTTATGATAAATTGGTACATTTTAATTGATTATGTAAAAACTTTAGATAATATTTTAATATTATCACTCATACGCAACATTTATAAAAATGTCTTTAACGTCCAATAAAAATGATTGAACAATAAAATAACTGATAATTCATTTACATTAAATATAAAATTTATAGATAAACTATATGTTCACTTTCTATTCAACACAATTCGGGTAGATTTTGAGTCAATTACATGTTTCAAATATATATTTTAGTAAGTTATGATAAATTGGTAAATTTTGATTGATTATGTAGAAATTCTAAATATTATTATAATTTGATCACCTATAAAAACTTATGAAATGTCTTACTCGTCCAATAAAAAAGATTAAACAATAAATTAGACAACTCACTATAAAAAATTTAGATTAATTATATGGCCACTTTTTATTCCATATCAATTTTAAAAGCACTACCAAATATGTGACTTCTACCATGTCTTGATGTTAATTCAGTCCAATTAGTGTTATGTAGTTGAATAAATATATATATTTTTTGTCACGATAGATAATTTCATAAAAATATATGAGAGGTCAAGAGCAAAGATATGTATGTGAGATTTAGGGAGACAAAAAAAAGGCCAAGAAAAAAAATCCTGATAATACATGCACCTGATTAGGAGTTAAGTCTTTTATGTGTGTGAAATGTTAGAGTGTTATTTTTTCTCACTTCACGTCTGTTTATCTTATCTTTTTCTCACATATTTGGAAGTCTTTGGACATGAGGTCAAACTTTGGATATGAGTATCTCTTGTTTTAAAGTCTGTCAAACTCCATCATTTGATAGAAATCTGAAAAATCTATGACTTTTTGAATACCCAAAATACTTTGATAGATTTTGTAAAAGTCTTAATTTAATACCACCTAACTTTTAAAGACATTATAAAAATTGTAATTGAATACCACTAAATTTTTATAAACTCTTTAAATGTCTTGATTGAATACAACTAAACTTTTAAAGTCTTTATAAGTCCGTAAAAATCCTAATTAAATACACCCCCTTATAATTTCAAACTTTTTCATTGAAAATTTATATTTAGAATGAAAGAAGTATCTATATTTATGTGTATTATTTTGCGAAGTTCTAAGAATCTCAAATTTTCATATAATCTATATAATAAAGTAGAACCATTTTTGAATCTAAATCACAACAACGTTTCAAATTGATTTACCTAAATTTAATGGCCTAGATTGATAAGACCCTACTAAATTTTCCCCCATAACTCATATTAAATTTTTCCCTAAAACTCATACTAAATAATAATAGTAATAATAATAATAATAATAGTAATACTAATAATTAATATAATAATATTAATAATACTAATAATAATAATAATAATAATAATAATAATAATAATAATAATAATAATAGTAATAGCAATAATAGTAATAATAATAATAATAATAATAATAATAATAATAATAATAATAATAATAATAATAATAATACTGCTTTAATTGTCCTTTGGGTATTTCCTTTTCCTTTTTTCAAATAACTATATTAACTAGTTTTTGTATGTACAAGTCAAAAAAATAAAAAACTGCTTTAATTGTCCTTTGGGTATTTCCTTTTCCTTTTTTCAAATAACTATATTAACTAGTTTTTGTATGTACAAGTCAAAAAAAAAAAACTTCAAGTTCATCGCAAGTTATACTTCCCCAAGTGTTATATCTTCTCAACGATATTTTCAAGGTACACATTTTATCTCTTTCTCTTTTTGAATCATGTAATTTAGAGATAACTCCATACCCTTTATTATATGTATGCCCCTTGAGCAATCATAATTTTTATCTTTTATCATATAAATGTTCTTAATGGGTTTGGAATTAAAAAGAAAAATAAAAAAACTTAATTATGATAGAATAATAGAGATTGAATTTATTTATTTTTTGCTTATAGTATTTAATTTTCTGTTCGATTTTTGGGCTAAAAACTTTGAAAAGAAAGTGATCAAGTTTTTTGCCTGTTTCTCTTCTATTCTGTTCAATAAGAAACTCAATAATAAAAGTACCAGACAATTTTTTCTCCTCTTTCTATTTTGCCCATTTTAAACTCAAAAACACATATCACTGCATATGCACCTTAACAGACCATGCATCTCTATCTCTATTTATATATAAACAAGCTCGATACCGGTACAATACACGGACAAGTTTGCAATCATTAATGATTGAACTCTTAATTGTTTAGACCAATTTTTGTTTGAAATGCCCTAAATTTGGAAAAGGAATAATTCTTTGAAAAAAGAGTTTTTTTTTTGGAGAATAAGAGTTTGCAAATGAATGATTCTTCCACCTTAAAATCCAAATTAGAGGGTGACTCGTCCGAACAAAGTTAACTTAGATTGTATTTGTATGTAAATGAATGTAGACCAAACCCAATTTAATTTATTTTTTACCTAACTCGGGAGTGCTAACTCAATACTAACAAAATTGACTCTTAATTAGTTAATGATCGACTCAAATTATGATCGTTTCTTGTAAGTTTAATTGTAGTTTTTTAACATTGTAAATGTAAATAAAAATACTACTAAACCAACTCTGCAAATATTCCTTCTACACGCATAAAATCCTTCACAATTGCTACCATATGCAACTATGAGGGCACAAAATCATCGCTCCTAGCAGACCGCACGTTCCAAAATGCAAAAATGACGGACATTTCCTAGTCCATCTTACCAAAGGGTCTCAATAAAACTACCATCCTTATACATTCAGAAGATATTTCCATATTGTATTACACATCGACTAAGAATAACCAACATAAGTAAAATGGATCTCGTGCCAACAGCAAAGCGAGGAAGCGAGGAAGGCTGCCCAAAACCCGGGATCTCATGCCAACAAAATAGTGAAAAAGAATTCATCACCAACCTAGGAGGTAATGTAGGCTAGAAACTGAGCCATCCCGACTCCAAGAATATCTCCAGCAGCAAATATACAAGCCAGAGACCCTAAATGGATGTACATATAAGAAGGAAGTTGCCTTTATAGAAAGTTCTTATCATATTGTCCGAAGAAATCCATGAACTTCAATATGAAAATTGTGTAAATTCTTCCTAAATTTCTGAAAATTTGCATGATCCAGGGAAGAAGAGAGGTTATTTGAGCTTGTAAGAGACTGCAATGCATTTGCCAACCTTGATTTCAGTATTGGATTTGCCCGTTTTTCTATCAACTCGTTGCCTAGTCTCTGCACGAAACATCACCTGGGAGTTAGATATGAAAAAGAAATGCTAGAAAGGATTATGCACAGTAAATAAAAGACCTATGCATGACCCTGAAGTGAGTAGACGATCTTAAATTTCTCCAAGGCAAAATAAATTATTTTAGTACGTAGCATCTAGTGTTAATTCACTAAGAGCAAGCTTTACAAACTTTGACTTGATCATTTGTGAGAGTATCATATGATCCCACCCAAATCCTTTATATGTCATATCCTATGATATGATACGGAGACAATTCAATACATATCGCATGATGAATCTAAAATGATATCGTATCTTACGATTCAATACGATTCTTACGATATAATACTTTTTAAAAGCAACCTACTTGAAAAAGTTTTCATGTAGATCTAAAAGACTAAAAACAAAACTTTTAACCCTTTTAACGTTTCAATTGAAAATATTTTTCAGAAAAACATATTTTATATCGTTTTATGAGTCTTTAATCACTTTTTAAAGTATTATATCTAATTAAAATATCACTCTATTTTTTTCATATCACTTTCTATAAGCAGATATATAAATCTCTACTTGTTAATTTGAATTATTCTCTTTTGTTTTATAGATTAAAGGTGAATCTGAATTTTCGTTTTTTCTTGTTACTCTATAAACATTACTGAAATAATATCTAATAAATCAATTTAGATTATTTTGGCTACTGTTTAACTTTAAAATTTATTTTTAGTTTATAATAATATTTACTTGACTATTTTTATAGTCAAGCTTGTGTTTTATATGTTTAAATATGTATTATTATATTTTTTATTTTGTTTCTGTATCTTACGATACAATTCACGATACGATACATGAAATACGATACGGGGGTTTTCGATACACGATATAATTCACGATTTGACAACTATGATGAAATTAAGGATAAATTCGCTGCTAGGAGGAAGAAAAGGATAAAGAGAATAAAAAAAAGGTAATCGCTTTTACGTTTAGTATATAAAAATCTATTTCTAGATGAATCTTTGACGAGGGTTCCACAATAAGGTAAGAGGTTGGCCAATATATTTTCCTCTCTTTTTCCTTTTTGTAACTTTGCGAGAAATTGATGTAAACTTATTTGAGGAGCGGAAGATTCTGTCAGCATGAGTGCACTTTCACCATAAATCATAAGGTAGAGATGTAATTATTAATTAAGTTAGATAACAAGTTTCACAACTTCAAAACTCACATCAGAAATTCTGCAGTGACCATACACGCACGCACAGACACTCACACACACACATAACGCAAGAATACCTGATACAGTCCTTGTTCACAAAGGATCAAAGGAAGCAGAGCAGACAAGATCAGTGCTGGGAGCAGAGATGATACATATTAGTATGGATTGCAAATGGTGCTTTAACCATTTGTGTAAACAATCGTAGCTAAATACATATTAGATGATTCTTTAGAGTGTTACATCTGCAAATCAGCTTAGGCTAGTGATCTAATTATTGATTATGACTGCTTTCACTCATTTACCTCTGCTCTTCAGAACAGTGCAATGAACGTAATTTACAGTAGTTCAACTTCCATGGTGGTATTGAGCCTCACCTGTAATCCTCAAAGAGCGGAACTGCAGTAACAAACGAAGGAATTGGCTCAGAATGCCTTCCTGCAAATTTCCATTGGGGTCTTTGTAATCCGAAGCATGTGAGCCCAACCCAACTTTACCAGCACCTGTTTCCTTTAAATGGTAGGAAGCAAGTGCTTTCAAAGCTCTCAGACACATGTCAACAACTTCTGCCTCCTATATTATCAGCCAACTGAAGAAGGAAAAACATAAGAACAATAAGAAAAGGCTAAAACTAAATTTAAAATAATTTACTTGTTATGCAAAAAACAGTGGAGCACCAAAAACAAGCATTCGTTCAGACTCCAGAATCCTCAAAAGCATGTATACTTGCAAGGAAAACAAATTTATTTACACATCATAGGCCGCTATATGTATATGCAGCATTAGCTGAATATTACTATTTGATGACTATACCTGATGGTGAAGACCAAAGTTAGGAGTCCCACGTATATGAGCAAAGGATTCAGCGCTAAGTTGCCGTACCATCTCAGGATAAACCTTCAGCATATGTGATAGCAAAGTAAAAATACTGCCCCAAATACCAGCAAATATTAAGTTTGCAACAAAAGCACTGGGCTTACTTTCTTATTAAAAATCAAAGTAATCAGAGGGCTAACTATGTGAAGACCCAATTATAAAACCTGCAAATTTTACAAGTTGGAATGAATTCGATATTATGTTGGACAGAAAACTTGACACAAATATATATAGACCTGTGAAATGCTTATGCCATGAGCCTCGATGGAATCTGACAAAAAGTCAACCTGCAAACCTCTTATGTAGGAAAACTTTAAAACAAGATTATAAATGAAAAATGGGGTAGAAAAATCTGCTCATTCTTGTCAATAAAAGGGGGAAAATAAATAAATTATGCTCTTTGTCAGATTAAAGGGAAACATACCAGATCCTTTGAGCATAGATTTGAAAGGAGTTGCAAAAGAGCACGTAAATCTTTATATTTCTCAGCATTTGTTTCACTTAGTAAGCTGCTTGAAAGGCTAAGTGATATCTAGAAAGATGGTAATCATTCAAGTCATAAAGGAGTATTACAAATGCAAGAAGATATTTCACCTATCTATTGTAAAAAAGCTAATGTAGATAAAAGCTCAAAATCTAAACAGGAATATTGACAATAATAGAAAACAACATCAACAAAGGTCAAGGGGACAAGGCTTTGCTGACAGATCTTGCAAATTGCAAAACTCCCTCTCAGATCTATACACACACACACACACACACATATAACCAAAAAAAATAGAAAAAGTTTTGAGCACTCTACGACTGCCATCCTTCTACTCCCCAGCACGCCACCCTTTTCAGCCCAAAAAATAAAAGATTGTAATCTCAAAACTTCATATTCATATAGTTCAGACATACTAATAGCTGACTATGTTTTCAAGTTATAGAGAAAAAATAATCGTTGATTATTCACAACTCAATAGAAGCTTGCCAGATGTTTGGCAATATGGAAGAATGGCTCAAAAAATTCATTCTTGGTTATTGTCAGGCATACCAAAATAGCCTTAAATATAACTATGGATATGATGATTTTGTTTCTTTTACTAAACTTCACTGTTCATTAGTCATTAAGTTTTATCTCTTGATTTTTTAAAATGAGATGCTCAGCTTGATTTCCTTAAGAACGTTTAATTAGAACTAATCTTGAGCAATTATTGTAATTGTAACTAGAGTTTGATTAATAAAGGGAACTCTAACAAGGGTTCATGTACTTAACATATAATACGTAGGGACTAATTATTGATCGGTATAATTACTTAATTTGATGCCTTGTTTAGTTCGCCATGATTAACTAACATTTTCTTAGATTACCTGATTGTGTAATGAAATTATACTATAAATCATGCATGTTTCACTTATATATGATGCTAATGCCGGGGCGTGCAGGAACTAGGTGCCGGGGCGCAGAAACTAGGCGTCGAGGCCCAGAAATGTTGAGCGTCGGGGCGCCACCTCGCTGATTTGTCATATTTAGGCTTTCGCAACATGGGCCCTATAAATACATCATAAACTTCATCATTAGAGGTAGAGAGCAGTGGGTGGTGGCTGGAGTTCATCTTGGAGCTCAAGAACTAACAAGAGATCAACAAAGAAGGTTCCAAAGATTGAAGGAGCAGCTATTGGAGATTGAAGCTTGTTCTTCACAGATTTTGCTTTCTATCCTCTAATACCTTCCTTCAGTTTTGTATTCATTTGATGTTGAATATTATGACTATGATAACTCTTGTATTCATGATGAACTAAACTCTCAATCTAAGATTTCAGTGCATAGTTTGAATTAAATTCTCTTTCTTTTTTATTGGCACCATATGAATTGGTTTATCATATTTTGTGTTTAATGTTTAATTACCTGATCAGTAATTAGTGTGGTAATCTATATAAAATTGGAAGATGAATTATAGGTTTAGACCCGAGTATGATGACATGTGTTTATGTTTATTCTGCATCGGATGGAATACGTAATTCGTGTATAGCATAGGAATATATATATGCCATGTGTAGCCAATTGGAGAATCTGATCTTAAAATCCTTGTCTAATTTAATTCACATAGGAATATCGTGACTTATTTAGCTAGGATATTCATTTCTAATTCTATTCCCATAGTGGTGGATTTAGAATGAATATGTTTATATGACCATCGAAAGAGGCGTATAAATACTGACGAATTCCCGGTTAACAATTCATTGTGACTTTATTATTAAAAAAAAAGTTAGGAAATTTAAAGAAAGCATTTGGGAAAATTGTATTCTTAGACTTTTTAAATCATTGTTATTTATTGCTTTACTTGTTAATTTTATGAATTCTCATTTAACTACTTTAAATCATTTGTTTAAATAAGATTGAATTTATACAATTTCAGTACTTGAAAACTATTATTAGTAATATTTTCTCATGGGATCGATACTCTATTTATCAGTATATTACTTATTGACTATGTATGCTTGCACGTTATTATTACTCGTGAATACGAGGCAATAAGTTTTTGGCGCCGTTGCCGGAGAATTATTATTTTAATAAATTTTTCAATATTAATTTCAATCAAATTAATCTTAGTTTAAACTTTTTTCTGTTTTTAATTCCTTTTTAGGTAGTCTTTATATTGTATGCACACCCGATCTAAAGGTTAAGAAACACTTCCCTACGACGCTGAAATAGATGGAACTTTTCATAGACCGAGGAAGTATTGTAGAGATATAGACAATCAAAATGCTATGGCTGAAGAAGTATAGAAATCCCTTCGGGATTATGCTATGTCGTTAGTTACAAAAATGCAATCGAGCATTCGAAAACCCGCAATTCAAGCTAATAGCTTTGAAATCAAGTCGGGTACTATCCAGATGATTCAAAACTCTGTGCAATTTGGTGGGTTGCCTAATGGCGACCCAAATGATCATTTAGTGAATTCTTTAGAAATCTTTGACACGTTTAAGTATACTAGAGTTACCGATGACGCTATCAGACTCCGACTATTTCCTTTCACACTTCGTGATAATGCAAAAAGTTGATTGCATTCACTCTCATCGGGCTCTATTACTACATGGACCGATCTAGTTCAGAAATTTCTAGCCAAGTTCTTCCCACCAGCAAAAACTGCAAGGTTGAGGAATGACATCACATCTTTTGCCCAACATGATTCTGAGTCTCTCTATGAAGCTTGGGAACGATTTAAAATTTTTCTTAGAAGTTGTTCGCACCATGGGATACCTTGGTGGCTGCAAGTTCAGACATTCTATAACGGGTTGTTCAGTTCTACCCGAACAAGTATCGATGCAGCTACAAGTGGTGCACTAATGGGGAAGAATTTTGACGATACTTATGAGCTATTAGAGACGATGGCTACAAACAATTACCAATGGCCTTCTGAGAGAAGAACTCAGCAAAAGGTGGTAGGGAAATTGGAACTTGACGCATTTACTGCATTGGCTGCACAGGTTGAGGCACTTACGAAGAAGATTGACACTCTAGGGGTTCAGTCTATTCAGAGTGTCTATGACTTGTAATTTATGTGATGGAAATCATCCTAGTGATCATTGCGCCAAAAGTGCAAAGTCGGTTCAATATGTTGCTAATTACAATAGGCAACCAAACAACAATATTCCTAATCATTACCATCCTGGCTTGAGAAATCATCCAAATTTCTCATAGAACAACAATCAAGCTCAATCTTTTGCTCCAAGATCATCATATCCTCCGGGATTTCAAACTTATGCTCAACCACAAGAAGTTATGAACCATACTCCTCCCCAACAGGAAAAGAAGTCAAACTTGGAAGATCTTCTTTCCAAGTACATAACCCAGAACGAGACTAGGATTACCAGTTAATAAGTGTTAATTCGAAATCTTAAGCACCAAGTGGAGTAGCTAGCTAACGCCATTAATAATCGTCCTCAAGGTGCTTTGCCAAGTAATACAGAGAGATAAATCCAAGAAGGGAAGGCAAAGAACAATGCAATGCAGTTACACTTTGGAATGGTAAGGAGTTACGTGAGGTTGATGGAGAAACCCCAAAGAAGACGTAAAGTGCTAATGAAGGATACGACATGATTGATGAAAAGGAAAAGAAGTCTGAAGAAGAACCAACTGTGAATTCAAATGGTATTAAGAAGATTCCTATTGTGCCTCCCATGTTGTTTCAACCACGTTTGCAGAAACACAAATTGGATAAGCAATTCTCAAAGTTTCTGGAGGTGTTCAAAAAGCTACAAATCAACATTCCATTTGCTAATGCTTTAGAGCAGCCTAGCTATGTGAAGTTCATGAAGGAAATTTTGTCAAGGAAAGGAAGCTAGGTGATTTTGAGTTCGTGGCGCTTACAGAGAATTGTAGTGCTATACTTCAAAAGAAGCTACCACCAAAACTCCAAGATCTGGGTAGTGTTACTATTTAGTGCGCCAACGAGAGTCTGTAATATCCCATATATTTTCAAGATTTTAAATAATATCTTAATTGATTTTATTAAAGGTTAAGGTTTAAAACCTAGAATTTGAGAAGTAAGATGTGTAGAAAATGGGTGAACATTTTTTTTAACATAAGGTATTTGTTAGAAAATTAAATGTGAAAATATTTTAACGATGCTTGTAGAGAATTTATTAAGAAAATAAATTCAATTGAAAAGTGAAGGTGATTATATTAATATATATACCTAGAGTTGAGTTTGTTAGTCAAACAAGATGATGTGTGAAGTAAATTAAGTACTCAATTAAACTAATAAATTAATTAGTTTAAAAATGGAGTAAGAAGGAAAGACATTAAATATAATGAATTAAGTTAATTATATTAGTTAAGGTTTAAAGTTATTGTGAAGCTAGAATGATTGTCTAAAATGACAATATTAAGAAGTTAATTGATTAAGTAATTAACTTAATTATTAAGTTGTGGTATAGAGTTCAAGTAATTTAATTACTACTAGTGGACTAGCCCAAAAGGATTATAGATGTTAGCCCAATATGAAAATATTGGTATGAAGTGGGTAATTAAATAATAAGCCCAAATGTTATGTTGATTAATAGTCCAAGAGGTAATTAATATAAGTCCAATTAAATTAATTACCTAACCCAAGTTATAAAGATGTGTGAGTTGTGTTGGGTAGCCCAAATAATTAAATAAGGGAGCCCATGCAAAATAAACTAGTAGCCCAAATATTGAGTCCAAATTTAAAAGTCAAATGTTGGTTAATATGTTGGGAAATTTCAAGTATTGATTGAGTGTAGAGAATTAACTAGTGTAGGGTTAATTGAATAACCCTAGTTGGTAGACATGAGAGAGCATTAACCAAACATTGGTTAATTGCTAGAGGAAAGAAGGTAGTGTTGAGAATTAACTATGAATGAGTTAATTATGTAACCCAATGTGGTAGAATAATTAAAGGTAAGTCTAATTGGATTATATTATAAGTCCAATTGATGTATTAAACTAAGTTAAATAAATTAACCTAGTAGTCTATGTAATTAATTAAACCTTAGTCCATGTAATTAATTAAACTAGCCCAATGCTTGTTTTAATTAAATGTAACATATGGTATTTAATGTTAATCCAATGTAACAATTAAATTGAGCCCAACTAAATTAAATGGTTGAGCCCAAACAATGATAATTCAAAGTCCAATTGAATTTAATTAAATGACCCAATATGGAGCCCAATACATGGTCAAATGGTTGGTCAATATATATATATATGGATGTATACATATAAAGGTGTATATATATATGTATATAAGATAAAAATAATTGGATTTTGGAGCCAAAAAATGGGCATTTTGCTGAGATTTAGAAGGGAGCCCACATGGGGGGTGGAGTGTTGCTCATGTTGCTTGGAAGATCTCTTAAAGGACTAAGTGGTTCAACCACTTCAACCACCCTAGTCATTCAATCAATCAATCCATGCAATAGTAATCTAGCTTAGCCTCTAAGTTCACCAACACTAGTTGATTAGTGAAGGTTGATGGTGATTAGGGATGGTCTATATATAGCATCCACTACACTTTTGTTTTGTTTGTTAGTCATTTTTCAAGTATTCCAAGAGAGAAAAGAGAGAAAGCTCTTTGAGAGATAGGTAACAAACCTTTGTGAGATTGAAGATCCACCAAGGAAATTTGCTAGAGAATGGACAAGAGGAGGTCACAAGCCAAGATCATGTCAAGAGGAAGAAGAGCATCCATGATCAAGAGGTTCAAAAGTGACCTAACCTTCACCTTTTTCATTTTTATAGATTATATAAGTTTTAATCGGTCAAAATATATTTTTAACCGATCAAAAGTTATTTTGATGCTCTAGAATTCTTAAGCTACGTTATATTGGTAGAATCATGGTTTGATATAGTTAAATCATGTTTTGGTATGAGCGGTATGCATAAAAATGCAAGAAATGTCTATATTAAGTTTTACCGGTAAAAACCTAGGTAGCTATGCGCTATTTAATGTTGTAGTTTAAAATGTAAAAGTTGGGAATTGTATTTCTATGGCTAAAAAGTTACCTCTATGAGTTTTTAAGAAAACCCAACTTGAATCTTTCAAAAATGTGGAAAAATAAAGAAGTTATGGATTTTTCCTCAAAGCATGTTGATTTTAAAACCCTAGGTTGCATTGTGAGTGATTTTAAGCATTGATACGTTTGGAATTTGGATTTTTATTCTAAAGAGAAATTGTAGAGGGGGAAATTTTGATGAGAATGGACTCAAGAATCACCCTAAAATGTTTTAAAATGAAGAAGTTACGGCTGTCGGAGTGACTGAGGGTCGGGCAGTCCAAATTAGGATTTTCGGAAAAGTGGTCGAGCGCCTACCTAGCGCCTAGGCGCTCTAGCCGGCTTTCTCAGGGAGCAGATTCGGTCCGGGTCGGGTTGGGTCGGTCCGGGTCGGGTCGGGTCGATCCGGGTTGAGTTTTTTGTGAAAATTTAAGTTGAAATATGTATAAAATGAATGAGTTTGAATATTAAACCAATATATGAAGATTTATTAGTAATTAATTGGTAACTAAATGTTTAAAATAAAGACTAAAGTTAACACAATTAAAAAAAGTTAACTATTGGTATTGTTTGAAAAATATTAAAATATTATTAAATGATGAATAATATTAGTATAAGATTAAAAGGTTATTAAATGTGTAATAACTTTAGTAAATGATGAAAATGTTATTAAATAATTAATGACGTTAATAAATGATTAAAATATTATTAAATGGTTAATAATATTAATAAATGATTAAAATATTATTAAATGGTTAATAATATTAATAAGTGATTAAAATATTATTAAATGGTTAATAATATTAATATGTGATTAAAATATTATTAAATGGTTAATAATATTAATAAGTGATTAAAATATTATTAAATGATTAATAATATTAATAAGTGAGTAAAATATTATTAAATGGTTAATAATATTAATATGTGATTAAAATATTATTAAATGGTTAATAATATTAATAAGGGATTAAAATATTATTAAATGGTTAATAATATTTGAATGTAGTTGTATATTATCAAAAATAGATAATATGTTGAGGTATTTGGTACATTATTAAATGTCCAAATCATTAAGTTATGTAAAAGAAGAAAGTTTAATAAAATTAAACCAATGTAGATAGTCCATTTGTGACTAATTTAGACAACTTATCAAAAGTAAGTCGTACGAAGAACATGTAGTGAACACGCAAGTTGGTTAAGCGTACCCGACATGTCCAAACTGTATTTGGACTAGGGTTTTGTCCGGAACTTAAGGGTTCGTTTGTCGGACATCTGAAGAGTTAATAATTTGAAGTTAAGGTCTTAAGTTAAGACTAATTAAAAGTCCTGGTAGCTAATGATTGTGTCAATTTGTTATATAAATTGTAGGTTGAGCAAATGACGCAAATAAGCGTAAATGGTAGAAGCGACCAGACAAGTTTTTCAGAACTTGCTCCTATGTGCTTTAACATGCTATGATGTGATATTAAATTGTTAATAGAAAGATATTGATGATAATTGTGATATGCATGAGGTATGATTACATGTAGATTATGTATAAAAATGAAGCATGAATTGCAAGATGTTATATGTGATGCATGAGCAGTATGACATAAACTGAAATGCATGAAAAGCATGATGTAAGTATAAATTGTAGAGTATATGTGAAGCATGTAATGTGTTATGTGTAACTGTTAAACTTGCTGAGCCGTCGTGCTCACTCTTGCTTAAACCAACATTTTCAGATAGTACAAGTATATGAAGTCTTGATAAGGATCAAGAAACAGGAATGGATATTACATTCACTGAAGGTCTATCACGACCATTGTAGATATCAGTCCGAATTGGACAGGTAAAATGATTGTGTAGTATAAGAATTGGTTGGTATGTATTATGAGTCTTGATACTCAAATTGTTTGTAATAGAATGTCGTATCATATCTGATATTGAGACATACTAGGAATGTATAAAGATTTCGATTCTGGAATAGGAAGAGATGTTGTAAAATTATAAATAAATGGTTATTTATCAATTATAATATTGTTGTAATTCATGAACAATAAGGAAAATGTAGTACTCGTGTTGAACCGGATCTGAGGTTCTAGGAACCCGGATTTGGGGTCGTCACAGAGTCGGTTTTTCAGGAGGGTGTTGTGTGGCATGGGAGTAAGCATTAATTTGTGTTAAAGGTTGTTTTGATTTGATGATAATAACTGTTGTGCAAAAATGATTGTGGTAAATGTGCTTACATGGTTGATTGTCAATGTGTATCTGACAAAGTGCTTATGTGTTAATGTGCTTATGTGCTTAAGTGATTATGTGCGTAGATACTATGAAAGTGCTTACGTGCTTAAATGACAAAGTGATTATATGTTAATCAAATTATGTGTCTACATGATCATGTGTGTATGATATTTTACCTATGTCTAAATAATGTAAATCCAGACACTTGTTTAACACAAATATGATCTTGCTGAAAACTATCTTGTCTTATAAAAGAAAATGAAAGTTATCCGGTTCAAATATTTTAAAGTCCTTTTAAAAGATATTTGTGTACAAAGGACTTAGATTTTAAAGATCAGAAATGTTAGGTTGATCTTTCAGTAGGAGTCACTCTGCATAAAAGATGTATGATATAAGCAGAGTAGCATAAGAATGAATCATTGTTGTATTTGTGTATGTCAGAGTCTGTAAAAGTCCTTTCAATGTGTAATGATGTAATAATGTAAGAAATGACTTAGTTAGAAAAGATCAAATCTGTTAGGTTGATCAGTCTATATGATCGTAGAATGGACTCTACGATTCCAAGCAAAGAAGACTCAACGATACGATACGTTTGTAGAATGAAAGGTACGACTCTTTGCCCGGACGACTCTACGATCATCAAAGAGAGACAGATGTGCAAGAAGTCTACAGTATATACAAGCTAAATTGAAGAACTGATCAAGTACAAATCGTAGAGCTGAACTCTACGATCGTTGAACAGTCAGCAAAATTAGCCAGCAGTTAACGAGTATCAGAGAATAAATGTACTCTACGATACAATCAATCTTTCAAGATCGTAGAGTAAATTTGAAGAACAAGCACATACGAGAACTATACGATTTGCGTAGTTAAAAGAAATCATAGAGTGTATCTGGATGTCAAAATCAATACAGAAGATTGTTCTATACATAGAACAATCGTTGAGTAGAAATAAAGAATGTGCCAACTGAGACAATAACTCAACGATTCCACTAAAGCACTGCAGGCAAACTCTACAATCTGAACACAACAGCAAGATCGCAGAGTAAAAGAGAAGATCGCTCCAACTCAACCACTTTACCCGACATACTTCAAATAACGAGTGGGGCTGAATTCGTAGAGTCCAAGTAAACTGTAACACCCCGAAAATTCCGTACTAGCTACAGGCAACCTCGTGCGTTATTGTACAACCTTCTTTATCTCAATCATAACTTACAACAATATTATAGTTGTTAACAACAGAGTTATTTACAATTTTAACATAATCCTGTCTCAGAATCGCAATCTTTAAACATTCTATTACAACTTTGAAATCATATAAATAATGATTTAGCATACCACCCTGTCACCCTTATACATAAAGGACAACATCTGAAAAATGATTTAAAATAATCTATATATGTTCTCTTAACATTTCAGTTTGCTAATCTATAGCACATTTAAGACATAAAAATCTTCACAAGTAATACCCACGGATATAATTTATTCTATCGCAGGGTTTTACTATAAAAGCACCTACGTTTCGATCTGGATGACTCGTTAGTCAATCTTCATCTTCGCCTCTACCAGAGTAATCAGCTTCCTCAAGCTTTTCTGTAATATTTTATTTTAAGCAAGAGTGAGCACGACGGCTGAGCAAGTCTAACAGTTTCACATTACACATAAACATATTTCATCATGCTTTATGCATCTCATGCTTTGCAGTGACTACGTATCTCATGCATATCATGTTTTGCATTTACTCTATGATTCATGTTATTCATGCATGTCATTTACAATTTCATACAGTTCAATATAGAACAATCAACTTAATCAGCTACTGCATATCAACAATTTATTTCAACTTGTATCACAAAGGCACATTAACACATTATTGCACATAATAACATATGCACACATAATAATTTTACAATATTCTAAATCATGCACATAATGCAACACGTTCTGAAAAACTTGCCTGGACTTGCATAACCAGCTTACGCTAATCTTTCACGTTCCTTGCACCACCTACACGGTATGTGAGATTAACGGTGCACAATATCAGTCAAAGTTTGACTCAATACTAAATCTTATTTTAAAGATATTTATTTCTTCTTATCGTTCCCTTTATTTAATAAGATTAATTTCATATTTTAGTCTCTCTTTGACTTGACTCAGTGTTTCATATTCAACACCATAAATCTTTTGTTCGAAGCTATACAGTTCTGACATTTATTAATGTCACTGCATTAATGCCTGGGCCTTATTTCTATTTAGGTCGAACAACTAATTAGTCACTAATAGACCATACCCTTTGTTTAACTTAATCACATAATTTAACTCGACAACTTATCATAATATTATTAATCTCGAAAAATATTTTAAATCTTACTATCAATTAGTAATAACTTATAATGTTATTTAATTGTTAAATAACATATTAAATAATCATTACTATTATTAATTCCTTTTTAATAATAGTTTACCTTAATCATTATTATTAATCTTTTAGTAATAATTTAATTGCATGCTAGTATTATTACCCTTTAATAATATTTTAATTGACTTATTATTATTATTAATTATTTTAATAATAATTTAATTGTTCATCAATATTATTACTCACTTAATAATATTTGAAATCCTCGCGTATCATTAGTAATTATTTAATAATGATTCAACCCTTAACTATTTTTATTCAATAGTTAATTACTTGTTAAACAATATTATTAATTCTTTAATAATATTTTAAATCTTTATTTATCATTATTATTTATTTAATAATGGTTTAGCTCTTAACTATTATTATTTAATAGTTAAATAAATGCTAAACAATATTATTAATTCTTTAATAATATTTTAAATTAATTACATATCATTATTAATTATTGAATAATGATTTAATTCTTAACTATTTTCATTTAATAGTTAATCATTAATATTATCAATATATTTTAATTACTTAATAATCTTCTTCCGATTAAGAAATAATTTATTCCACTCAATTACCATTTATTTATTTATTTTAATATGAATTAAATAATAATTAATTAATTATTTATCCGCACTCATTATTTAATATTAATTAAATAATAAATAATTATACTATTAACTCTAACATCCTTTGATTACTATTTAATATATTAAATAGTAAGCAATTAACCATCTTTAATTATTATTTAATGTTGATTAAATAATAATTAATTAATTTGTGGCCTTTATTTATTATTTACTCTTAAATAAATAATAAATAATTAGTTTAAATATTTTCTCATAATTTAGTTACTATTTAATATCAATTAAATAATAATTACCTAGTTACTTCATTTATTTACTATTTAATTACCAATTAAATAATAAATAATTTATTTATTTTCTCCAAACATGTTGATATTATTATTAAATACATAAAGAACATATTTAAGATTTAATAATAATTTATTTATAATTTTCTTGAATTATTAGCTAGGTAGTCACAAATTAGTGTACATTTACACCATAAATAATATGAAAAATACCAATTTTCAGAAATAATACCATCTCAATACCTATAACACTTCAAATAATCAGTAGGTTATTTGTTCATATTTTTCCAAAATTTAAAAATACTTTTTATTATTTTTCATATATTTAGTAAGCTTTTATCATTTAATAATTATGAAAAATAGCTACTGACATTACAAAAATACCATTAAATTTCAGAAAATAGTACACAAAATTCCAAGCAACTTTCTAGTTTGGGCCGTCGCCGGAACCGGCCGGAAAATGGGTGAACCGGCCGCCGGAATGCTCCGGCCGGTTCACCGAAAAAAAACCGGCAGTAACATTGCCTTATTCCAGATTTTTGTCAAGCTTTGGGGTCTTTTATTAAAACCTTAATAACTTGAGTTCTATAACTCCGATGAAGCTCTACTTTATATTGTTGCGTTCGTATCTTCTCGAACTACAATTTTCCATTATTGGATTAATTTTTCGGACATGATTTGACCTCCGAAAACAGCCTGGAACCGGACTGTTCACGCAAAACTTCCGACAGTGGAGTGTTTTAGTAGAAAAATCATATCTCACTCGTTTTAAATCGGATTTTAGTCATTAAAGTTTGAGAATTTACATAACTTCAAGATCTATCCAACAAAATTGACGGATCAAAAATCCGACTTACGGCGTGTGAACAGTAAATCCGTTTATGGGCTGCTCGGTTTATAACTTTCCGGCAAATATGATTTTGTATATTTTGGCTAACTTTTCCACATAAACCCATACGAAAAATCATGAAAAATACTCTAACACATACTTCTAACGTCCTAGCATGCTTTTAAGCATTTAAAGCTTGATCAACATAAATCAAACAAAATATTATATATAGGATATAACATTAGGGTTTTTAGGGTTTTCTACTTACCTTTTTGGTTTAAAGGCTTGTTTTCTAATCTTTCCAAAATAGGATATGAAACTTGATGGCATCAAGACCTCCCCTCCTGCTGCCGTGGCCCCTCTTGGAGGTGTTCTTGGTATATTTGTGGTACTAAGCTCACAAGAAAGGAAGAAAATGGAGGTACTTTGCTCTCTCACTCTTTCTCTCTTGGTTTCCTCTCTTCCTATCTCTAAAATTTGATTTCTACAATTTTTCTAACCCTTCAAAAGAGTTGGGGGAGTGTTATATTTATAGAAGAAGGCTAATTTAGTTTATCTCCTCAATTAAGCAAGCTTTGACCACATTAGCCTAATTAAACACAAACAAAGACCCACAAAATGAGGAGGGATCTAGGGGCCATGTTTTCTAGGATTTCTTTAATATTTTTCTAGAGCCAAGCAAGCCTACTAGGGCCTTTATAGGCTGCTGCCAGCAGCCCTATATATATCTATATATATAATTTATTTTTCCTTTATTTTCCAAATTGATGCATAATTATATATATATACTTATATATATATAATGGGTCACCACTTAAATCCTCTTTGGACTAACATTTGGGCTCCCAATACACTTTAGTTTGGGCTTGGAAAATAATTAAATTGGACTCCCAATTGGGCTCCCTTTAATTAATTTATTGGGCTAATTTATTTAATTAACCACACTAAAATCACAAATCCTTAATTAAACAATTAATTAGACTTGTTAAATATTTAATTGAGTTAGTCCACTAATTAGTTATTTTATTTGGACTATTAATTGGGATTTTAAATATTCTTCCCATTTCCCATTAATTAGTAATCATACTAATTAATTTACTAAATTTATTTCGTTCTGCTATATTCGAAGTAAATTGAATATTTATTTAATTAATTAACTTATCGATTTCTCGATATTAATAACTCTAGGATTCATCCACTAATTAATTTATTTTATTAGTGGAGCTATCTCTAGTTCAATTGCTACTGCGAGTCGCGCATCTGCTTGAATTTAATAATCGCGCGTAGGTTTAGTTAATTATCGAGTCGATTCACTAAACGATTTTAATTTAATCATCTAATCCAATTAGACTTGCCCTAATTAAGCCTCATTGAATCTTAATTAAGGTTTCTCAACATATCGCTCGCTCGGTAATAATTTCCTAAGTTTGTTCGTCATTTTAATAATCCCGTTGATCGAACAACCTTAAAATAAAATCTCGGATATTCAATATTCAGAATACCCCTTCTTAGGGTTTACAATAATCACCCTTAATTAATTCACTAATTTAGAAATTTAAATTCTAAATTTTAATTATAACATTATTATTATATTTTCGGGTTCATTTCAACTAGGTTGGCTTAAAATCGAATTTCCACAACAATACCTAGCTTATCTTATTCATCAAATAATTCATCAAATTTTAAAGGTATCATACTACCTTGTTTTACCCTGGCGAATTGTCTTTATTATAATTCTCTTATCTATCGAGTCACTAATTGCATCCTGAGTTAATGACTGATTTACTCGTCCCTCTAAGACATCTTTGCTCAAAGAGAAAAGTTTTTAGGATTCTGCAACACTTGAACCTCCTAGGCTCTTACTAACACATAGATAACAAAATCTATCCATTTATTTACACCCTTCTCACAGAACTAGGTTTTAGTCTACAACCTTTATTTTCTCATCAAGACCTTATTAAAAAAAAAATCTCATGAGATATCTGGGATATTACATTCACCCCTCCTTATAAGAATTTCGTCCTCGAAATTACAGCACACTAACCCCTTTACCCATTCAATGTCCAGAACATTGGAACATCTCACATGAGTCTTCACAATTGATCAATAACTGTGAATGAATTTGAATAACCAGGAAGTAAAAATAATCCCCTTTAAAATAAACAATCCCCTTTGTTCGGCGTTGATAATTAGATTTTATATCTATTTATTTAATATTTTTAGGCTTACTTAATTGTGAGTTTTTAAGTATTTTTAGTAATTTAAGTGTTTTATTTAATGTTATGAATTATTATTATTTTTAGCATTTTTATATTATTTTTATTTATTTTATATTTTATTGTGTAGGAAATAAAGAAGGAAGGGCAAAAGTGTAATTCTGCAAGAAGCCGGTGGCAATATCGTAATAAAGCAGAATCCTGAGGGTGCTAACTGTAAAAATCCAGCGCGGTGGCATTCTCGTAATTAACTCTTCCAGACTCCCGCGCCATGCGCGCATATAGATAATAGAAACCGGAGATCAAACGGCGTCGTTTCAGGGGACGCGGCAGAAAACATGCGCGCATTGCGCGGATGTTCAGCGGAAGGAAGAAACGCATGGAAACGGCGTCGTTTTATCGAGCGGTGCTGGGACAGAAGCCGCGCAATGCGCGCGGCTGTTTTGAGCGGGCGTTGACCAAGTCAACGCCGCGTTTGGCGACACGGAAATTTTCCAGAAGCAGATTATTCGCGATTTTTGCATTTTTTTGATTCCAAATTGGATTTTAATTCCTATTAGGGTTTGGAAAAATAAATCCTATTAGGGTTTGGATATATTTGAGGCCTATAAATACATGCCAAAGGGAGAGCACCTACACACAATTACCTAGAGCTACATTGAAGCATTGAAGCAAAGGAGGCAACATCAAGGGCTCAAGAATTGGAGATTGAAGAAGTGCTACAAATAGTTTATTCTTTATTCTTTGCTCTTTAATTTTTGCTACGATGTTGTTTAATTTGTGGAATTCTTTTTATTTATTTATGAACTAATTTTATTTTAAGATTACAATGGAACCCAATGTGTAGTATAAATTAATTCTCTCTTGTTTCAATTATTAATCTTTATAATTCATTTATCATATTTTGTGCTTACATGTTATAATTGTTTGGCCATACAATTATTTGATTTCCTAGATGGCATTGGAAGATAAAATCTAGGTTTTGATCTAAATATGATAACATGCATTACGTATAAAATAGGAATATATTTATATGTTGCATGTAAGTGCTTTGGGAATTTAAACTTAATGAATCTATTCTTAATTATTTTACATAGGAATATAGTAAATTAATTGGAATAGATATTTTTGTCAAACTCTTGGAAAAGGTTTAATAAATACTTATGAATTTCCGCTTAATGAATTGTATTGATTAATTAGTTGTCAAGAGAGTGAAAATATTTATGCGAAGCATTGGGGGAAGTTGTAGTCTTAACTTTTAAATCTGATATTCATATTTGCTTAATAATTTGCTTATTTTAATTAGTTAATTTAATTCCATAAAACTTGAATCGGTTGTTTAATTAAAATTGAGTTGATATAAAATTAGTACTTGAATATTATTATTATTATTTCCTCGTGGGATCGATACTTTACTTACTATTATATTACTTGTTGGCCACGTATACTTGCGTGAATTTGTCTATACATAAAATCTGACAACAAGTTTTTGGCGCCGTTGCCGGGGAAATATTTTTAATAATTAGTTCAATATTAGTTATAATCAATTCGATTTTAATTTAAACGTTTTTAATTTTCTATATTTTTCTTTTGCTTTTGCAGGTTTCATCAAGTGTTAGCAATTACAAGTGATCGATCATAACTTAAAATTCCGCTAACGTAACATTACGTTTTCCCGGAATTTTAAGGTTTGGGGATACGGAATTTGTGTATGAACACGAGATCGAAGGGACAAGAGCCAACTCCATACATAGACGAGATCGAGAGGAGGTGCCGAGCCTTGAAAAGAGTTTGCCAAGAAACCGAACAGGAACAAGGCAACATGGAGGCTGAAGAGCAGAAATCATTGAGGGACTGCGCAATGCCACGAGTAACGGAGATCCAATCAAGCATTCAAAGGCCCGCAATTCAAGCTAACACATTTGAGATCAAGCCTGGTACGATCCAAATGATTCAAAACTCTGTGCAGTTTGGGGGTTTACCGAATGATAACCCAAACGATCACTTAGTTAGTTTTTTGGAGATTTGTGACACCTTCAAGTACAATGGTGTTACGGAGGATGCAATTCGACTCAGACTATTTCCTTTCACACTCCGTGATAAAGCAAAGAGCTGGCTTCATTCACTACCACCAGGTTCCATCACTACATGGAATGATTTGGCACAGAAGTTCCTCGCAAAATTTTTCCCACAAGCCAAAACAGCTAAGATGAGGAACGATATCACTTCTTTCGTTCAGCACGACGCAGAATCACTCTATGAAGCGTGGGAAAGATTTAAGGACTTGCTGCGACGATGTCCTCACCTTGGCATTCCCAAATGGTTGCAAGTCCAGACGTTTTACAACGGTTTATTTAGTAATACAAGGACGAGTATCGATGCCGCGGCAGGAGGAGCGTTGATGGCCAAGAATTTTGATGATGCCTATGAGTTGCTAGAAACAATGGCAGCCAATAATTATCAATGGCCATCTGCAAGGATGAATCAACCGAAGGTAGCTGGAATTTATGAGGTAGATGCAGTGACGACATTGGCAGCACAGGTTGCTACATTAACAAAGAAAATCGATGCTTTAGGAGGAAAGCCGATACAGAATATAGCAGCTATTTGTGATTTATGTGCAGGAAGCCATCCAAGTGAACAATGTGCAATCAACGCAGAATCAGTTCAGTTTGTTGGAAATTACAACAGGCAGCCAAATAGCAACAACTATAATCCTGGATGGAGGAATCATCCCAATTTCTCATGGAACAATAATCAAACGCAACAACCTGCTCCAAAACAACTATACCCCCCTGGATTTCAAAATCAAGTCCCACCACAGCAGGAGAAGAAGACAAATTTGGAGGAGTTACTTTCTAGGTACATTGCACAGAACGAGACAAGGATAAACAGTCAAGAAGTCTCAATCCGGAACCTAGAAAATCAGATGGGGCAGCTTGCTAACGCCATCAACAATCGCCCCCAAGGCACCTTACCAAGCAGCACAGAGGTCAATCCTAGACGAGATGGTAAAGAACAGTGCAAGGCAATAACACTTCGCAACGGTAAGAAGTTACCCGAAGTTGTTGAAGAAACTCCCAATCAGACACATGAAGATGATTGTGAGGGTGACAAGCAAGATGAAAATAATGGAACGCATGAGGCCCCAATGACAAAGCAAGATACAACCAAACAGAGCTCTAGTGCACCACCTGTGCCTTTCCCCCAACGACTGCAGAAATCAAAGTTGGATAAACAATTCTCAAAATTTTTGGAAGTGTTCAAGAAGCTGCAGATCAACATTCCATTCGCCGATGCATTGGAACAGATGCCAAGCTATGTAAAGTTCATGAAAGATATTTTATCCAAGAAGAGAAAGCTAGGCGAATTTGAAACAGTGGCGTTAACTGAGGAGTGTAGCGCAATACTTCAAAAGAAGTTACCACCAAAGCTCAAGGACCCGGGTAGCTTCACAATCCCCTGCACGATTGGCAGAAAATTTTTTGGAAGAGCATTATGTGATTTAGGAGCCAGTATCAACTTGATGCCGCTCTCAATTTATCAGCAGTTGGGATTGAAAGAAGCAAAACCTACGAATGTTACACTGCAGCTTGCGGACAGATCACTCACTTATCCACGAGGCATAGTTGAAGACGTCTTAGTCAAAGTGGACAAATTTATTTTTCCAGCTGATTTCATAGTCTTAGACTTTGAGGAAGATCGGGATATACCGATTATTCTTGGGCGCCCATTCTTGGCCACAGGGAGAACACTGATTGATGTACAAAAGGGTGAGCTAACTATGAGAGTCCAAGATCAAGAGATTACATTCAACGTATTTTCAGCAATGAAATTTCCAAACGACACAGAAGAATGTTTTCAGATTGATGTCATTGATGAGACGGTGAATGAAGTATTCGAAGGCAGTTGTTTCTTAGATTCTCTTGAGACATCATTAGTTAGTCAATCTGCTTCGGACTTCCCAGCTTCCTTGGAGTATGTGCAACTGTTGAACTCGTCTCTACCATTTGTTAAGTTTAAAAAATAATTTGAACCTTTGGAGCATTCAGAAAGTTCAACTACTCGTACAAAGCCATCATTGGAAGAACCACTTCCATTGGAGCTAAAACCTCTTCCTACTCATTTGCGGTACGCATATTTGGGAGATTCATGTACTTTACCGGTTATTATCTCTGCTTTACTCGACGAATCTCAAGAAAGCAAACTCTTGCGAGTCCTCCGAGAATACAAAACAGCATTGGGATGGACTATTGCCGATATAAAAGGGATCAGTCCTTCGTTTTGCATGCATAAGATCCTGCTTGAAGATAATGCAACACCTGTGATTGAGCAACAACGTCGATTGAATCCGATCATGAAGGAGGTTGTTAAAAAGGAGATCATCAAATGGTTGGATGCTGGAATTATCTACCCCATTTCAGACAGTTCGTGGGTAAGTCCAGTCCAATGTGTTCCAAAGAAAGGAGGCATGACGGTCGTGGCCAATGCAAATAATGAGTTGATCCCTACTCGGACAGTAACCGGATGGCGAGTTTGCATGGACTATCGCAAACTTAACAAAGCAACTCGCAAAGATCACTTCCCTCTCCCATTCATTGACCAGATGCTTGACAGATTGGCTGGCCATGATTTTTATTGTCTCTTAGACGGATATTAGGGCTACAATCAGATTGCAATAGCCCCTGAAGATCAGGAAAAGACCACCTTCACATGCCCATATGGAACATTTGCTTTCCGAAGAATGTCTTTTGGACTATGCAATGCACCAGCAACGTTTCAGCGATGCATGATGGCAATATTCTCAGACATGGTCGAGCAAAACCTTGAGGTATTCATGGTCGACTTTTCAGTATTTGGGGATAGTTACGATTTGTGCCTAGAGAATCTAATACTTGTGCTAAAAAGATGCGTGGAAACTAATCTGGTGTTGAATTGGGAGAAATGTCACTTCATGGTTCGTGAAGGTATAATTCTGGGGCATAAGGTGTCGGCTAATGGAATAGAGGTGGACAAGGCAAAAATAGAGACTATAGAAAAGCTCCCACCACCTGCATCAGTGAAGGGGATTCGAAGTTTTTTGGGACATGCAGGTTTCTACAGGCGCTTTATCAAAGACTTTTCAAAGATCACAAAGCCTTTTTGCAATCTTCTAGAGAAAGATATACCCTTCAAATTCGATAAGTCATGTTTAGAGGCCTTTGAAGTATTAAAAGAAAAGTTGGTTACTGCCCCCGTGATAACTACACCAAATTGGGATCTTCCATTCGAGCTAATGTGCGATGCTAGTGACTTTGCGATTGGCGCGGTCTTAGGCCAACGTAAAGAGAAAATTTTTCATGCTATATATTATGCTAGCAAAACATTGACTGATGCACAGCTTAACTATACGACCACCGAGAAAGAATTACTAGCGGTTGTATACGCTTTTGACAAGTTTCGTTCCTACCTCATTGGCACAAAGGTGATTGTGTTCACGGACCACTCCACCATCAAATACTTAATCTCAAAGAAGGACGCCAAGCCACGCTTGATTCGATGGATCCTTTTACTGCAGGAATTTGATCTTGAAATTCGGGATAGAAAAGGGACCGAAAATCAAGTGGCGGACCATCTCTCAAGACTTGAGAATCCTGACCAGCAACAAAGAGCGGGCACATTAATTAATGAATCATTCCCAGATGAGCAGCTATTTTCAATCACAACGAAAACACCATGGTATGCGGATTTGGTGAATTATATTGTGAGTCAAGTGCTTCCTCCTGAGTTGAGCTACCAGCAGAGAAAAAAGTTCTTACATGATGTCAAGAATTACTTGTGGGATGAGCCATTTTTATTCAAACAGTGTGCAGATCATATGTTAAGAAGATGTGTACCCACTGAGGAAATTGAAGGTATACTTCACCATTGCCACTCATCCGGCTATGGAGGCCATTATGGAGGAGAGAGAACGGCAGCAAAAGTTCTTCAATCCGGATTCTATTGGCCCACTCTCTTCAAAGATGCCCATACTTTCGTGTCAAGGTGCGATAGATGCCAAAGGGTTGGCAACATTTCAAAACGACATGAGATGCCCTTGAACAACATTTTGGAGGTGGAGATTTTTGACGTTTGGGGTATCGACTTCATGGGCCCATTCCCGTCCTCCTACAATAACTTGTATATTTTGGTTGCGGTTGACTATGTCTCAAAATGGGTTGAAGCAGCGGCATTGCCAACCAACGACTCTAAAGTGGTGTTAAATTTTCTGCGAAAGAATATCTTTACCAGGTTTGGCACACCAAGGGCGATCATTAGTGATGAAGGTACGCACTTTTGTAATAAGCAGTTTGCAGCCCTTCTAGCTAAATATGGAGTTACTCATAAGATTGCCACAGCTTATCACCCCCAGACGAGTGGTCAAGTCGAAATTTCAAATAGAGAGGTGAAGCGTATTCTGGAGAAGATTGTTAATCCAAACAGGAAAGATTGGTCGAAGAAGCTCGATGATGCTTTATGGGCTTATCGTACTGCTTATAAAACACCAATTGGAATGTCCCCATACAAGTTGATCTTTGGGAAAGCTTGTCATCTGCCAGTCAAATTAGAGCATAGCGCATATTGGGCTATTCAGAAGTTAAATTTTGACTTGCATGCGGCTGGTGAGAAACGTGTCCTACAGCTCAATGAAATGGATGAATTTCGTCTTCAAGCATATGAGAATGCCAAGTTATATAAAGAAAAGACCAAGAGGTGGCATGACAAGCGGATCATTGAGCGGAGATTCGAACCAGGTCAAGCTGTACTCCTTTTCAACTCCAGGTTAAAGTTGTTCCCAGGTAAACTCAAATCAAGGTGGTCTGGTCCATTCATCATTACCACAGTATTCTCACATGGAGCAGTTGAGGTCGAAGAGCCGAACACGAAGAGAACCTTCAAAGTGAATGGTCAACGTCTTAAGCATTATTGGGGTGGTGACATTGCTCGTCAAAGAACCTTCATTAATCTTGACGACCCAGAATGAGAAAAGGGAGTAGTCAGGCTGAGACTTTAAAACAAGCGCTTATTGGGAGGCAACCCAAGTTTTAGTTTTTAAATTTTAATTTTAATTTTATTTTTAGTACTTTTTATTTTAGTAGTAAATTTTAGTTTATGTTAATATTTTATTATTGTTTTTGTTTTGTTCAGGTTATTTATGCAACTCAGACTTAGCAGATGAGGAGAAAAACATGCTACATATTCAGGGGAGTCCCTTGTTCTTAATCTTCTTCATTTTATACATTGAGGACAATGTCTGTTTTAAGTTTGGGGGTGTGGGTAAATTTGAAAGAATTTTTCAAATTTTTAGGTTTTATTTTTAAAATTTTCGAATTTTGTGGGTAAATTCACTGCAAACCCTCACGAGACAAAACTCGTCCACTTGGGGTAACCATGGGGTTTAAAGGCTTGTTGCACATGCTAAGTGCAATCGTGTTTCCTACGAAAATGGGGTAATTTAGTTTTTTTTAGTAGTGTCACTTGGGCAATGAATTAGTTGAATTAAATTTTTGGTCGATGATAAAAATTGGTTTTTATTTAATAACTTTTGAAAATTGGATAAATTTTTGCATAGTTTGAATTCTGGCATATTGTTGGTTATTATTTTATTTGAGATCCTTTAAATTTTTATGCACATATCCATTTGTTTGAGCTAGTTTTAATTTAAGGGAAGTTTATTGGGTTAAATGCTTATAATAGATATTTTTGAATTCTATATTTTTATTTGATCGTAACTTGAAGCGAAATTGTGGTAAAATATGATTTAGGAGAGATGATTTAAGTGAATTTTCTGGGATTATTAAAATTAATTTATCTTGTGGAGGAAAAAATAGTAAGAGAATTATGTGATGAGTTGAGATGGAGCGTAAAACGCACTCACTCATAAATATGTGAAGAGAAGCGAGATGGAGCGTAAAACGCACTCGCTGGTGAGATGGAGCATAAAATGCACTCACCAAGGTTGAAAAAAAAAAAAAAGAAAGAAAGAAAAAAAATGGGATGGAGCATAAAATGCACCCATTTACTTGAAGAAAGAAAAAAAAAAAAAAAAACTTAAAAGAAATTAATAATCCTAGTGGTGCTTGAAAGATTAAAAACTTTTTGATCTCCTAAGTCATATTTGCATGTATTAGCTTTGAGTGATGTGAAAGATAAAAGTATAGAGTTTTGTTGTATCTATTTTTATCTTTTATGAAACATTTAATTTTGTGAGCGGATCTAAGTTTTTTTCGTTAGTTTGATACATTTGGATTCACACACACACACGAAGGGTCTTGAATAGAATAAGATTAATAAATATGTTGACATTTTATAACATTGCATAATTTTGAAATTTTCTTTAAGTTATCATTTAAAAATCTTTGAGGTTAAAGTTGAAATTCATATTGATTTATTGCTTGAGTTGCTCGAGTGATTTTTGGTAATTTGGTAGAATTTTAGTTTTGATTTTTGTTTTGCTTGAGGGCAAGCAAATAGTTAAGTTTGGGGGTATTTGATAATTAGATTTTATATCTATTTATTTAATTTTTTAGGCTTACTTAATTGTGAGTTTTTAAGTATTTTTAGTAATTTAAGTGTTTTATTTAATGTTATGAATTATTATTATTTTTAGCATTTTTATATTATTTTTATTTATTTTATATTTTATTGTGTAGGAAATAAAGAAGGAAGGGCAAAAGTGTAATTCTGCAAGAAGCCGGTGGCAATATCGTAATAAAGCAGAATCCTGAGGGTGCTAACTGTAAAAATCCAGCGCGGTGGCATTCTCGTAATTAACTCTTCCGGACTCCCGCGCCATGCGCGCATATAGATAATAGAAACCGGAGATCAAACGGCGTCGTTTCAGGGGACGCGGCAGAAAACATGCGCGCATTGCGCGGATGTTCAGCGGAAGGAAGAAACGCATGGAAACGGCGTCGTTTTATCGAGCGGTGCTGGGACAGAAGCCGCGCAATGCGCGCGGCTGTTTTGAGCGGGCGTTGACCAAGTCAACGCCGCGTTTGGCGACACGGAAATTTTCCAGAAGCAGATTATTCGCGATTTTTGCATTTTTTTGATTCCAAATTGGATTTTAATTCCTATTAGGGTTTGGAAAAATAAATCCTATTAGGGTTTGGATATATTTGAGGCCTATAAATACATGCCAAAGGGAGAGCACCTACACACAATTACCTAGAGCTACATTGAAGCATTGAAGCAAAGGAGGCAACATCAAGGGCTCAAGAATTGGAGATTGAAGAAGCGCTACAAATAGTTTATTCTTTATTCTTTGCTCTTTAATTTTTGCTACGATGTTGTTTAATTTGTGGAATTCTTTTTATTTATTTATGAACTAATTTTATTTTAAGATTACAATGGAACCCAATGTGTAGTATAAATTAATTCTCTCTTGTTTCAATTATTAATCTTTATAATTCATTTATCATATTTTGTGCTTACATGTTATAATTGTTTGGCCATACAATTATTTGATTTCCTAGATGGCATTGGAAGATAAAATCTAGGTTTTGATCTAAATATGATAACATGCATTACGTATAAAATAGGAATATATTTATATGTTGCATGTAAGTGCTTTGGGAATTTAAACTTAATGAATCTATTCTTAATTATTTTACATAGGAATATAGTAAATTAATTGGAATAGATATTTTTGTCAAACTCTTGGAAAAGGTTTAATAAATACTTATGAATTTCCGCTTAATGAATTGTATTGATTAATTAGTTGTCAAGAGAGTGAAAATATTTATGCGAAGCATTGGGGGAAGTTGTAGTCTTAACTTTTAAATCTGATATTCATATTTGCTTAATAATTTGCTTATTTTAATTAGTTAATTTAATTCCATAAAACTTGAATCGGTTGTTTAATTAAAATTGAGTTGATATAAAATTAGTACTTGAATATTATTATTATTATTTCCTCGTGGGATCGATACTTTACTTACTATTATATTACTTGTTGGCCACGTATACTTGCGTGAATTTGTCTATACATAAAATCTGACAACAGGCGTTATAAAAAAAAATTTCACTGAGCACCTTAGGGGTATAAAAAAAAAAATCAGCAAAAACTTAATCTGAGTACTTACCGCTTAAGGTGATCAACCTTTCGTACTCCATGTATATGCATAACATTTAAACTGAGTACTTAACACTTAAGGTGATCAACCTTCCGTACCACATGTATACGCATAACATTAAAACCCATTTAATTAAAATGTTGAATTCACAACACAACTCCCAAGAAATACTTGAAAAATATAACTCAACCTTTGTCTAGCCGAATCAATTAGCTTAGACTTTTCAAAAATGGTTAGCACATACGTGCAATAAAACATGTCTAGCCACATCCTTTGGCATCAACACATACTTTCAAAATTTCAACACTGAAAATCATTTTATGACTTCATGATACCGCATCTTTGGCACAGTGCGTTGAGGATTCCGTCATCACTATGACTTCATGATACCGCCCCTTCATAGAAGATACGTTGAGGATTCCGTCATACATCATCTCCACACCATGGCTTCAATGGCGTAAGATGGTTTTGTAAATACATTTTGATACTTTAAAAATCAATTTTGTCTAGCTGAATCAAGTAGCATAGACTCTCATTTGAACGTTTCAAAATATTTTGAAAAATTACTTTTGTTTTTGTCATACCACAATAGTAAAGATGTGACATTTCACACCTCAATTTATTGTGTTGATGATAACCAGAAAACTTTTGTATTTTTAAAAGCACATAAGCACGATTTTAAGATTTTCAAAGTCTAGCATAGCTAGAAGATTTGGAATATCCTAAAACCTCAAAATAATCACTAATTTTACTTCTCATCTTTTTCAGCTTAATAACTATATATATTATAGCTTAAATTTTGCTACTTAACTTTACCCACACTCACTGTTCATCAAACTTACCACGTATTTGGGCTCAGGAACTTACCACAATCATATGGTTTGAGGAGCTTGTCCTAGTCAGGCCAAAATCGCCCATTCGCTGAGGGGCTCCACCACATAACTATGAGTCATGAACTTACCATACGTGTCAGTTCTTAGAACACGAACTTATCTTAACATCCTCTACCTATCCGTTATACACATGAGAAAAGAATCACCTTCTCAACACACATATAGCGAATAGCGCGACACCAGGTTTCAATTGATTATCACTATAGGAAGCCAAGTGGTCGTCAAACCAAACACAATCTCCTGCCCATACAAGAAATCGGTCAACTCAGCCACTAATCAATATAGGAAGTTAAGTGGTCGTTAAACCAAGAACAAATTCTCTGCCCATACAAAGAACTATTCAACTCAACCACTATATTAATATAGGAAGCAAAGTGGTTCTAAACCAAGCACAAATTCCCCGCCCATACAAGGAATTGTACAACTCAGCTACTAACATGAATCCTCAACTAAAAACCCACAACCTCTAACTTCTCTTAACTTAATATGAATTTTTTTTCAATTCATACCCTATCACACTCAATACATCAAGAGTTCTCTTATTACTATTTCATAGTATCTTCATTGTTATAGCACCATGCCATCAACACAACCTCTTAATCATTTAACAGACCATCTGTCATTCCATGATTTTACTATGATCACCGTGATCTTATATCACAATTGATTTCACTTTACAATTTCTCATTTATTCTAGGATCGTTTAATTCTACCATCTTCTCACTCGTTTTTATTCATTTTACTTTACGATCCATCTTTTTAAATTCTTGAATCAAGTGTTCTATGATTCTTTTTCATTCATTTTGAATACATCTATGAGGATCATTCTTTGAACCTCCTAAAATATACCTTATTTTCTTCTTTATGAATTTCTTATATTCAACTCTTCTTGCTTAGACTCCATATGAGTTTATTCTTTCATTGCCTTCAATATAGTCTCACGATTATAGCCTAAGGTACTGCTACCTAAGAACTATAACCTATCAGCTCTGATACCAACTGTAACACCCCAAAAATTCCGTACTAGCTACAGGCAACCTCGTGCGTTATTGTACAACCTTCTTTATCTCAATCATAACTTACAACAATATTATAGTTGTTAACAACAGAGTTATTTAAAATTTTAACATAATCCTGTCTCAGAATCGCAATCTTTAAACATTCTATTACAACTTTGAAATCATATGAATAATGATTTAGCATACCACCCTGTCACCCTTATACATAAAGGACAACATCTGAAAAATGATTTAAAATAATCTATATATGTTCTCTTAACATTTCAGTTTGCTAATCTATAGCACATTTAAGACATAAAAATCTTCACAAGTAATACCCACGGATATAATTTATTCTATCGCAGGGTTTTACTATAAAAGCACCTACGTTTCGATCTGGATGACTCGTTAGTCAATCTTCATCTTCGCCTCTACCAGAGTAATCAGCTTCCTCAAGCTTTTCTGTAATATTTTATTTTAAGCAAGAGTGAGCACGACGGCTCAGCAAGTCTAACAGTTTCACATTACACATAAACATATTTCATCATGCTTTATGCATCTCATGCTTTGCAGTGACTACGTATCTCATGCATATCATGTTTTGCATTTACTCTATGATTCATGTTATTCATGCATGTCATTTACAATTTCATACAGTTCAATATAGAACAATCAACTTAATCAGCTACTGCATATCAACAATTTATTTCAACTTGTATCACAAAGGCACATTAACACATTATTGCACATAATAACATATGCACACATAATAATTTTACAATATTCTAAATCATGCACATAATGCAACACGTTCTGAAAAACTTCCCTGGACTTGCATAACCAGCTTACGCTAATCTTTCACGTTCCTTGCACCACCTACACGGTATGTGAGATTAACGGTGCACAATATCAGTCAAAGTTTGACTCAATACTAAATCTTATTTTAAAGATATTTATTTCTTCTTATCGTTCCCTTTATTTAATAAGATTAATTTCATATTTTAGTCTCTCTTTGACTTGACTCAGTGTTTCATATTCAACACCATAAATCTTTTGTTCGAAGCTATACAGTTCTGACATTTATTAATGTCACTGCATTAATGCCTGGGCCTTATTTCTATTTAGGTCGAACAACTAATTAGTCACTAATAGACCATACCCTTTGTTTAACTTAATCACATAATTTAACTCGACAACTTATCATAATATTATTAATCTCGAAAAATATTTTAAATCTTACCATCAATTAGTAATAACTTATAATGTTATTTAATTGTTAAATAACATATTAAATAATCATTACTATTATTAATTCCTTTTTAATAATAGTTTACCTTAATCATTATTATTAATCTTTTAGTAATAATTTAATTGCATGCTAGTATTATTACCCTTTAATAATATTTTAATTGACTTATTATTATTATTAATTATTTTAATAATAATTTAATTATTCATCAATATTATTACTCACTTAATAATATTTGAAATCCTCGCGTATCATTAGTAATTATTTAATAATGATTCAACCCTTAACTATTTTTATTCAATAGTTAATTACTTGTTAAACAATATTATTAATTCTTTAATAATATTTTAAATCTTTATTTATCATTATTATTTATTTAATAATGGTTTAGCTCTTAACTATTATTATTTAATAGTTAAATAAATGCTAAACAATATTATTAATTCTTTAATAATATTTTAAATTAATTACATATCATTATTAATTATTGAATAATGATTTAATTCTTAACTATTTTCATTTAATAGTTAATCATTAATATTATCAATATATTTTAATTACTTAATAATCTTCTTCCGATTAAGAAATAATTTATTCCACTCAATTACCATTTATTTATTTATTTTAATATGAATTAAATAATAATTAATTAATTATTTATCCGCACTCATTATTTAATATTAATTAAATAATAAATAATTATACTATTAACTCTAACATCCTTTGATTACTATTTAATATATTAAATAGTAAGCAATTAACCATCTTTAATTATTATTTAATGTTGATTAAATAATAATTAATTAATTTGTGGCCTTTATTTATTATTTACTCTTAAATAAATAATAAATAATTAGTTTAAATATTTTCTCATAATTTAGTTACTATTTAATATCAATTAAATAATAATTACCTAGTTACTTCATTTATTTACTATTTAATTACCAATTAAATAATAAATAATTTATTTATTTTCTCCAAACATGTTGATATTATTATTAAATACATAAAGAACATATTTAAGATTTAATAATAATTTATTTATAATTTTCTTGAATTATTAGCTAGGTAGTCACAAATTAGTGTACATTTACACCATAAATAATATGAAAAATACCAATTTTCAGAAATAATACCATCTCAATACCTATAACACTTCAAATAATCAGTAGGTTATTTGTTCATATTTTTCCAAAATTTAAAAATACTTTTTATTATTTTTCATATATTTAGTAAGCTTTTATCATTTAATAATTATGAAAAATAGCTACTGACATTACAAAAATACCATTAAATTTCAGAAAATAGTACACAAAATTCCAAGCAACTTTCTAGTTTGGGCCGTCGCCGGAATCGGCCGGAAAATGGGTGAACCGGCCGCCAGAATGCTCCGGCCGGTTCACCAAAAAAAAACCGGCAGTAACATTGCCTTATTCCAGATTTTTGTCAAGCTTTGGGGTCTTTTATTAAAACCTTAATAACTTGAGTTCTATAACTCCGATGAAGCTCTACTTTATATTGTTGCGTTCGTATCTTCTCGAACTACAATTTTCCATTATTGGATTAATTTTTCGGACATGATTTGACCTCCAAAAACAGCCTGGAACCGGACTGTTCACGCAAAACTTCCGACAGTGGAGTGTTTTAGTAGAAAAATCATATCTCACTCGTTTTAAATCGGATTTTAGTCATTCAAGTTTGATAATTTACATAACTTCAAGATCTATCCAACAAAATTGACGGATCAAAAATCCGACTTACGGCGTGTGAACAGTAAATCCGTTTATGGGCTGCTCGGTTTATAACTTTCCGGCAAATATGATTTTGTATATTTTGGCTAACTTTTCCACATAAACCCATACGAAAAATCATGAAAAATACTCTAACACATACTTCTAACGTCCTAGCATGCTTTTAAGCATTTAAAGCTTGATCAACATAAATCAAACAAAATATTATATATAGGATATAACATTAGGGTTTTTAGGGTTTTCTACTTACCTTTTTGGTTTAAAGGCTTGTTTTCTAATCTTTCCAAAATAGGATATGAAACTTGATGGCATCAAGACCTCCCCTCCTGCTGCCGTGGCCCCTCTTGGAGGTGTTCTTGGTATATTTGTGGTACTAAGCTCACAAGAAAGGAAGAAAATGGAGGTACTTTGCTCTCTCACTCTTTCTCTCTTGGTTTCCTCTCTTCCTATCTCTAAAATCTGATTTCTACAATTTTTCTAACCCTTCAAAAGAGTTGGGGGAGTGTTATATTTATAGAAGAAGGCTAATTTAGTTTATCTCCTCAATTAAGCAAGCTTTGACCACATTAGCCTAATTAAACACAAACAAAGACCCACAAAATGAGGAGGGATCTAGGGGCCATGTTTTCTAGGATTTCTTTAATATTTTTCTAGAGCCAGGCAAGCCTACTAGGGCCTTTATAGGCTGCTGCCAGCAGCCCTATATATATCTATATATATAATTTATTTTTCCTTTATTTTCCAAATTGATGCATAATTATATATATATACTTATATATATATAATGGGTCACCACTTAAATCCTCTTTGGACTAACATTTGGGCTCCCAATACACTTTAGTTTGGGCTTGGAAAATAATTAAATTGGACTCCCAATTGGGCTCCCTTTAATTAATTTATTGGGCTAATTTATTTAATTAACCACACTAAAATCACAAATCCTTAATTAAACAATTAATTAGACTTGTTAAATATTTAATTGAGTTAGTCCACTAATTAGTTATTTTATTTGGACTATTAATTGGGATTTTAAATATTCTTCCCATTTCCCATTAATTAGTAATCATACTAATTAATTTACTAAATTTATTTCGTTCTGCTATATTCGAAGTAAATTGAATATTTATTTAATTAATTAACTTATCGATTTCTCGATATTAATAACTCTAGGATTCATCCACTAATTAATTTATTTTATTAGTGGAGCTATCTCTAGTTCAATTGCTACTGCGAGTCGCGCATCTGCTTGAATTTAATAATCGCGCGTAGGTTTAGTTAATTATCGAGTCGATTCACTAAACGATTTTAATTTAATCATCTAATCCAATTAGACTTGCCCTAATTAAGCCTCATTGAATCTTAATTAAGGTTTCTCAACATATCGCTCGCTCGGTAATAATTTCCTAAGTTTGTTCGTCATTTTAATAACCCCGTTGATCGAACAACCTTAAAATAAAATCTCGGATATTCAATATTCAGAATACCCCTTCTTAGGGTTTACAATAATCACCCTTAATTAATTCACTAATTTAGAAATTTAAATTCTAAATTTTAATTATAACATTATTATTATATTTTCGGGTTCATTTCAACTAGGTTGGCTTAAAATCGAATTTCCACAACAATACCTAGCTTATCTTATTCATCAAATAATTCATCAAATTTTAAAGGTATCATACTACCTTGTTTTACCCTGGCGAATTGTCTTTATTATAATTCCCTTATCTATCGAGTCACTAATCGCATCCTGAGTTAATGACTGATTTACTCGTCCCTCTAAGACATCTTTGCTCAAAGAGAAAAGTTTTTAGGATTCTGCAACACTTGAACCTCCTAGGCTCTTACTAACACATAGATAACAAAATCTATCCATTTATTTACACCCTTCTCACAGAACTAGGTTTTAGTCTACAACCTTTATTTTCTCATCAAGACCTTATTAAAAAAAAAATCTCATGAGATATCTGGGATATTACATAAACAGACAATCACTCTACGAATTCAATAAGCAGCAAAGAATCATAACTGCAAAATGGTGCGAGAGGAGAGAATGCATTTCTCTTCCAGATTAGAATGAGATTAAGTGCTTTTAATATACAGATGCATATCAGAGTCACATAAGACTTTGTGCCTAAACAACTATAAGTCAGGACCCACTGCTCAGGAAAATGGTGAATAAAGTCAGACTAAGGGGACATCTCTGAATGCATCAGAACAGTTGGTTCTAAAAGTCAAGGAAGGTATTTATTGATGGATCAGAAGACTAATTAGCAAAGGATATAATAATCCTTGCTGAACATCTCTGGGAGTGCAACAGCTATAAATTCAGAGAAAACTGAGCTACAGGTTATTATATCAGAACATGTCAGAAAAGGGAAAAGCACTGACACAAGCAGCAAGAAAGTCAACATCGAAGATATTAAAGATCTGCACAAGGCCAAATAAAACCAACGGGATTTCTCTCAACGGTAAACTATGCACAGAGATATAAAGGCTAAAACAACTCACATAATAAATGGTTGTGGTTGAGAATACAAGAGAGATGATGGTAGACAACAACATATCGTAGAATGAAACAAAAAATGAATATGCTGAAGGACTCTGCGATCCATCAGAACACTAACACTGAATTGAGAGAGATATAGAGATAAATGACTCTATTACAAGAGAAGTGTTCAGAGCTGCTAGGCACATGGTATAGAGAAGCTTAAATGCCAACTTGATACATACATGGTAGCAACTGAGTACCAAAAGGAAGGAGCATCACAGTCATCTCAGAAGCCCATCTCGAGAAGCTTTAAACTATCTATAATAAGAAGGAACAACTGAGTACCTAAAGGAAAGAGCTTCACAGTCATCTCAGGAGTTAGTCTCGAGAAGTTATCAAGTACCATAGGAGCTGAAGTTCAAAAGCCTAGCAGCACAATGGGTGATCACAAGAAGATATTGATCATATAAAGAAGTCAAGCATCATTGCCAAACTCAATATTATTCCAGGAATGATCACACCCTGCTACTGAGTGTTTAAAGACAATGGGAATTAAAGTACAAACTCAGTAGCAACTCCAACATCTATCAACAAGCAGGGGGCCAAGTCTTTTGGACTTAAAGAGGGCAGTACTGTCCTTGTCTTAGTGACTAAAGGAGCCAAGTCTGCTGGACTTGAAGAGGGCAGTAATGTCCTTGTCTTAGTGACTAAATTAGCCTAACCTGCTGGGTTTGAAGGGTTCTTAGTGAATCAGAGTTTTCAGGCTAATGAGCTTGAAGGGTTCTGTATAAACCATCCTTAGTGGATTTCCTACCCGTTATAGTAGAAGAGTGGAGTAGGAGTTATTCAGTCTCCGAACCACTTAAAACTCTCTGGTGTCATTTACTTTCAGTCATTTACATTCTGTTTTATATATATATATATATATATATATATATATATATACACACACACACACACACACACACACACATATGACTGTTAATTGGTTTACTTAACAAGTGGCTTTCTCTAATATAGTCTTAACTCAACGGAGAAGTTTTACAAATCTTTAAGGGGTATTTTCAAACTAATATTTCATTGTGTAAACAAATCTCGAGCAAATGAATTATTTGGTAATGAACTCTTAAAGTAAAAAGTTTCTAAGAGATCTATTCAACCCCCCCTTCTAGATCACTTGTGTGCCTCTGGGAACTAACAATTGGTATCAGAGCAGGTTCTCACGAACATATAAAGCTCATGCTTTGAGTAGATCCTATGGCACTAGCAAAATTCTGTTTTTGAGTTTAAGAATTGAAGTAAACCATTCCTTATGAACAAGATTACAAATTAATGTTTTTTTTTCTTTCTCAAGTACTATTGAATGTTGATGGTTGATACTCTTTCAGATGCTGTATAACTCATTGCCATTAATCCTTTCTAAGACTATTTCAGATGATCTCAGCTAAGAAGCTATCGAGTAATCTTTCAAAATTAAACTGATGCTGCAAGATGAAGAAATCAAAAGGATGCTCTGTTGATAAGAACTATTAATCAACTCACTCGAAGAATACGATAACTTATGTTTATGCTCTAAAACAAACTGGGAAGCTCAAATCTTGATGCCAAAGAACACCGGTTCCTATTCTTCTCAAAGGAAGCATCACTGAGCCGAGCACTAACAAATCTACTTCTCACCGTTTCTAAAGTTGATAGCAGAAGCAAGCTCAACAGAAATCTATGCTTAAAGTGTTAAATAATTTTCTATATACCAAATGTCAGCAGCTGAAATCAGTCTCGAATCTAATTATTCACTCGATGGGCTCAGCATTAAGCTTTCCGATAAGCTTAAGGACTTATATTCTAAGGATCTTATCTGAAGATGAGTGTTAAAGGAAGTGCGTCATTTATCTAAGAACAGCATCAAGAGTTCTGTCAAGCTACATTATATGGTAATCAAAGATGAAATCCACAAGCAGCATTTCTCATTTCTTCTAGTGGATGATCTCTAGCTTGACTGGTTTTTGAGAAATCTAATTCACGAGTCCTCAATGGTCTTCTGGAACTACTTCTCTGATATTGGGAGGTAGATCAAATTAGAGGTGTATACCTCACGGCAATGTCCTTGGTGATGAGTATCAAAGTCAATTTCCTAAATCACAAATACTAGGCCCGAGACCTGAAAATCAACTCAGCACAGATGAATGGACATATATATATATATCTATGATCACCGGATCTAAGATTCTTGCTGCAGATCATTAAAGTTCAAGAAGAGTTAAAGAAACTCATTCATGTTCAAAGCAGCTCATTCAATGAATAAGTTCATACAATGCACACCCTGTATACATGCTCAGTTTCAAAAAGCAAATGCTCTCAACGTCAAATTTCTTCAAATTCAACTATGAATGAGAAGGGTTAAAAGATCAAGGTAAAAAGGAGTAATCACGGATGACGTACTCTAAGATTTAGAAATCACCTTTCATTCTGTGAGTAGAGGAAAAGTTCATCTCAAGAAAATTTCACACTCATAACCATTGGCAGTAGGCTCTCCAACTTCAATGCATCAGCAGAAGCTCTAAGCTTGAAATGGTTGAAGATTTATCTGCTTGATATTCTATGAAAAAGTTAGGTCTATAATATGCTAAACCGGAAGTCTTTTAATAACATACATCCTTACAAATCAGTCTGGATGGAGATAATCCAAGCAGAACAACATGAAGGAATCAATGCTATAGCCTCAAGAGAAAAGCCCTACGATATAAAGAAGGTGGAGAAAATTGTTCTGAGACTCAACGATGAATTTTGTAGAATACCCTTCTCAACGAATTTGCAAGATATCTCAAAGAAGTCAATCTATGAAAGATTGAATGACGTCTGAATACTGATGCATGAAGAAGACTTGAATCTTGGGATTCTCTAGAAGAGAAAGAAGCTGGTCATAAAGGGAGGCATCTATTAATCTTTGAACTCACCTATTGATTTAGTGAAACTTGTCGAATCTGTTGTCACTAATATCATGGTAAGATAAAAGATCTTTCAAGGCAGAAGAAAGTTCATCTTGCAAAGAAGGATCATAGAGTCTGTCAGGCGATCGCAGGATAGGACTTGGCAAATTGAAGAGTCCTCTCGAAAGATCGTAGAGTTGTCTCCGCATCATAGAGCTAACTTTCGAGATCGTAGAGTCAACACAGTCAGTCACTCTACGACTCTCTTAACCCAGTCTAAGAATCAAAGAGCAACCTCTACTTGAGTAGTTAAAGTCATGACAACGATTCTTACAAAGTCCATTCAGAAGGCTGTCCTTAAGCTGACAAACAGATTAAACAAAGATCTCTGAGTTCATCTAAAGCCTCCAGTCTTAACAGAGATCGTAGAGCAGTTTAAATCATAACTCTACATTTGCACTTCAGGTAAGATCGTAAAGTAGCAAAGCCAAGTCGTAGAGTAAGAAACCAAGCTCAGAAGTACAAAACTCATCAGAAGATAAAATTTGGGAAAATTATTGTTGAATGATCACTACGATCAACTCTGTTTCTTCATAAGGCAAGCTAAAGGTAAATTGTATTCTTCATTGGGCTATCTTTCTCATTCCAGTCACAAAGTCCCAAAATAATGTGATTGATGAACTAAATGTACTTATCTCTCCGGTCATAATTTCTAAATTCTATGACTGATAGCCAAGCAAGCCTTATCATCCCAAATCGTAGAGACACTATGTTAATTTTCCTGATCGTAGAGCATATCGAGTCTACGTTTGCACTTCTTACAAATATCTTTTCCATAAACCCCTTTATAGCCTTTTACCAACATATCAGTTATCAAGGCCATCTTTTGAAAGGATGATGGTTGAGTGTCTAGCAGCCAACTCTACGAACTGTTCAAGCTTACTCTAAACAGGGAAAGTGAACCACACGCCCTCCAAACTCAAGTGGGTTAGAATACTTGATGTGCTTCAATTATGGAAAATGCAAAAGTTAAACCCACGTTCTACAAATGAGTATCTGACACGTGTACTCTGCAAAAATAAGAGGGAACTAGCGTAAGTCTTGTTTTTAAACTGACAATGGTCATTTCCCATCAGTTGTCAATACCCATTCTCCCAAAACTTATCAAAACCCTAGAAATCGAAAATTCTTCTGAAACCGATATTGGTATCTCTTCCTGTGCTATTCCCAAATCAGTTTAATCTCATGGCATCTCTTTAAGTTATTCCTGGGAATCTTGTTTGTTTTGAAAAATTCGGAGATGCAGAGCAGAAATTCAAAGATATTCTTCATCTGGTCAAGAATGCTGGATTCACCATGTGTTTGGAAACCAGCACCAGGATTTTCTCTACACTTGTGAAAGAATTCTATTCAAACGCTGATTATCGAGGAAACACCCTCATCTCAAAGGTTAAGGAAATCTCAGTGCAAATAGGAGTTTCTGAAATCAATCTCAGTCTAGGTATTCCAAGCGGAGGAATTACTTCTCTTGACAAGATTAATATCGAGCTTGGACTAGAGCTGATGGGCTATGAGAAGAAGTCTCCTCTAAAAGGAATCAAGAAGAAAGATTTCCTTCAGTAGTACGAGTTTCTGGCTGACATTGTTGGGAAGAGCATCCTGTGCAAAGACACTGCATATGATACTATCAATGAAGATCAATTGAGGCTTATGACTGCTATTGCTCAAAGAAAAAAATCAACTTTGGAGCAGTTCTCTTAGGATGGATAAAGAGATGGTTAGATGATGCAAAGACAAGAGCTGGAGCAGGAAAGCCCACTCCCAAGATGCCCTATGGAAGATTCATAAGCATCATTTTAAAGAAATTGCTGGCAAATGCAATTGGGGAAGATGAAGGAGAAGTTCTAAACTGCAACAAAAGAATTACTCCAAGGTTGTTTGAAGATTGGAAAAAGAACCCTCATGCCAATAAGGGTAAGAAGACACGAGGATCGATAAGCATCAGCAGAAAGATGGAGGAGAAATCTAAAGGAAAAGGAAAAAGGGGAAAAGAAGAAATATCTGAGGAGAAATCACAGGAGGCAAATGAGCAGTCAAGAAATAAAACTCTCGTGATCTATGAAAGTCAGGAATCAAAGAAGAAAAGAAAAGTCTTTGAAGCAGAAAAGGCTGCAGAAGAAAGAGTTGTCGGTACAGGGAAAGCTAAGAAGGAGAAGATAAATCCCAAAGGATCTGAAATTGAGAAGAAGAAGAAGAAGAAGTCAGAAAAGAAAGTTATTCACACTGCTCCAAGGAGAAGTTGGAGAATTAGAGAACAGTGGAGAAGTTCAATCGTTACAGGGTCACCTCAGGTTATAGAAATTGATGATGATGAAGCAAATTCAGATTCTGAAGAAAGAACATCTGATAGTTTAAAAGAAAAAACATCTATAGGCTCTTTAGAGGAAAAATTAGAATGTCATAAAAATAGCCTGTCTGAAAAGGAAGTCTTATTGGGTTTTGATCAGGAAGCTGAACTAGTTGAAAAAGATTCAGCACCCGAGTTCAACGAAGATGATGATGTTGCTGAACTAGGGGAATAATTCTCGGAAAATTCTGATTATGGAAAAGCTATATCAGATGAGAAAAGAGACTGTCAAGAAACTGTGGTGAAAGAAGATAAACACCTTCAAGAAGAGACCAGCACTCATGATTTGGAAGAATCAAAAGACAGGTCAAGAAGGTCAAGTAGAAGAAGAGGATTAAGTGGTTTTATGAAGAAAATAGGCAGGAGTTCAAGAACAAGTCATAAGGAGAGACAAATAAGGATGAAAGTTGAAAAGAAATTGAAGAAAGTAAAACTACTGAGAAAATTGGAAAAGCAGCAATATGAAGCATATCGATTGAAGCAGATCAGTAGGAGATGTAAAGAAAGAAGAAAGTATGCCAGCCAGATGGAAAAATGCTCTATTACATGGGATCATAATCATCTGTTCAGTTTCATTCCCATGCTACCACTTCTAAGGGTTATTGTCATGAATGATCAAAAGTCTATCAGCTGGAGCTACTCTACATTTCCAAATCTTTCATTAGTCGCCCAACATTTCTCAAAGGCAATGACCATTGCAACCACACTGATAAGCAATGAGTCTTTCTATCCTCACTACCAAAGCTGCCAAGAAATATCCATCTGGAATCTGTCCAGCTCTCAATCATCCAGCCAGTCTGTGGGGTATCACAATGCAGAAATCTGGTAGTCCTCGCTTGTGACTCACCTCCCCGGTTGTAAAGTCCCAAAACTTTGCAAACATCTTTCAAAATACCAGCTTTCCAGTCATAGAGTCCCAACATTCTATGGACCATGAAAAAGTACTTATTCTCAGTCTCATAGAGTCTCAAAACTCTGTGTTAGACTTCAAGATATCTTTAGTCAGCTCCATACAATATTGATGATGTCAAAAAGGGGGAGAGAACATAAGGAACTAAGGGGGAGAGTCTAAGGGGGAGATAACAAAGTGAAACATAAAAAGCAGCTCCATACAGTAAGGAACTAAGGGGGAGCAACAACATCTATGAAGAAGGAGAATCATTCAACTGAGGGGGAGACAACAAACGAAGTAAGAGGAAAGTGAAACATGAAGAACAACTGTAAGTATGTAAGTATGTATAACCTTTTGTATAATCTTTATGTAAAAGCGCTCATTTAATGAAATCATTACTTTGCACTAGCCATACAGTATTTCACTGTATCGTAAGACATATTTTACCTATCAAGTAAATGCATTACATGAATGTCATATCAATAAGTCTAGTAGTTTTGTCATCATCAAATAGGGGGAGATTGTTGAAGGTTGTTTTGATTTGATGATGATAACTGTTGTGCAAAAATGATTGTGGTAAATGTGCTTACATGGTTGATTGTCAATGTGTATCTGACAAAGTGCTTATGTGTTAATGTGCTTATGTGCTTAAGTGATTATGTGCGTAGATACTATGAAAGTGCTTATGTGCTTAAATGACAAAGTGATTATATGTTAATCAAATTATGTGTCTACATGATCATGTGTGTATGATATTTTACCTATGTCTAAATAATGTAAATCCAGACACTTGTTTAACACAAATATGATCTTGCTGAAAACTATCTTGTCTTATAAAAGAAAATGAAAGTTATCCGGTTCAAATGTTTTAAAGTCCTTTTAAAAGATATTTGTGTACAAAGGACTTAGATTTTAAAGATCATAAATGTTAGGTTGATCTTTCAGTAGGAGTCACTCTGCATAAAAGATGTATGATATAAGCAGAGTAGCATAAGAATGAATCATTGTTGTATTTGTGTATGTCAGAGTCTGTAAAAGTCCTTTCAATATGTAATGATGTAATAATGTAAGAAAGGACTTAGTTAGAAAAGATCAAATCTGTTAGGTTGATCAGTCTATATGATCGTAGAATGGACTCTACGATTCCAAGCAAAGAAGACTCAACGATACGGTACGTTTGTAGAATGAAAGGTACGACTCTTTGCCCGGACGACTCTACGATCATCAAAGAGAGACAGATGTGCAAGAAGTCTACATTATATACAAGCTAAATTGAAGAACTGATCAAGTACAAATCGTAGAGCTGAACTCTACGATCGTTGAACAGTCAGCAAAACTAGCCAGCAGTTAACGAGTATCAGAGAATAAATGTACTCTACGATACAATCAATCTTTCAAGATCGTAGACTAAATTTGAAGAACAAGCACATACGAGAACTATACGATTTGCGCAGTTAAAAGAAATCATAGAGTGTATCTGGATGTCAAAATCAATACAGAAGATTGTTTTATACATAGAACAATCGTTGAGTAGAAATAAAGAATGTGCCAACTGAGACAACTCAACGATTCCACTAAAGCACTGCAGGCAAACTCTACAATCTGAACACAACAGCAAGATCGCAGAGTAAAAGAGAAGATCGCTCCAACTCAACCATTTTACCCGACATACTTCAAATAACGAGTGGAGCTGAATTCGTAGAGTCCAAGTAAGCAGACAATCACTCTACGAATTCAATAAGCAGCAAAGAATCATAACTGCAAAATGGTACAAGAGGAGAGAATGCATTTCTCTTCCAGATTAGAATGAGATTAAGTGCTTTTAATATACAGATGCATATCAGAGTCACATAAGACTTTGTGCCTAAACAACTATAAGTCAGGACCCACTGCTCAGGAAAATGGTGAATAAAGTCAGACTAAGGGGACATCTCTGAATGCATCAGAACAGTTGGTTCTAAAAGTCAAGGAAGGTATTTATTGATGGATCAGAAGACTAATTAGCAAAGGATATAATAATCCTTGCTGAACATCTCTGGGAGTGCAACGACTATAAATTCAGAGAAAACTGAGCTACAGGTTATTATATCAGAACATGTCAGAAAAGGGAAAAGCACTGACACAAGCAGCAAGAAAGTCAACATCGAAGATATTAAAGATCTGCACAAGGCCAAATAAAACCAACGGGATTTCTCTCAACGGTAAACTATGCACAGAGATATAAAGGCTAAAACAACTCACATAATAAATGGTTGTGGTTGAGAATACAAGAGAGATGATGGTAGACAACAACATATCGTAGAATGAAACAAAAAATGAATATGCTGAAGGACTCTGCGATCCATCAGAACACTAACACTGAATTGAGAGAGATATAGAGATAAATGACTCTATTACAAGAGAAGTGTTCAGAGCTGCTAGGCACATGGTAGAGAGAAGCTTAAATGCCAACTTGATACATACATGGTAGCAACTGAGTACCAAAAGGAAGGAGCATCACAGTCATCTCAGAAGCCCATCTCGAGAAGCTTTAAACTATCTATAATAAGAAGGAACAACTGAGTACCTAAAGGAAAGAGCTTCACAGTCATCTCAGGAGTTAGTCTCGAGAAGTTATCAAGTACCATAGGAGCTGAAGTTCAAAAGCCTAGCAGCACAATGGGTGATCACAAGAAGATATTGATCATATAAAGAAGTCAAGCATAATTGCCAAACTCAATATTATTCCAGGAATGATCACACCCTGCTACTGAGTGTTTAAAGACAATGGGAATTAAAGTACAAACTCAGTAGCAACTCCAACATCTATCAACAAGCAGGGGGCCAAGTCTTTTGGACTTGAAGAGGGCAGTACTGTCCTTGTCTTAGTGACTAAAGGAGCCAAGTCTGCTGGACTTGAAGAGGGCAGTAATGTCCTTGTCTTAGTGACTAAATTAGCCAAATCTGCTGGGTTTGAAAGGTTCTTAGTGAATCAGAGTTTCCAGGCTAATGAGCTTGAAGGGTTCTGTATGAACCATCCTTAATGGATTTTTTACCCGTTGTAGTAGAAGAGTGGAGTAGGAGTTATTCAGTCTCCGAACCACTTAAAACTCTCTGGTGTCATTTACTTTCAGTCATTTACATTCTGTTTATATATATATATATATATATATATATATAATATATATACACATGACTGTTAATTGATTTACTTAACAAGTGGCTTTCTCCAATATAGTCTTAACTCAACGGAGAAGTTTTACAAATCTTTAAGGGGTATTTTCAAACTAATATTTCGCTGTGTAAACAAATCTCGAGCAAATGAGTTATTTGGTAATGAACTCTTAAAGTAAAAAGTTTCTAAGAGATCTATTCAATCCCCCCTTCTAGATCACTTGTGTGCCTCTGGGAACTAATAATTTGATGCCTCTTTCAATTTTTAAGAAGCTAGGTTTGAAGGAGGCGAGGTCGACGAATGTTACCTTGCAACTAGCAAATAGGTCCCTCACTTATCCTCGAGGAATTGTTGAAGATGTTTTGGTTAAAGTGAATAAGTTTATCTTCCCAGCAGATTTCATTGTTCTGGACTTTGAAGAAGATCGAGAAATTCCTATCATTCTTAGGCGACCATTTTTCGCTAGTGGGAGAGCTCTATTGATGTTCAAAAAAGCGAGCTAACCATGAGAGTCCAAGATTAAGAGGTGACAATCAAGGTTTTTGAAGCTATGGAGTACCCAAGTGAGCAGGAGGAATGTTTTTAGGTCAACGCAATTAAAGGAGCAGTCAAGGATGAAGTGGATGAGAAAAGTCCTTTTAAGATGAATACGATGGATGAACTCAAGTTTGGGGGTTTTCAATCTCGTGTGAAAGTCAAAACGTATATGGAAAAGAGCAAGAGATCTCATGCCAAGCGGTTCATTAAGCATAAATTTGATCCAGGTTAAGAAAATGAAGTAGCCAAACTAACGACTATAAATCAAGCACTGTTTGGGAGGCAACCCAAGTTTTAAAACCTTTGTTTATCAATTTTTTGTTTATTTTGGCTTACTATGGTTTTTCAAGATTTAGTTATTTTCATTGATGAATTAGTGTATTTTACTAGACTTTAAATTCACCCTTACCAAACTCATAATTTCTCTTTTCAATTAAGGTGTTAGGACCATTTTTTTGTGAAGAAAAGAATAGTGGAAGAGCAAAGCACCAAGAATCAAACTGACAAGCACTAAGCATCACGAAGCAGGCATGAGTGTCGGGGGGTTGACTCTCTGTTAGGCCAACGCCGGGGCACTCTGGAAATGGACGCCAAGGCACTAGGCCACTGAGCCGTGGGCGTCGGGCGCCCAAAAGCCAGCGTCGGGGCGCCTGAACACAGATTTGTCTTAAAACGCAATTTTTGGGAATTTTTTGTCACATTTTTCTTACCCATATTCGTACCCTGGCTCCTTCTTCTCCAAATTTCACCCCTCATCCTTAAACCATCCATTAGTCCCTCACCCAAGCTACCATATCCCTCAATTCCATGTGCTAAGACTTTAATTTGTTATACACCACACTTGCCTGCAATTCTGTCTTCGTCCAAGCTTTCAATCAACCCCAACGCGAGGCCCTAAATCTGCTACTTGTGTTGCTAGCTGCTGGGTTAGTAGAATCGGTGCAGCGATTGCAGGCATCATCCTCATCTACTAGGGTTTAATTTATCCTTCCAATTAAGGTAATCCTCTTGTCTAGTTAACATTAGAAAAATCAATTTGGTTGCTAGTTCATGTCCTACTTGGAATTTACTGTTGATGGGCATTTGACTTGTTAAGATAAGTTTCGGGGTTTTGGTATTATCTGTTGATGGGTCATATGTTTTGGGTATTTTGACTGTGCTAACCTGTGTTAGTGACTGCTGTTGGAATTGTCTACCATGAACAATATTATTATTGATGGAATTAGTTGTTCTTGGTGAATATTGGGGATTGATTGAAACATGTTTGGGGGTGCTTGGTATATATTATTGGTGGATCTACTAATTGGGGATATTTGATGAATTGATTGTTGTTATTAACCCTTGTTGGAGCTAAGGGCTGTTATCATTGTGGTTTTTGGAATTTGGGAGCATTATTGGTTCTGTGAAGTTGGGTTTGTGATTGGGATTTTTGTGAAACCTCGTATTTTTGACAATTAGTTAATCATGTCGTCCAAAAGACGGGGAATGCTCTGGGTCTTCTAAGGAGCATGCCAAGAAAAAGTTTGTAAGTAAAGATACTTTTGACAGGTTTCATAGAGTACTGGCTAACAAAACGCTAGTACCTGAGCGAGGCTTGAGACCTCACGAGTCTATCAGTGGAGAGATGGTTGATATGATTGTTGAACGGGGACGGTAACATTTTGACCAACAGCCAAAAGTGTTGGCTTGTAAAAATTCATAGACATACAATCAAATTGTATAAAATAGTGGAAGCATGGTAAAATAAAATTTAAAAATTTACAAACCATAATCCAGGATCGACATTTATGCACAACTATTAATTAATAAAGAAGTTAAAAAATTATACCCTTGTAGAACTCAAAACTTCAACGGGTACAAGTTCAACTCCAAGTTCTTCACGTTATCCTTGCATTTCACCGATTGGATTCCAATGATTAACGTTAGTCACCCAAATGTTTGGCCTCTAGAGGTGATCCACCAAGGAATAATAATAATTCAAGAAGTGGGTATTGCAAACCCTAGTTTTCTCTCTCTAGAGAATATATGAGCACTCTCCCAAAACTTGTGGAAGTGAATGTGTGTAACCCTTCTTATTTATAGATTTAGTCAACCCTACTAACAACTTTAGGAATAGGGTTTTTAATTAAACTCCTAATCTAATTAGGAACTTAATTATCTATTATAAGAGTATTCTTATTAATTAATTCCTAAACCATTTAGGAACCAAATAATAATGATAATAGTAATAATAATAATAATAATAATAATACTCCTTTTATTAATTTATAATTAATATTTTTTAAATACTAAATAAATATTAAGGTATTTAATTTATTCTATCCCCATAGTATAAATTAAATATATTTAATTCATTATTACAATTATGCCATTTACTTCTTAAATAATTATTTTCCTTTTGCGGTGTGATCCTTTAGATTCTCCATATTAAACCGGTTATAGAATAAATTAATTAGAACTATTATAATCTTATTTATATAAATAAATTAAGCTATTTAATTTATTTAAATAAATACTATTTATTCCATAATAAAGGTAAGCCCCCTTAGCGATTAACGACTTTCCAGATAATATAGATTTCAACATTTAATCACAAAAGAACCTATTCAGCGAATAGTTACCATACAATTCAATCTTTCTACCTCATAATGTCCCAATCAAATATAAGACATGATATAACTGTCAAGTTTTATTTTATTTGATTATATACATTTCAATTCTCAAATGAATAACTTTAAATAATGTAAATTAGAAACTACTTTCTAATTTTCATGCTGCCTTGGCTAAGGACATTGAGTTATGATTTATCGAACCGCATATGACATTCTTTTATTTTACTAGAAGTGGTAGATTCTTTGTTGATCATTCACCTATCTCCATGTATGACTTATTATATCCGATCATACCATTTGATACACCCTAAAGGTTTCAAGGAATATGCTAAAATATAATTCATCATACACAAGATACTATGATGATCTCAAGTCCAAGGATTACTTATACTACTATCACAAAAGCAACTCCTATTGACAGGCAAGTAAGACTCCATTAGTGTTTCTTGAGCGAGTCACGTTCAGTGAACTTATTCTTTAATAAGCACCTACATACTTGCTTTAGTGTCTCTACACAAATGATTACGAGATCAATCATCCTCTTCATAAGAGCAAACATAGAATGTACTAATCTTTCCAGATTCACTAATCCTCATTTTAGTAATCCCACGATTAGGAACAATTTTAATTTTGAGCTATCTTGAATTTAGATCTCATTAGCATAATCATCATCATGATTCTAAAAGCATTGCTCAACAATTATTGGTTTATCACAATTAATATCATCTATTAAATATGGATAAAGAAAATACTTTTGTATAAATAATCTTTTATTAATAAATGAATAAGATTACAAAGTACATGCTACATTATATCAAATATGATTGGCTTGTATGCATATTACTTTCAAAAAGTTGCAGTAATTTTAGTTGTGAAGGAATTTTATGCTAATGCAGCTAAGGCTGAGAACTATGTGGTAAAGGTTTGAGGCAAGTCGGTTCCTTATAATCGAAGCAGTATAAACGCATACTATCACCTGTAGGATATAAATGATGACGAATACCACGAGTATGTGCATGATGAGGTCAACTAAGACTCAGTGATTAAGGCCTTGTGCAGACCAGGGGCAGATTGGAAATTCAAGGAAAATGCTGAGGCAATCAGCTTCTCGAACAAGGAATTAAGCAGATATGGAAAGGCGTGACTTAGATTCATCTGCGCCAAGTTGATGCCCACAACGCATGTCAATGATGTGACAAAGGACAGGGCGGTGCTTCTTTATTCAATTTTTAAAGGAAAGACCATCGACGTGGGGAAAGTCATTCAGGATTCTATTACTCGTACTATACGAGGATCTACTGGAGGACTGCCACATCCGTCATTGATTTGTGGTTTGTGTCGGAAAACACATGTCAAGTAGAGTGAGGACAAGATTCGTCTACTGTGATACCCCAAGATTTTTGGAATAATTTTAAATAAAGATTATGATGAATTAAGTAAAGGTTAACGTATAGAACCTAGTGTTGAATGATGGAGGTATTAAGGAATGATTTATGAAATGTGAAGATAATTTATATGAATTAAGAAAAGAAGGATGAATGTGCAGTGTATAAATGAGGTGTAATAGAAAGTATGAAATAAGTGAATGAAGTAAGGAGATATGCGACTAAAGAAAGGAAAAGTTTCAGAAAATAAGACACTATCTTGATAAGTGAATCAAGAAATGAGTTAAAGTTTTATTAATAAATTTTTTAGAGAAATATGGAATGTAATACTACAAAGAAATTGGGAATTGAAATAAGAATTGAATATTCTGACAATTATGACCATTATGGTGTTATCCATGTGAATTATGGAAATTAATGAGAAAATATATGATTATTATGGATTTAGTTGTTATTCATCAAGATAAAGGTATAGCAAGATGCTACAAATAAAATGAGATACGTATGATTATTATGACAATTATGATTCTGAGGACGAAATCCTGTTAAGGGGGGAAGAATGTGAGGATCCGAATTTTCAGAATTTCTTTAATAAAATTAAATAATAATTTAGTTGATAAAAATTATCAAGGTTGTTAAATTAATTATTATTTTATGTGATTTAAGGTATGTGATGGGATTTAATGGGTAAATTAAATCTGTACAGAGATGGTGATGATTTGTGTTGATTTAAAATAATTGAAAAATAAATAAATTGTTTAAAAACAATTTATTAAGAATGAGAGAAATTGTATATAAAGGTACAATAAATTGTACAAAAGAATTGTTGTGTAAGTGCAGAAATTTTGATTTAATAGTATACGTGGTAATGTGAGATATATGAATGAAATTTGTATATATATACATATATGTGTATTTATGTTAAATTGAAATTATAAATTTCATTAATTATGGAAATTAAGGGATTAATAATTAAATTAATCCAAAATTAAATAAAAAAAAGTGAATGTGGAAGTTAGAAAAAATTAGAAATATTAATTATTTAATTAATCAATAAATATGGTGAAGGTTTAAAGATTATTTAAGAGGAGGAATTAAATTTAGTATAATAAAAAGGAAAGCAAAAGCATAAAAAGGGAAATAAATGGAAAACATAAAAACAAATACACTTTCCTCTCTTTACTCCACCCGACCACCACCTCCATCGGAAACCTCCATGAGCCACCAAGAGGATGTCACCCAAGTATAGAGAAGCTTCAAATGAAGGATTTTCAAGTCCTGGAAGGTATAAAAATGAGTTATTTTATTTATTTTAAATGTTTTTGGATGATAGAATAATTTGTTGGAAAAATTGTAAATAATTAGAATAATTATTCTAAATAAATTTTGGATGTATATCTATGAATTATATGATTTTTGGAGTAGTTTTGTTGTGAATTTTTGAGAAAAAAATGGGTTATTTTTGGAAAGTTGGTGCACTGTTTCGGCTGGGAAGGAAGAAGAAGAAAAGGCCGCCACACAATGCGCGACGGCCAATTTTTTTTCCAGACGCGGGTGTTAAACGACGCCGTTTTGGGGCATGCGGGGGAGAGAGCCGCGCAATGCGCGGAGGATCGAGAAACGACTGCGAAACGACGCCGTTTGGCGTCGGCAGTGGGGGGCCGCGCGCCATGCGCGGCCGATGGCACGCGGGAAAAATTACCAACGTGCCCCTGACCTTTTTCGGTAATTACCAGCGTGTCCCTTGGCCACGGAAATTACGACCGTGCCCTTTAGCTTTTCTAGAAATACCAATCGTGTCCTAGATGCTCCGAAATTATGAAAATGCCCCTGGGCTTTCCGAAAAATTCCGGTTGTATCCCTAAGGGCGTGAAAATGACCAAAATGCCCCCAGAAATTATTTTTAATTGAAATAAATGTTTTAAAATTGTTTAAAAATCATAGAAAATTTTAAAAAAATAGTAAAAATATAGAAATGATGTTTAGGCATTAAATTTAATATTTTTGTAAAAATATTAAATATTGGGGATTAATATTTAAATATTTTATATATATAAATCTATTAAGTTTAAAAGTTAGAAAATGAATAAATAAAAATTCGGACAACCAATTATGTTAAAATTTATCTGATGAGTCGGGTTGTCCGTATTAAATATATTTGATATTAAGTTAAATGAATATTTTTAAGAAACGAGATTAATATAATTAACCTTATTATTTATTTATTGACCCGGTACCCTAGAATAAATCGACGGGTAGGGTTAATTATTCTATAAATGATATTAATTAAGGAAATTAATATCATAAAGAGATGAATAATTATTATTTGATTATTTTATGATCATAGGTTGACCGAGAGAGGGTTTTGAGTTATCAATTAAGTAATTGAACGTCCAAGCAAGTTCTTCAGTCCTTTAATGTTAAATGTTGTTTGTTATGATATGCTAATACTTGTTTAAATGCATATAAATTATGTGTTATGTGATACGTGGATAACATGACAATTATGTGTACCTTGTGCAATGATGTGAGATATATTGCTATAGTAGAAGCACAAGCACATGATGTATGACACACACACCGAGCATGTAAGGTATGTGCTATGTGAAGCATAAACTGTTGAACTTGCTGAGCCATTGTGCTCATTACTTGCATAATATAAACTTTTGCAGGTAAAGAAACAAATTTCAGACATATCAGAATATATTAGAGATGGATTAACTCAAAAGGTGGTAGATGTAATTGTTATAATTTCAGTAGTATAACTCAATGTGAATACATTTGCAAAGTTTGTATTGATGTGATATATGCATGTACAAGTGGAATTCAGACAAAACAAGTAAAGTTAAATTATGAACTGTGATTTGTACTAGATAGATGTTACGATAGAGACTATTATATGTCTAATTATGAATTATGAATCAAGAAATAATTGTACGGAGATGAACAATATTAAATTGTGAGTGTTGAGAATTATGATATTGGTTACAGAAAGAAAAAGTAAAGGTTGCAATCCAGGGACTAGGATCCAGATATAAGAATTTTAAATATCCGAATATTTTAATACAATAATTGAATTGAGAAAAAAAAATTTATATGGAAATTTGGTAATTGTTGATTTTAAAATCAATTAATGGATTAAATAAAGGAATTAAAGATTTATTAACGGACCGAAATTTGGACGTAAGGGAAGATAATATATAATAAATACAAAATTTAAGATAATAAGATTGGTCGAATTTCGGGGCTATTACATCTACCACCGATGGCCATGATTGATCACGCGACGATTAGTTGTTATAAGGTGTGGGATGGCAGTATCTCTCATTCCAGGGGTGAGGGATTTGTTTTTCTGGACAGTGCTCATGCTGATGAGGGGCCATCTGAGCCTCGTAGATCCGAACACACCCCTACACATTATAGATCACTGACCTCTGAAATCCATGGTCTATATTTGGAATCGTAGAGCCAAAACAGAAGGATAGACCAACTAGCTCGAAGGGTAGATCAGGAAGCTCACGCGAATGCCACATTCAAGGCATATACAACGAATTTCAACACATCCCTATCGCAGATGTTTGCAAGCTGTGGAATCAATGTTGGGCCTAACCTGATTCAATTTCCGAATCCCCCGGAATTTCAGCCATACCATCCTGGGAATGCACATAAGGAGGAGGATAGTGACAACTGAACATGTACCTGGGAAGTCCTCTGTACTTAATATTTTATTACATTGAGGACAATGTCACTGTCAAGTTTGGGGGTGTTTTATTATCTTTTGCTTTATATTATGTTTTGTTTTGTTTTGATGTTTTATTATGTTTTGCTTTACATTATATTTCGTTTTGTTTTGATGTTTTATTATGTTTTGCTTTATATTATGTTTCGTTTTGTTTTGATGTACTAGTAGTTAGAGTTATTATTATTTTATTACGTTGTATTAGTTGAGCATTGATTTGGCTTGAATAGGACTATGGCTAATGATAAGAAAATGATTGTTTAGGTTATAACTCATGGAAAAAAGAGGAATATTGCTTAGTCTGTGTGTTTGATTTATTGTCGGTTAAGGCATTGCTTGTGACCCCTTTCACCTATTGAGCACTTATTCATTTGTAATTAGCCATTTATACATTTAGAAAAAACTTATGTGACAAAATGTTTGGGAAAGATAGCCATTAACTCTAGAATTTGTTTAAGCATCACTTGAGACGAAATCATAAGCAGCATATAAATTGGATAAATGATTAGGATATGGTATTTTGGTATGTTGAGATGAAGCGTAAAACACACTGAACAATTAAAATATGTATATAGGAAGATGGAGCATAAATTGCACTCGTCTATCGAAAAAAAACCATATATAAAAGGGGTAAAAATAAAATCATTCTTACAACATATCTCAATTGACTAGGCTGAGATCTGACGGCTTATATGGCCCTCGTCCGCAGTATAATATCCAGGTATCTGCAGTATTATACTACGGACAAGTGATATTGTCCAAAATACCCCCAACAATAAAATGAACAAACTCACTATCTGCAGTATTATAATTGAGTTCTCCCATCCACAATATAATACTGCAGACGATGGACATCCCGTCCGCAGTATAATACTATGAACACTAGACCTTCCTTGACTGATTTTAGCTAGCTTTCCTCGAGTGTAACTAATCTTTCCAAAAATATACAATTAGCTTCAGAGAGCCTTCCTCACACTCACAGGGACATACAATTTAGAGAGCCTAGCATACTAGTAAGCATATATCTATAGATCGGTAATTTGCAATTTCTTTTGTAAAAGTTATTTATTTATTTTGTCATGGATCTGTTTGCTGAAGAATCATTTCATTCAATTTCAAGTACTGAGGAAGAATTGCATGATAATAGCAATGTAACAACTGCTTGTCAAATTCTTGATAAGAATTATGATGAAACCATGCCTTATGTTTGTCAAATGTTTGATACATTGGAAGATGCTGAATTTTTTTATAGAAATTATGCGAAACGTGTTAGATTTGAAGTAAGAATAAAAACTAGTAGAAAACGTTGCAACACTAATGATTTTTGTTCTAGAATGTATCAGTGTCGTAAAGCTGACTATAAGGTGGTTAAGAAAAATGAGGATGTCGCTGATGATGATGAAAATAATACGAACGGAAAGAGAAGGGATTCTATTGATAGAACAGAATATAGAGCAAAATTTTATGTTATCCATGATAAGAGAAAAGATAAGTGGTTTGTGTCTACACTTGATCTAAATCATAATCATGAATTTGTGTCCCCAAGTAAGGTTTCACAAATTCAAGCCCACAAAAATATTTCAGGATATGCTAGGGATTTGATTGAAACCCTTAATAATGCTAGGATAGGGCCAAGTAGGATGATGAATGTGTTGAGCTCATTGGGAGGAGGTATGATCAATGTTGGGTTTTTTGAAATGGATGTGCAAAATATAGTTAGATATATTAGACGTGATAATATAGATTTGAATGATACATAGGTTGCAATACATGTGAATCATTGAGCTCAGGTTGAGCCATGACTTGCTGGATTTCCTGGAGAAAAACCGCTGATGGCTCGCCAACATCATCAATAGTCTATAAACACACATAGGAAAAAGATAACTGCATATGCTTCGTCCAACGGTTAAGGAAGAGTTGGTCAGGTACACACTTTACCTGAATTCAAGAAACCTAGGGAGGCTGACTGCCCTTTAGCTAATTACCTGAGAAAGTTGAAGCGTGAGAGCCTGAACAGATTTTATTATAGTGTCAAACTAGGCGTGCATAATTGGATAGAATGTATTATGTGAGTAGATTATAGGTCAATACTTGCTTATCAAAATTCTGGTTACGTTACGCTCGATACCACATACCAAACAAACAAATATTCCATGTCTTTTGCTCCTTTCACGGGTGTAAATCTTCATTACCATTCTATATTGTTTGGGTGTGCAATATTGAGTGATGAGACTGAGGATACATTTGTATGGTTGTTTGAGCAGTGGCTTAAAGCAATGAATTTCAAACATCCATTAACCATCGTCACTGATCAAGATCGTGCTATGTCGAATGCGATTGCTAGGGTTTTCCCTAATACACATAATGTATTGTGTACGTGACACATTACCAAAAAATATCCTGAAAAACTTGGTCATATTTATGTTGCTCATCCGACTTTTAAGTCAGATTTTAATTATGAGTATTCAAGAGTTTGAGGACAGAAGGAATTTGTTGTTGGAAAACTACGGTTTGCATAATCATGAATGGTTGAAATCTTTATAAGAATTAAAAGAAAAATGGGTTGGGGTCTATTCAAAAAATTTCTTCGTAGCGGGAATGACTACCACCTCCATGAGTGAAAGTATGAACTGTTTCTTTGATGAATATGTCCATAGTAGTACGGGGATTAAAGATTTTGTTTTAAAGTCTCAACAAGTAATTGAGAAACGAATTGTAAAAATTTTGCAATCTCAGTCCAATACTGCTTAAGCAGACAGAATAACTTAACCAATTAACATTACGTTAACTCTTACTCATGGGAAGGGACATATTAGACATTTCCCAGTTGGTTGCTTCACTACCGAAGTAGAAAAGTTGCCTACCAGGGAAAAGCTCCTAACCAGGACTAGACCATTCACCCAGCAATTGCAAATTAAAAATTATCTAATGCAAGTTCCTCAAGATAATCTTGAGTTGAAAATCCATTCCCTGGAAAAGACTCGCAAATCAAATAAAGAGCAAGCCAAATATGGTAGATTGAACTTCACAAGTTGAGCATCCTTCCCCTTAAAAAGATATTCGATTCCTCGCTTCTCAAACTGTCCACATTACACAATGAACAACAAGTTCACACTGTTTCCCATTATCATTTCACACCTTGACTGCATTCCAACAAGATAAGAAATCTTTATCTTTTTTTGGGTAGTTTAGGTGAAATTTAACATCCCTACATTTGGCAGGGATGGATCCTAAGACCTCCTTGGTGCTCAAGAAGTGGACTTAACCACTGTAAGAAATCTGCCACAGTTCTGCACATCACCCAACAGACCTAAAAGGACCCCAAACAGAGCAAAAATGGTGTCCAAGTGTTTGGAACTATAACGACCCCGAAATTCGACCAACCTTATTACCTACCATTTCATGTTTATTATAAATTATTTTCCTTACGTCCAAATTTCGGTCCGTTAATAAATCTTTAATCACCTTATTTAATCCATTAATTGGCTTTACATCATCAATTACCAAATTTTTCAGTATAATTTTTTTTTCTCAATCATTGTATTAAAATATTTGGACATTTAAAAACTTATCGTCTCGATCCTAGTCCCTAGATCGCAACTTTTACTTTTTCTTTTCTTTTACAAGTGTCATAAAGCTCAATATTCAAACTTAATATTGTTTATATCCACACAAATATTCTTTGTTTCATAATTTATAATTAGACATATAATAGTCTTTATCGTAACAACTACTTTGAATAATCACAGTACATAATTTAACCCTACTCGTCCTATCCGGACAATTTATATGTACATACAGCACATCAATGTAAACTTAGCAAATGTACCCATATTGAATTATGATATTGAAAATATAACAGTTACGTTCACAACCTTCTAGGGTAATCCATCTCTAACAAAATCTGATATTCCTGAAATTTATTTCTTTACCTGCAAAAGTTTATATTATGCAAGGAATGAGCACAATGACTCAACAAGTTTAACAGTAAACACATTACAAGCCTCATGTATCACATAACATAACATGCTCTGTGTATGTCATATATCATGTGTTGTGTTTCTACTAAAGCAGTATATTTCACGAGCATCGAATATTGCAACGAATTTCATGTGTACACATAAGACACATTATCAATTAATCACGTAACAGAAATTTCATAAGCAATTGAGCAATTTAAGTTACATATAACAATTAAACAATTAACCATTACTGCAAAACTTGCCTCGGTCCGTAGTTCACTAACAGTCGTAACTCGAACAAAAACGTATTGCACGACTTATAATTATTTTAAATATAGTCAGTTACAACAACAACACGTCAGTTTAGATTAATAACATATACCGTACATGTCAATTGACATGCCAGATATAACCTAATATCCGTTCGCTCGTGCTTATTTTCTGGTAATTTATCTCGATTCGTATATTAATGGTTTAATATTTAAAACAGGTAAACATAATCCCAACATCACGTTCATCCAATAAACCTTTTAAAGTCTCTAGACCAATTTTTCATAATTTTTGGATTATCCGACAAATTTTTGTAATTATTTATATGTATAAAAACTATTATTTAATAGCCTTTAAAATATAAATAATCACTCAACATACTTTTATAACCCCCAAACAGCATCAATATTTATCTTATATTATTATAAAAATTTTCACCAAGTTTCGTAATTTTTCAACATTCATAGAATTTTTCATGAATTTCCACTTATTTATACATTAACTTTAAATAGCCTTAAAAATACAATAAATACTATGCCCTTCAATAAATTACCAAAAATTTTCAAAAATTCTGGAATAATATAACAATAATTCTGTCCAGAACAAATTTCAGCACAAAAATATTTTTAGTAATTAAATTTTAATTTTAATGCAATGAAACTTTCGAAATTCACAGTAATTAGCACGTTTATCCGAAAATTATGAATCTTAAGTCTATTCCACACGAAATTTAATTCTCTACAACTTTTTAGAAGGAAAAATTTTCAAATTCTGCACCAAAATGGATAGGATTTGGACAGATCATGTTTCATTGCGCTAAATCTTCCGAAATTCATAGAAATTAGCTCGTTTATCAGAAAATTAGAATTTTAAGTCCATGCCACATGAAATTTAATTCTCTATAATTTGTAGAAGGAAATATTTTCAAATTCTGCCCAGAAATGGACAGAATTGTCCCTGTTCGGGACTGTTCACTATTCACTCCCCTTTAAATTATTTTTTATCCAATTTCTCACACAATAATTACTCTAAACATCATATAATCCACATATATACCTCAAAAAAATGATAAATAACAATCATCTTAAGTATTTACTAATTATTCTAATTATTCAATAATTTTTCACAAGAATAAATTAACATTATAACTTAATAAAATAAATCAATAAATATGTTTTATACATTTTTAAGGTTGAACATTCTTTATTCAAGCTTGAGAACCTCTCTTTATGTACCAAATATTGTATAAAAATTCTTTCATAGCTAGGTTGTTGGTGGTTTCGGGTTAGAAGCATAGAGAGAGAGTTTGATTTTATTGTGTGAATGTGTATGAACTTAATTCTTTTCCTTTTTTATTACTAAAAGAAGTTAATTATTTTGGAAAAGAACAATACGTCCACCGACATACGTGGCACACAACTAACTTTGATTGTTCACCAACATGCACAGATAATAATTTTAATACATTACGTAGTTATCTCGTGTAATAAATATTTTACATAATGTATGTTAAATATTTATTTTAATGTACCAAAATTCCTAAAATAATTTATAAATAATATTTATACCTTTTTCAGGTCCATTACTTGATAAATTTTGTACACGCATAATGACATGCATGTAATTATATGAGGTTATTTATACCTCCAAAATTAATAACATAAGACATACTACTTATAAAAATAAATTTTCATTTCGTTACATGAACAACATGTTTAATTAACATGTTCACGTTTCTAAAATATTATCTTCCATAAAAATCATAAAAATTTCATCATACATAAACATAATTTTTAATAAATTAAAACCTTCCTTCTTCTCATTTATTTTTCATTTCTTTACTATTTACATTAACTTTTCTTATATAAATTATATAATTTATATAATTACTTTCCCCTTATATAATTTTCATTTTATCTAAAATATAATTTATAAAAATTTTCTTCCATCCTTATTCAATTTAATTACATTATATAAATTATATAATTATTATTATATAATTTATATAATTATTATTTTCTTCATACCTTACTCTAATTTCCTTATATAAATTATATAATTTATATAATTACTTTTCTTATCAATTAATTTCTAAACTTCCTCCATAATTATTGATTAAATATCAACAATTTAATTGTATCATTACATGAAATTTCTCTTATTCTTCATAAATTGTTTTTAAACAATTTATTTACTTTTCAATTACTTTAATTCAACACCATTTATCACCATCTCTGTATAGCTTTAATTTATCAATTAAATCTCATCACACACTTTGATTTACATACAATATTTCACTCACAAGTAATTTAAATAACTTTAATAATTTTGTTATTTAAATTCTTACTTAATATTATTAAAGAAATTCAAAAAATTCGAGTCCACACAGGAACTGCTCAATGAATGAGAACATGGCCCAAAACTTTAAGTTGTCCCTTGCACTGCAACACCAATTAGTTAAAAACCAGTCCCTTCTGGTCTTTTAATGAAATCGGCGATGCCGAACCAGCCGGTTCGGTATTTCCTTGAACCAGTACAGTACCAGTACATTTTTTTGGTAATTACCTGCTAGTCGGGAATAGTGTTTAGTTTTCTAAGTTCGGTAGGTATCGGACCGGGCCGATTTACCGGTTCATTACTGTATGTATATTTGATATTATAATAATAGTTTAGTTGCTTTGAGTATAGAAAAAGTAGAACTTCGTAACTTTCAAAATTTCTCCCTAAATCCATTTTCTTCTAACTTCTCATTTCTCAAACTCTCTCCTTTTTCTAAATCATATTCTTCTCTCACTGATCTCTCAAATTTTCTCTCTTTCTCAACCTACTTCTTCTTTATCACCATCTACTAGATTAATAAGAACAAAGACACGTGTACATATTTTGAGAAAGGGAATAATTCCTTGATTCGATGTTAGTGGATACCAATTACCATAAATATTCAACGAGAGTGTTGAAATTGGAGAGTATGTGAATGGTGAAGCGACGTCAATACCTTTGCCGTGATTTCTTCTTTAAAATTGCGAAAGCATATGAAAGATTGATATGGGGGTTAGATGCAAATTTTTACAACTTCTATGTACTTGAGTTTGTTTTTCTCTCTTATAGATTTTAATTTGGATTATTGTACTGCTATAAATCTTCACATTATTAACAAAGTGAAAGACTAAAAAATTGGCAAAGGAAACATCGGTAATAAACGGTAAATATCCGTACTATATTTGTATCGAACCGATAAATTCGATTCGGGATACAAGGTATAGTTGTCGTGATGTCACCTAGGCGATAATTAGATGTCCTGACGCTAGAGAAGGAAAAGGCGACGCCTTGAACGCCGAGCCGCCAAAGCTCATGTCTTGGTAGCTAATCCAATTTAAGTGATCAAGTCATTTTGTACCCATGACTCATCATAACCCATGGACTAGATATATGATATAATTTTATTACTTATTAGACTTGTAATGTGTGATGGGTGTTGACTTAGTTGATTCTTTATTTTTTACGCACCGTTTGTTGACTTATTCTCCTAGTTTCAATGTTAATTATTTTATTTTTGAATTCTGATTGTTAAGTATTGTATCATTACATGAAATTTCTCTTATTCTTCATAAATTGTTTTTAAACAATTTATTTACTTTTCAATTACTTTAATTCAACACCATTTATCACCATCTCTGTATAGCTTTAATTTATCAATTAAATCTCATCACACACTTTGATTTACATACAATATCTCACTCACAAGTAATTTAAATAACTTTAATAATTTTGTTATTTAAATTCTTATTTAATATTATTAAAGAAATTCAGAAAATTCGAGTCCACACAGGAACTGCTCAATGAATGATAACATGGCCCAAAACTTTAAGTTGTCCCTTGCACTGCAGCACCAATTAGTTAAAAACCAGTCCCTTCTAACATGACCAGTAGTACGAGGAACCAGGTCTGTGCAAAAAAATCAATATAACTGGTCTTTTCCTGAAATCGGCGATGCCGAACCAGCCGGTTCGGTATTTCCTTGAACCAGTACAGTACCAGTACATTTTTTTGGTAATTACCTGCTAGTCGGGAATAGTGTTTAGTTTTCTAAGTTCGGTAGGTATCGGACCGGGCCGATTTACCGGTTCATTACTGTATGTATATTTGATATTATAATAATAGTTTAGTTGCTTTGAGTATAGAAAAAGTAGAACTTCGTAACTTTCAAAATTTCTCCCTAAATCCATTTTCTTCTAACTTCTCATTTCTCAAACTCTCTCCTTTTTCTAAATCATATTCTTCTCTCACTGATCTCTCAAATTTTCTCTCTTTCTCAACCTACTTCTTCTTTATCACCATCTACTAGATTAATAAGAACAAAGACACGTGTACATATTTTGAGAAAGGGAATAATTCCTTGATTCGATGTTAGTGGATACCAATTACCATAAATATTCAACGAGAGTGTTGAAATTGGAGAGTATGTGAATGGTGAAGCGACGTCAATACCTTTGCCGTGATTTCTTCTTTAAAATTGCGAAAGCATATGAAAGATTGATATGGGGGTTAGATGCAAATTTTTACAACTTCTATGTACTTGAGTTTGTTTTTCTCTCTTATAGATTTTAATTTGGATTATTGTACTGCTATAAATCTTCACATTATTAACAAAGTGAAAGACTAAAAAATTGGCAAAGGAAACATCGGTAATAAACGGTAAATATCCGTACTATATTTGTATCGAACCGATAAATTCGATTCGGGATACAAGGTATAGTTGTCGTGATGTCACCTAGGCGATAATTAGATGTCCTGACGCTAGAGAAGGAAAAGGCGACGCCTTGAACGCCGAGCCGCCAAAGCTCATGTCTTGGTAGCTAATCCAATTTAAGTGATCAAGTCATTTTGTACCCATGACTCATCATAACCCATGGACTAGATATATGATATAATTTTATTACTTATTAGACTTGTAATGTGTGATGGGTGTTGACTTAGTTGATTCTTTATTTTTTACGCACCGTTTGTTGACTTATTCTCCTAGTTTCAATGTTAATTATTTTATTTTTGAATTCTGATTGTTAAGTATTGTATCATTACATGAAATTTCTCTTATTCTTCATAAATTGTTTTTAAACAATTTATTTACTTTTCAATTACTTTAATTCAACACCATTTATCACCATCTCTGTATAGCTTTAATTTATCAATTAAATCTCATCACACACTTTGATTTACATACAATATCTCACTCACAAGTAATTTAAATAACTTTAATAATTTTGTTATTTAAATTCTTATTTAATATTATTAAAGAAATTCAGAAAATTCGAGTCCACACAGGAACTGCTCAATGAATGATAACATGGCCCAAAACTTTAAGTTGTCCCTTGCACTGCAGCACCAATTAGTTAAAAACCAGTCCCTTCTAACATGACCAGTAGTACGAGGAACCAGGTCTGTGCAAAAAAATCAATATAACTGGTCTTTTCCTGAAATCGGCGATGCCGAACCAGCCGGTTCGGTATTTCCTTGAACCAGTACAGTACCAGTACATTTTTTTGGTAATTACCTGCTAGTCGGGAATAGTGTTTAGTTTTCTAAGTTCGGTAGGTATCGGACCGGGCCGATTTACCGGTTCATTACTGTATGTATATTTGATATTATAATAATAGTTTAGTTGCTTTGAGTATAGAAAAAGTAGAACTTCGTAACTTTCAAAATTTCTCCCTAAATCCATTTTCTTCTAACTTCTCATTTCTCAAACTCTCTCCTTTTTCTAAATCATATTCTTCTCTCACTGATCTCTCAAATTTTCTCTCTTTCTCAACCTACTTCTTCTTTATCACCATCTACTAGATTAATAAGAACAAAGACACGTGTACATATTTTGAGAAAGGGAATAATTCCTTGATTCGATGTTAGTGGATACCAATTACCATAAATATTCAACGAGAGTGTTGAAATTGGAGAGTATGTGAATGGTGAAGCGACGTCAATACCTTTGCCGTGATTTCTTCTTTAAAATTGCGAAAGCATATGAAAGATTGATATGGGGGTTAGATGCAAATTTTTACAACTTCTATGTACTTGAGTTTGTTTTTCTCTCTTATAGATTTTAATTTGGATTATTGTACTGCTATAAATCTTCACATTATTAACAAAGTGAAAGACTAAAAAATTGGCAAAGGAAACATCGGTAATAAACGGTAAATATCCGTACTATATTTGTATCGAACCGATAAATTCGATTCGGGATACAAGGTATAGTTGTCGTGATGTCACCTAGGCGATAATTAGATGTCCTGACGCTAGAGAAGGAAAAGGCGACGCCTTGAACGCCGAGCCGCCAAAGCTCATGTCTTGGTAGCTAATCCAATTTAAGTGATCAAGTCATTTTGTACCCATGACTCATCATAACCCATGGACTAGATATATGATATAATTTTATTACTTATTAGACTTGTAATGTGTGATGGGTGTTGACTTAGTTGATTCTTTATTTTTTACGCACCGTTTGTTGACTTATTCTCCTAGTTTCAATGTTAATTATTTTATTTTTGAATTCTGATTGTTAAGTATTGTATCATTACATGAAATTTCTCTTATTCTTCATAAATTGTTTTTAAACAATTTATTTACTTTTCAATTACTTTAATTCAACACCATTTATCACCATCTCTGTATAGCTTTAATTTATCAATTAAATCTCATCACACACTTTGATTTACATACAATATCTCACTCACAAGTAATTTAAATAACTTTAATAATTTTGTTATTTAAATTCTTATTTAATATTATTAAAGAAATTCAGAAAATTCGAGTCCACACAGGAACTGCTCAATGAATGATAACATGGCCCAAAACTTTAAGTTGTCCCTTGCACTGCAGCACCAATTAGTTAAAAACCAGTCCCTTCTAACATGACCAGTAGTACGAGGAACCAGGTCTGTGCAAAAAAATCAATATAACTGGTCTTTTCCTGAAATCGGCGATGCCGAACCAGCCGGTTCGGTATTTCCTTGAACCAGTACAGTACCAGTACATTTTTTTGGTAATTACCTGCTAGTCGGGAATAGTGTTTAGTTTTCTAAGTTCGGTAGGTATCGGACCGGGCCGATTTACCGGTTCATTACTGTATGTATATTTGATATTATAATAATAGTTTAGTTGCTTTGAGTATAGAAAAAGTAGAACTTCGTAACTTTCAAAATTTCTCCCTAAATCCATTTTCTTCTAACTTCTCATTTCTCAAACTCTCTCCTTTTTCTAAATCATATTCTTCTCTCACTGATCTCTCAAATTTTCTCTCTTTCTCAACCTACTTCTTCTTTATCACCATCTACTAGATTAATAAGAACAAAGACACGTGTACATATTTTGAGAAAGGGAATAATTCCTTGATTCGATGTTAGTGGATACCAATTACCATAAATATTCAACGAGAGTGTTGAAATTGGAGAGTATGTGAATGGTGAAGCGACGTCAATACCTTTGCCGTGATTTCTTCTTTAAAATTGCGAAAGCATATGAAAGATTGATATGGGGGTTAGATGCAAATTTTTACAACTTCTATGTACTTGAGTTTGTTTTTCTCTCTTATAGATTTTAATTTGGATTATTGTACTGCTATAAATCTTCACATTATTAACAAAGTGAAAGACTAAAAAATTGGCAAAGGAAACATCGGTAATAAACGGTAAATATCCGTACTATATTTGTATCGAACCGATAAATTCGATTCAGGATACCAGGTATAGTTGTCGTGATGTCACCTAGGCGATAATTAGATGTCCTGACGCTAGAGAAGGAAAATGCGACGCCTTGAACGCCGAGCCGCCAAAGCTCATGTCTTGGTAGCTAATCCAATTTAAGTGATCAAGTCATTTTGTACCCATGACTCATCATAACCCATGGACTAGATATATGATATAATTTTATTACTTATTAGACTTGTAATGTGTGATGGGTGTTGACTTAGTTGATTCTTTATTTTTTACGTACCGTTTGTTGACTTATTCTCCTAGTTTCAATGTCAATTATTTTATTTTTGAATTCTGATTGTTAAGTATTCATAAAATTATGTTTTTAATTATATTCTATAGTGTTATTTATTATATTTTGAGTTTTAATGCGTATAAAATTTTATTGTCTAATAGACTTTTAAAATAAAATAAATAATGTATAAATTGTACATTGTTAACAACTTGTCGTCAAACGGACGCCATGACGAGCACCTTACCACGTAGGCATCTGCTCGTCATGGTGTCCTGGCGGTCAACTACCGCCGCGTTTCGCCGTGACACCGTGACAATTGTGATACCGAGTAGTTCAATACCATAATCGATATCCATTTTTTGTTAAATCCGGTAACTAGTTCGGTACAGTTCTGGCCAGTTAGGAACGAGTTTTTACCGATGCACACCCCTATGAGGAACAAACCACCATCACACCACAAAAGAATTGACATCTAGATAGGCTCTTCTCATTTTCTTGCGAGTATTTATTCAAGACTGCCAAAGGAGCAATCCCATAAACAAGCGGAAAGAAGCTAAACTTCAATTATAGTACAAAATTATACAAAGTAGTTCATTTTAATATTTACTTTTGTGTAGATAAAAAAAGAAATGGAAACTAGCAGTCCTACCAAAGGAAAGTGCAAGTGGAAACAAGAAAGCAAGTGTGAAAACCATTCCAGCATCAGTGGTAGACAGCTTGACAGTCCCTATCTATATCTGCTAAAGAAGTTCCTCAAAAAGCTCCCTTGAGAAGGCCCAAAGAAATGCATTTATGGACACACTATCCCATAGTACACCAACATTCATCGACCGCCTTCAAAAAGTCCTCCAGTTAGCTTTTAACAGCCTATGAACAGCTGTGATCAGCCCATGAACAACTGTATTCAGCCTATTAGCAACTTTTATGCATGAACCAAATAGCATAAACTTTAAAGACTTGGTTAGAATTAGGTCATTGAAGTTTGGAGGGTTACCATAAAGCACCTTAAGAATGAAATACAGCAAGTGTTCAGATTATCAACATCAGATTATCAACATCCTACTACTACTAGAGCAAAAACTATTTATATGCCTGATTCAGTCATATATAAAAATGTATAAACTTACCGAGTATGAATTGACATGCCATGTATGGCCCTGGAGACTGACATAGTGATAATATAGTTGCCTCAGCTACTCCTGGGTTGACATGCATCTGATTTAAAAGGAAAATTCAGGTAAGTGTGTTTCCATGCATAGCTTAATAGGCAAGAGAGTATGTCTCAAAATTTGTCATTTATCAAAGTGAGATCAAGGCTAAGAACTTCAATCCTTATAATGAATGCAATCATAATCAATATGTTGTACAATTTAGTTTTAAAATAAGCATCTCTCATTTAGATCTACCATTTATTTAGCAACAGCATAGCTTTATTACATCCATGAGATCCCAATAATTTGGTCGCTGTGCATTTCAAGATAAAATAAAGATATTATTTATAGTCTGACATCTAAGCCAATTATCTACAATGGTCCAACAACTAATAAGTTTGACTTACACAGCTAATAAATAATCAGTTTTGACAAACAAATCTAACAATCAAACTCCTTTTTTCTCAATTGCAGAACCATTAGAGAATGGAATTCACTCAAATACTCAATATAAACTAACCCTATACATGGAAGGAGAGGATGATATTAAATAACATGAGCACATCATTTAATCATTCAAAATGTTTTTTGGCTAAGTATTGAAACTTCAATAACACAAAATCATTGGCAAAATCAGAAGATGAGATGGATTTTTAATTCAAATTCACTTAGAAGTACTTCCTTGTGTGTTTTTTGGCCTGCATATGTGTGTATTCAATACAAAAGATGAGGAAGATATAGTTGTACATTTATAAATAAATTGTAACCACAAAGACAGTGCCCTGTCTATGTATAACTAAACACATTTATTTTTCTACTTGTATAAAAATTTCCACAAATCTATTTCCATATGTGAAACTGCACAGTAACACATATACATCATATATGTACTTGATGCATCCATTTTTGTCATTTGTATTTGTTAAAAAGTATAAATAAATAAATTGCTCTCTTCAGTTCATAATATGGGATTACCTCTCTTATAGGGAATATAATTCAGGTATCAATTCTTTCAACAAATCTTGTCTCTATTTTATATCACAAATGGTTATCATTTATTATCAATCACTGCAATAATTGACAAAATTATGTTGATTGGATCGCTATCACACTCGATTCTTAATTTACTAAACAACTCAGCATAGAAAACGTTATTGATTAAAGTAATTGGTTTGATTTCTATTCCCTCCGTTCCATATTATTTGATCATTGTTGATTTTCTAAAGTCAACTTAAGAAAATTTTAAACTAAAAAATAATACATATTCTTTTAATTTTAATCAATATAATGATGAATATTATAAACTATCTAAAAAGTATTACTCATTGTAAATTTTATTATTTCATAATTTTTATGAGTCATCTCAATTCTGAGTTTAAAAATGTCTCAAATTGACTTTCAAAAGTCAATAATGATCATATAATTTACAACGGGGGAGTACATGAGAACAAGTTGTAATATAATATGAAATTGATATTAGCATTTGATGTGATAAAAAATAGTAACTGCAAGTGCACAACGTCAAATTAAAGAACGGGCAAGTACAGGTCGAACCATAGAGACTAAATTAATTTCAACGTTCCCTTAATTTATATTCCAAACAAATTAGAAATAAAAAGTGGTGGAGATGATTGATTAACTAAATAATGCAAATTAAAAATTAATAACGAAAACTAGTAATGAGAAAAACTACCTAGGAATTCGAATCCATTAAATACTAACATAATAATTAAATTCTTCATTTCCTTAATTAATTTCCAATTATTTTTCCTTCCCTTAAAAATAGTGATTCATATAATTAATATGGATAAGCATAGATTATGAAAACTTAAGAATTAACTATAACTCATCAAAACTTTATTGAGCAAGCATGAATTATGAAAAACTCATATCTTAACAATAACCTATCAAAATCTCACAATTAATTTAGAACTAAAACGAATTATGCGCGAAGGTAAAATTGAAGAAATAAACAATTATACATTAATATCAGAACGGAAAGAATGTAATAATATGCAATATTTAATTTCATCTTCATCCTAGATATTGGAAATTTAGCTAACAATGGAATTCATAATAAAGAAAAACAAAATTAAAACTTCTAATATAAATTGCATGAAATAAAATAAGAACTAATAGAATAATGATTAAATAGAAACTTTATTAAACTAATGAACAATTGTTATAAAAGTAGCAAAACAACTCCATGCTCCTACTCCTAGAAGAAGAATAAGAAAATAAATTATCCCCTACTCTCTAAAATAAGACTCCTATTTATAGAGAAAATAAATTGAACCCTAATCTAATTTGGAATAGCTTGGACTCTTCTTTCCTTATTGACTTCAACTTTTACATGGTATCCAACTCTTTATTGGAGTCCAAATAAAAATCAACTTGCAATCTTCTAGGACTCCTTTTCCAACTCAACTTCAATTATTTATCTATTTCCTGCAAAACAAAATAAAATGTATTAATTAAATTAAATAAACATATTAAATAATAAATGGGATGCTGTCGCAAGCAACCAAAAATAAAATCTTACTTTGAAAAATATTAATGTAGTAGTGAAAGTAAGAGTCGAACCCACAGAGAGTGAATTGTTTTAATAAATCTAATGTTTTCAAAAATATCTAATTAAATGGGGGGTTTGGAATTAATTATTAACTAATTAAAATTCAAACAAACAAATAAAACTGAATAATAAATAATAAAGATGAGAAAAATCAATTAAAACAAGCTTCAGTTCCTTAGTTCAGTATCCCCTTCTTTTAATCAACAAATTAATCAAGTTATTATTATCTTTTCCTTCAATTGAAATTAATAATCCTAGATAACCGACAATCGCCAAGCTACCCGAAATCCTCCTTAAATTATAAATCTAATGCAGCAATCGCTCACAAAAGACCCTAACTATCATATAACCTAGAACTATCACTCTAGATTTAATATAACAGTTGCATTAAAAATTAGAGAATTAGATTATTCCAAGCAACAATCTCAACATCGCGGACCATTTAACTTACCATCTTGATAATCATAATAATATTCAAAAGTTTGTCCACAATTAAATATTATTAACTGCTACTTATGATCAGATAAAATATCGTTTGCTTAATATCAAATCTTAATCTAGCATATGACAAAAACTTAATTAATTCTGTAAGACCTCGAATTTTATGAAATATAAAATTTATTTTTTCTTCATATATATTTTTATGAAACAGTAAGTGGTTAAATTGATAAAGTTAAAAGTTAAGGATGTTATGTGTAAATTATATTATGTCGGACAATATTCTTTTGGTCGGGGAATATTCGTACGACAGCGCCGTACGAACCAATCATTGGTGGACCCCACAAAGAATAATTGTCGGATATAGAAAATGACATAAACAATTTTTAAAATGGTCAATGGTACTATTACTTTTAATTGTTAAAATATCCGGTGGTAAAAGAATAGTAATATACGGTATTACAAGTAACATACGGTATTGCACAGTAGCACACGGCATTGCACAGTGTTTCGTATTATTAAACTGATAAAGTGGTTATCGTACAATATTTGACTTTATTGTCACATGCACAATAATTCATGTTATTAAATTGATAATTGTCACAGTAGCATATGCACAGTAATTCACATTATTGAATCAATAATTGTCATGACACAGTAACGTAATCTTTCTTTTGCATACTTTCTGCATTATTGTTATCTATATTATGGTGTTATTTAAACAGTTGTATTTCATTAATTAATTGACTTGATATCTAACTCAGAAAGCCAACTACACTGTATTTATAACAATTAGTCATAATAATGAATAAGTGTGAATTATTGTTGAATAATTGAATTGATAAAGTTATTTGTTTATAATATAAAGTTAGGTGATATAAAATGAATGATATAGATTAAAGATAATATAGAATTTAAAATGGATTGTGTAGATTAAAAGATGATCCTTAAATGAATGGTTTAGATTAAGAAAATCTTAAAAGATGAAATGAATGGTATAGATTAAAGATAATATAGAATTTGAAATGGATGATGTAGATTAAAAGATGATACTTAAATGAATGGTTTATCTTAAAAGATGAAATGAATGGTATGGATTAAACATTATCTTGAAATGAACGGTTTGGATTAAATTAGGAAATCTTGGTTATGATAAGATTTTTGGCTATAAATAGAGGCCTTAACTTAAGGATTTTTCATAAACTTCCTTACTTGTTCTTTCTCTCTCTCTCTCTAAATACTTCTTGTGAAAGTTCTCTCTAAGTGTGCTTAAGTCATCTTGAGTATTTGTGAAGATCTATAAGTGTACGTGTACTGTTCAAGTTAATCAACCTCATTTAAATCAATATCCAGTCACGTGTTAAGGTAAAGGATTATTATTATTTGATTCTCGAAAATAATATCGTTTATTTCTTACTCATAAGATATGTCATTTATTTCCATGTATTAATTTGTGAGAATAACCTTATGGCGCGGATTACCGCCTGTTGGTGAATAACCATTCGTATTCATTCCTTATTAATCTCTGATAATAACCTTACTACGCGGATTACCGTCTGTTTGGTGAATAACTCTTCGTATTCAATTTTTATTAAATTGTGGGAATAACCTTACGGCGCGGATTACCGCCTGTTGGTGAATAGCCTTTCGTATTCATTCCTTATTAATCTCTGAGAATAACCTGACTACGCGGATTACCGCATGTTTGGTGAATTACTCTTTGTATTCATTTCTTATTTGTCTCTTGTGGAAATAATTTGTTTACACGAATTATCACATGACACTTTTATTCCATATTTGTTTGTAATATCATTTTCTTTCATATTCGTAAGTGATATTATTTTCCTTTGTACTCATAAGGGATACCATCTTTTTCATCTTCCATTATTCAAACTTACTATGGTAAGGGATATTAATTTCCTTCACCATTTGTTAATCAAACCTGCTACGGTAAGGGATATTATTTTCTTTCATACACCTAAATCGAAACTTATTATGGAACTATTGCTTCTATAATTCCTGAAAATATTATATGTTCCATAATAGTTGCACTTCATCATTTCAATTGAACCATCCTATTTACGTGAACCTTTCTATTAAACTGTAACCGTTATTCTGAACTGCGGATCTTGAATATCATTTTTAAATTTCACTCCACATCATGTTGACAATTTGGACATTAGTTGAATATGTACAAAGTAAAATTCTGATACTTATTGTTTATCCTGTTTCTTCTGTTCATCATTTATATCATTCTAATAATCCAAAATCAAGTTGTTATGAATATCTGTGGCCGGGGGCAAAAATGCGATATAATTGTTGAACAAATGATAGGTTAAAAACGATATAATAGGTTAAAGGCGATACATCTGTTCGGTGTCTTTTATGGCACGTGATGAATGTTCTCTTTGGCCCGTAGTGCAAAGATGAACTGTTGTTTGGTATGATTATGATCAAAGGCTGAATCTGGTATAATCATGACCGTTGGTGTTATATTGAATGTCTTTGGCCCGTAGTGCAAAGATGAACTGTTGATCTGCATGATTATGATCAGGAACTATGAATTGTATTATCTTGACTAAAGTTATTTCAGATGATAAAAGTTGATGATGTTTTTCCTAAAAAGAGAACCGAGTGGACATTATAGTCTGCATTATTCTTCTAATAGATTGTTCATTCCGCTGCTATTATTGATTTGAACATTGTTTAAGAATTTAACTGCAGTTTTTGATATAAACCTTGTAGTCTATTGTATTCTATCAAGAACTCAACTGTTGAAGACTAATGATAATTTATTCGTCATTATCTTAGTCATGATATTCTTTGCTGGGCTATTTGAGCTCACCATTTCTTTTGTTCCATTGTTTTTCAACAGGAGTTGGAAACGTAGCTGGGTCTAGCCGGGGAATAGAGTGAGAGTCTGAGGAATAGCTATCGTAGTCTTCACGCGTTGTAAAATAGTGTGATAATAATAGTGAAGACTTAGTTGTGTATTATTATACACTGTATTGTTGAACGTTGTTCTACATTATAATAATTTTGTTATAGTCTTTTGACGACTCAAGTTTGGGCTGTATGGGCCCAGATTTGGGGGCGTCACAGTTGGCATCAGAGCTTAGGGATATGGTCTTTAATGGAGATCTGGGGTTAGAACTAGGAGGGGAGAGACGAATAGAATCAATCACTAGTGTGTCCTACCTAAATTAAATTTTTTATCTAATGAATCGATTTGAATGTAGGAATATGAAGAGATGAGTCAGTTTGTTTGAACTAACAATTATTTTGTGACAATAGTTTAGTATGGCATCTGGAAATCAAAAGGTTAACTATGGAATGCCTGAAGCGAATGTAGCCGAGAATCAAGAGGCCCCAAACAATCCTCCTGCCAACTCAGGAAATAATGTTCCTGATAACATGATGAACGATAGATTCTTTAGGAATTTCATGCAGTTCATGCTGAATCAAGCAAGAGGAAATTCAGTCAATAATAACGGTATAAACGCTGGTAATTTGAGGATGGTCACTATCAAGCAATTTATAGAGTTGAGACCACCTAAATTCCATGGGAAGCCTGACCCACTCAAAGTGGAGGCATGGCTGAAGGAGACGACAAAAATACTTGATGTCTTACAATGCGCTAATGATCAGAAGGTGCCATTTGCCAGTTTTATGTTACGAGGTGAGGCGGACCATTGGTGGGAAGCGGTAAAACGTATCAACCCTTCAGCACTCGAAATGTCTTGGACAGAATTCGAAGAACTGTTTAACGAGAAGTATTTCCCAGAAAGCACCCGCCATATGAAAGAGGTGGAATTCATTAAGCTGGAGCAGGGAAACATGACAGTCTCCCAATATGAAGCTAAGTTTGCCGAGTTATCTCGCTTTGCCACCCATCTAGTGGATGACGAAACACGAATGAGTCGGATGTTCCTAAGAGGCTTGAGATTCAAAGTTCGTCAACAACTTAGCTCTCATAAATTTAGTTTGTATTCATATGTTGTGGATAGGGCTCAAAGGGTGGAGCAAACAGATGAAACATTGTAGCCAAGAGTTAATGATCAACATAGAGAAAGGAATGACAACAACCACATGAACGAGAACTATCGAGGAGGTAACCAACACTTCGGTGGTAATTCCACATCAAATAACAGAAGAGGAGAATCCAGTGGGAACAATTTCAAAAGAAAGAGATTCCATAATAATTATGGAAGGGCACCAGCACCAGTACCAGTACCAACACCGACCCCAGTTTCAAGGGGAGAAGATCGACCACCAGTGAGATGCTATAAGTGTGGTCAGGAAGGTCACATCAGCCCAAACTGTATACAGCAGTCCAAAAAGTGCTACAGTTGTGGGAAAGAGGGTCATCTTGCGCAGTTTTGTCCTGCCACAAAATCAAGTCCAGCTGCAATGATGGTACTAAAAGCTAGCGCGGATAAGGGAAAATTTGTAGTTCAAGGGAGAGCTTTTGTTGTGACATCCCAAATGGCACGAAACTCGAACGAGGTGATAACCGGTAAGCTATTCATAAATTCTCGTGAAGTCTACGCTTTGTTAGATACTGGCTCTACCCATTCTTTTATATCACCTGCATGTGCTCAACGTTTAAACTTAACTCCTGAAAATTTGGACTTTGACTTATCAGTTGAAACCCCATTAGGAGAAATGACCATTACATCTACTGTCTATAAATCTTGCCTAGTTCAAATCAACAACCTCACATTACCTGTTGACCTTATTTCTTTGGAGATGCATGAATTTGATGTGATTTTAGGAATTGATTGGTTGACTACCCATCATGCTAAAATTGATTGTTTTTTATAAGATTATTAGTTTTGATATTCCTAATCAACCTGTCATGCAAATTCAAGCAACTAAACCATTGAAATATATAACTGTTATTTCTAGCCATAAAGCCATTCGTTTATTGAAAAATGGATGTCAAGCCTTTTTAGCTCATGTCACTGATTTGAACAAAAATACGTCAAACTTGAATGATATTCCCATTGTTAATGAGTTTCCTGACGTTTTTCTAGAAGAACTTCCTGGCTTACCCCCAAACTGTGAAATTGAATTTTGTATTGATCTTGAATCCGGTATTAAGCCTATTTCCAAAGCTCCATACCGAATGGCTCCCATTGAACTTCAAGAGTTAAAAGTCCAACTACAAGAATTGTTGGATACCGATTTCATTCGTCCGAGTGCATCACCTTGGGGTGCTCCTGTTCTATTTGTGAAGAAGAAAGACGGGAGTATGAGATTGTGCATTGACTACCGAGAATTAAACCATGTCACCATAAAAAACAGGTACCCGTTACCTCGGATTGATGACATGTTTGATCAATTGCAAGGTGTGACGCCCCCAAATTCGGGTTACAAATACCCGGATCCGGTCATCACGATCCAATACAAACATTCACCTCTAAACAACATACAATAACTAAATGCGGAATAATAAACATATGTTGTTCATTCAAAAGGTGTTACTAGTCCCAAGATACGATAACCTTACAAAAAGTACACAAATACCCTTAATAAAGTACTTAGGGTTTATATTACATAACAGTTAATTTAAATTAACTACAGGACTGCAATCTCGAAGTCTATTACTTCATCTTTCCTTTACCCTTGTTCTTTCCCGAAGTCTCGGGTTGCACTGCAATAAGGTTTCATGATATAGCAAGAGTGAGCAACTAGTTTGCTCAACAAGTTTAAATAACAACAAGGAACAATATATCATGAATGAAAGGGAATAGCTGAACAATTCAATAATGTGAATAACATAAGCAGGAATAATAAGTTGCTTTTAAAATTAGGATAGTCAAATAGACTATGAACTATAAATATCCACTGTAGTCAATAGCAGGTTGACTCAATGGTTACTACCAGAAATATGTACCCGAGGGGATCAGCCTCAGTACAATATGTGTATGCATAACATTTAATTTCCGTATTTTTTTGTACCTAATATTAGATACAGGGTACTCCCCTATAATAAAAGGGTGTTCATAATAGTCTAAGAATCCGCATCTTCAATGATTTGGATAGCTTTTAAAATCTTTAACATAAATGTCTAGTCGAACAATGACTTAGACTTACTGTGAACAGTTCTTTAAAGAATAGAACAATAATTAAGTACAAGTCAATGACTGTACAATCTCAAGTGCAACAAGTGCGAATAACAATAATATCGATGTGGAATAATTGTAAAGTAATTAAACCACTCAAAGCATGCTTGGAAATAACAGTTCAAGCTTAGATAAATAATTTGCTCAATGAAATGAGTTTAGAGATAAGGAACTTGCCTGTCTGCTCAGCTACAATATATGTCTAGCTTTAACTAACTGGCTTTGAAAAGACCTAACATTAATAAAGTTGGTCTAATAATTAGTACGGCGTATTTGCACAACTACCCGCTTACTAAGGTACTTATTTATCATATAAGTACTAACACATAATCTACATTAGTCAAAACAATATTATTAACCTTATAGACCCTTAATCATTTTAGGTTAATAATTTAATAAGTTAGAAAATATTTTTCTTAAGTGTTGGACACTTATTAAACCCTTAAACAACTTATTACAATTGTTTAATTAAAGCATAATTAAGTTCAATTTATTTTATTAACTCGATCTCTATTTAATTACTATTTAATCTTGATTAAATAGAAATTAATTAATTAACTCTAGTTATTATTTAAAATAAATAATAACTAATTATACTTATATATTATTTAATAATAATTAAATAATAAATAATTATTGATTCATTTTAACCTTCTTTAATTTAATATTAATCAACTAATAGTTAACTAAGTTAATTAACCTTACCTATTATTTAATTTAAGGAAATTAAATAATAGTTTACTCATTTTAATCCTCTTTAGTTATTATTTAATGTCAATTAAATAATAATAAATAATTATTTAATTAATTTTAATTATTATTTAAGGTTAAATAATAATCAAATCATTCTTATTTATTATTTAAATTAAATAATAAATTATTAATCTAATAACTTAATTTTCATTAATCGTTATTTGATGCTAATTAAATAATAATTAATTACTTAATTATCCTTATTTATTATTTAATAATATTTAAATAATAAATAATTACTTTACAAATTTTATCTCTCTTTAATTATTAGTTAATAGGAATTAAATAATAATTTGCTAATTTATTACCTTTATTTATTATTAACATTTTACATAATAAATAACTAATAAATTTATTTAACTTAACCATGATTTAGCTAAGTAGATTAATATTTAAAATATTTAAATATTAAACTTAATTAAAAATATACTCCCAATATCATTTTTGTATTATTATTATTTTTGTTATAATTTTAAATTAGTTTTTTAAATATTTAAATTAATTAAATTAAACCCGAATGGCATTTCTGTAATTAAGTTGAAAACTGAACCGAGGGCAAAATTGTAATTTCGTCGAGAAAAAACACGGAGGGGCATTTTGGTAAATTCGCGGAAATGTCTTCCGCGCATGGCGCGCGTAATAAACTGAACGGCCCAAAACGGTGCCGTTTTGAAATCCATTCTGCTGGCTTCCGCGCGAATGCGCGGAGTAGTTTATTTTCTTGTGCCAAACGACGTCGTTTGGCTCCGCGTCTGGCGTGAACAGTGGTTCGCGCATTGCGCGGCAGTGTTATTATTTTTTTTTTGTTCCGGCAGAGTGTGAACAGTGTCCGGCAATACCCATTTTAAATAAAAATATACTAATAAGTAAGCTTTAAATCATCAATAAAAATCCAAAAAAATTACCAATCACCTTATATTAATTTATAACATGAAAAATAAATTTTTCATGATTTAATATCATTATTTTTTTATAAAAATTTTTTACATCACATAAACTACTATAAATCATAACTTTTTGTGTATAACTCCATTTTGAGTGATTCAAACTTTGTTTTTCTCATGATTTAATGTTCTATAATATTAGAACATCAAACCTAAGTTTTATAAAAATATTTTTGGACATAAATTCCAAAACTTGTTTACACACTATTAAACACATATTTTAGCATATAAAATATACCAAAATACAAACCAAACCTATTAAACTCAAGCATGACATAAATATTACAACTACACATTAATAACTATATTAACATGTTTATACTAACATGATGATTTATTTAATTTAAAAACAAAACTTTATTTAAAATAATCATTACCTTGATTTAATGGCTATTCTTCTTTTTCTTCCAAAATAGGTGGTGAATCTTGAAGACATAAACCAAGAAATCCTTCTCTTGATAATTTTGCTCTCAAAATATTTTTCTACACTCTCAAATGCTCTCTAGCTCTCTCTTTTGGACTTTGAGAAAATAATGAAATAAGCTTTACCAATTTCAAGTATACTTGCAAAATTATTAGATACACATAATATATCTAATAATTTTGCCCATGCCCCTAAATGACAACTTACACATGGAATGGGTTAAATGACTTAGTTGGTGAAAAGAGGAATGGTGTCCATGTACCAAAAAATAAAACAAGCAACCTTAATTTAATTAAATGAAAAATAAAAGAAAATAAAACAACTCATTTTCTCTCTCCTTGTACTCTCGGCTGATAGCATCATTTTGTCCCAAATTTAATGTCACATTTCTTACTTTTTAATAATTAATAGTTTAATTAAGTATTTTTCAAGTGGGCCAATCATTGGGCTTTAATTTAAAATACCAATTGAGCTTCTATTAAATTGTTTGGGCTACTAAATTGTCAAATTTTATTATTCTACACTTGGGCTACTAATTGACCCATGTTGGGCTAATTTAATAATTTATACATTAATTATTCAATCCATGATTAAATAAATAATTAGATTGAATAAATAATTAAATATTCTAACCCATAAGTATTAAATTACTAAATGGACTAATAAATATTATTATTAATATTTCACATTATTTACATTAATTAATATTCATATTAATTAATTTATTATATTTAATTAACTCATTATATTCAATTTAATTGAATATTTAATTAATAGGAAACTTATCAATTATTTTGATATTAAAACTTTAGGGTTTGTTCACTAATTTAAATAACATATTAGTGACCCCCTTTAATTAATTTTAGTAATTAATTACATAATCATTTAATCACATAATTAATTAATCACATAAAACGATTTAAATAATCTCGTAAAACTAACTCGTCGGAAATTAAATTAATAATTTAATTAATAATGACGTGGAAATTCCAGGACATTACATTCTCCCCCCCTTATAAAAATTCCGTCCTCGGAATTGTAAAAATAAGGTTACTCAAATAAAAACGGGTAATTCGTTCTCATATCCTCCTCTAGTTCCCACGTAGCTTCTTCAATTGCGTGATTTCTCCAAAGTACTTTGACAGAATGAATTATCTTATTCCTCAGTTTTTGTTCCTTCCTATCGAGTATCTGAACAGGAACTTCTTCATATGATAAGTCCTTCTCGACTTGAATTGGTTCATAGGAGATAACGTGCTTGTAGTCCGGTTTATATGGCCGTAACACTGACACATGAAACACGTTGTGAATGTGCTCCAGTTCAGGAGGTAATGCTACCTCGTACGCCACTTCACCGACTCGCCTCGAGATTTCGAACGGTCCTATGAACCTAGGGCTCAGCTTGCCCTTCTTACCAAAACGGATTTTCCCCTTCCAGGGAGATACCTTCAGAAATACGAAACTGCCCACGTCGAAGTCCCGCTTTTGGCGATGCAAATCTGCGTACTTCTTTTGACGATCTTGAGCTGCTACCAGTCGATTCCTGATAAGTTGTACTGTGTCTGCAGTCTGCTGCACCATTTCAGGTCCAAGCATTCTTCGTTCACCGACCTCGTCCCAACACAACGGTGTTCGACATTTTCTTCCATAAAGCGCTTTGTATGGTGGCATACCGATACTAGCGTGGTAGCTGTTATTGTAAGCGAACTCCACCAGTGGCAAATGGTCATCCCAACTGCCCTTTAGGTCCATTACGACCGCTCGGAGCATATCCTCCAAGGTCTGAATCGTTCGCTCGCTCTGGCCGTCAGTTTGAGGATGGTATGCTGTACTCAACCTCAATTGTGTACCCATCCTTGCTTGCAGACTTTTCCAAAAATTTGACGTGAAGCGCGGATCTCTGTCGGACACAATCGATACCGGTACTCCATGTCGTGACACTATCTCCTTCACATAGAGCTTCGCTAACTGCTCCAGATTGTACCGTATTCTGATAGGTAGAAAATGAGCTGACTTGGTCAGACGATCCACTATTACCCAGATGGCGTCCAAACCTTTATGTGTCGGTGGCAAACCCACCACAAAATCCATCGTGATGTGCTCCCACTTCCACTCGAGAATCTCTAGTGGTTGAAGCAGCCCGCTCGGTCGCTGATGCTCTGCTTTAACCCGCTGGCATGTCAGACATCGACTGACACATTCTGCCACTTCCTTCTTCATATTCGGCCACCAAAAATATTGTCTTAAATCCTGATACATCTTCGTACTCCCGGGATGTACTGAGTACCTTGTACTGTGAGCTTCCTGAAGAATCTCTTCCCTCAGCTCCAGATCCATCGGTACCCAGACTCTCCCTTCGAACCTTAGCAACCCTGTGCTATCAATCTTGTACTTAAGCTCCTCGCCTTCAGCAATTCGCTTCTTAATATTATCACAATCTTCATCCTTTTCCTGAGCCTCTTTGATCCTGTCTAATAAGGTCGGGCTTGCTGTTACTGTAAATAACTTCTCGTCTGCCTCCATCGGATATTTGATCTCCAACTCCAAACGTTCGAAATCTCTCACCAACTCTTCCTGATTTGTTAGCTTCAACAACTTCTCCCTGCCTTTTCTGCTCAAGGCATCTGCTACTACATTGGCCTTGCCTGGATGGTACAAAATCTCACAGTCGTAGTCTTTGATCAATTCTAACCATCGACGCTGCCTCATATTCAACTCCTTTTGAGTGAAGATATATTTCAGACTTTTGTGGTCTGTATATATCTCACACTTCTCGCCATATAGGTAGTGCCTCCAAATCTTCAGGGCAAAAACTACCGCTGCTAACTCCAGGTCATGAGTCGGGTAACCCTTCTCATAATCCTTTAACTGACGTGACGCATACGCAATGACCTTGCCGTGTTGCATTAGCACACAACCAAGACCCTTGTGTGACGCATCACTGTACACTACGAACCCTCCCGTGTCGTCCGGTAAAGCCAACACTGGTGCCTGGCTCAACCTCTTTTTCAACTCCATAAAACTTTCCTCGCACTTCTCCGACCAAACAAACTTCACAGTCTTTCGGGTAAGATTGGTCAATGGTGATGCTATCTTCGAAAAATCCTGAATGAATCTCCGATAATACCCCGCTAACCCTAAGAAACTCCTGATCTCAGTCGGCGTCTTCGGTTGTTCCCAATTGATAACTGCCTCCACCTTCGCTGGATCCACCGAAACACCGTCTTTGTCGATAACATGACCTAGAAACTGCACCCTCTGCAACCAAAATTCACACTTCGAAAACTTAGCGTACAACTTCTCCCTTCTCAAAGCCTCCAATGCGATCCGTAAGTGTTCTACATGTTCTTCCTCCGTCTTCGAATACACCAATATGTCATCAATGAATACGACCACGAACTTGTCCAAGTACTGCTTGAACACTCTGTTCATCATATCCATGAATGCCGCTGGTGCATTCGTCAGTCCAAATGACATCACTAGAAACTCGAAATGACCATAACGAGTTCTGAATGCCGTTTTCGGGATATCCTCCTCCCTCACCTTCAGTTGATGATAACCCGTCCTCAAATCTATTTTCGAAAAGTATTTCCCTCCCTTAAGTTGATCAAACAGATCATCAATTCTGGGTAGCGGATATCTGTTCTTAATGGTGACCTTGTTCAACTCCCGGTAATCAATACAAAGCCTCATCGAACCATCCTTCTTCTTTACAAACAGAACCGGCGCTCCCCATGGTGACACGCTTGGTCTGATGTAACCTTTATCTAACAGTTCCTGCAGTTGAACCATCAATTCTTTCATTTCTACTGGTGCCATACGATACGGCGCCTTTGATATCGGTGCGGTCCCCGGTACCAAATCAATAACAAACTCCACTTCTCTGTCCGGCGGTAACCCCGGAATCTCTTCTGGGAAAATATCAGCGAATTCCCGTACAACAGGTATCTGACTCAGTTCGCCCTCGACACGTTGAGTATCGACCACATGAGCCAAATAACCTACGCACCCTTTCCTGAGCAACTTTCGTGCTTGCATCATCGTCAGACAACTTGATTGTCTCGGCGATTTACTACCGTAAAATATAACTTTGGACTTATTCGGAGTCTTTAAGTGCACACACTTCTTCTTACAGTCAATAACCGCCCCGTGACTCGATAGCCAATCCATCCCTAGGATTACATCAAACTCCCCCAGACGAATCGGTATCAAATCTACGTTAAGTCTAAACCCTCGTAATTCAGCACAACAGTTCCTATAAATGTAGTCTACGAGAATGATTTCTTTGTTTGCTACTTCTACGTTCATAGGGTGTTCTAGCTTTTCTTGAGGTAAATCTAATCTCTTAGCAAAATCTTCAGAAACAAATGAGCAGGTAGCACCCGAATCAAACAATACATATGCATTAATATCATTGATCGGGATGATACCTGACACCACGTCCTTGGAGTCGACTGCATCCTGCACAGTCATGTTGAAGGTGCGCGCTGTGGGTCGGTTGGCCTGACTGGCTGGCCCTCCAATGCTCAGCCTGTTGTTATTGTTGTTGTTGTTGTTGTTGTTGTTGTTGCCTCTGTTGCCACTCCCAGCGTCTCCCTTCCTCTTTGGGCAGTCCTTGGCCTGATGATCGGTTGCTCCACAGGAGAAGCATACTCCCTTCATCTTCTTCGGGCATTGTGGAGCCATGTGCCCTGGCTGTCCGCAGCTATAGCAAACACTCTTCCCTTTCAAGCATTCGCCCGTGTGGTTCTTACCACAATTGTTGCATTTGCCCACTTTCTTAGCCTCTCCTCCGGATTTGTTACCTCCGGACGATTGGCTCTCATTCCACTTTCGTTTATTGGGGTTGCTGCCTCCACTGCTCCCCGTCTTTTGCCCGTCATGACCTTTCTTCCTCTCCTGGTTGAATTTATTTAGGGCCTCACTGCCACCCTCTGCAATGATTGCCCTTTCCAATAGCTCTGCAAAGCTCTTGATCTTTAATACCGCCACAGAACGGTACACCCACGGCTTCAAACCTAGCTCAAATCTCCTAGCCTTCCTAGCCTCCGTATCCACCTGATGAGTTGCAAACCTTGCCAACTCATTAAACTTGGCCGCATACTCGGCCACAGACATACTCCCCTGTTTTAGCTCGAGGAATTTCACCTCCATTTCTTGCTGCATGCTTTCTGGAAAGTAGTTTTCTAGAAACATTTCCTTAAAGCATTCCCAGGTGATGACGCCTTCTCCTGCACGGCCCTTGTTGGCCTTCCACCAGTAGTTCGCCTCCCCCTTCATCATAAAGGTAGCGAAACTAGTCTTCTGTTCTCCGGCCACTCTAGCGACCTCGAACACCTTCTCCATTTCCTCGATCCAAGTCTGTGCTTCGATCGGGTTTAGAGTTCCCTGAAACTCCGGTGGTCCAACCAGTTTAAAGTCCTTGAAATTTGCCAAGTGCGGCGCTGTCTGCGGTGCTGGTTGTACTACCACTGGTGGGGGTCTAGTTTGCATGGCTTCCGCCAGCATTTCTGCAAACATTCTCATAGGATTGGGTTGATCCCCAACCTCACTCTCTGATTCTGGGATACGTTGATTGCGTGGTCTACCTCTCGGCATGATCTGCTAAAGAGCAAATCTTAGACTTATACTTATAGTCCTACACATTGTGTTAGCCAAATTAACATTTAAATTCAAACTATATATCAAGCATATTTGATTTAACAAGGAAATAACTGCATTTATATTCATATACCAATGTTTTAGTACAGACTCAACAAGTGGCATACTTCTATAAACGCTCAAGGCACAAGTTGCCTAATAACGACTATCCTCTGACGAACAAAAGTGAGGATTCACAACCATCAACCCCCCCTAACAGAACAAAAGTTGGGGTCTAACTGACATCCTATGCATACATAGAAATATAAAGGCTTACAATAGCTGAAACATCCCTAATAGAAACAAAATGTGGGACTCGCTACTTCTAGATACAAATAAGATAACAATAATAAATCACCGCCTGCTGCGGTGAACAGTCCTACGAATAGCCCTGCGTAAAGCCTGCTGGGCCAACTCCTCCACTGTACGGCGACGAATCCAGCGTCTGCTGTTACCCGCCTCCCTAGGGTGCCTCCTAACCCGACGCCTCAGTCGATCAAACGAAGTGCCAAGAGCATATTCTAAGGTGTCGACCCTAGCAGCTCTCTCCCTATCCAGCTCAGCCCTGACTGTCTGGAGAACTGTCTGACTAGCCATCTCCCTAGCATCAAATCTCTCCACCGTCTGCCTCAGCTGACTATTCTGGATCATCAGCTGCTGCACAGTAGGACCCAACGGAGGTGCAGCGTTTTCCAACTGCTGAATTTTGGCCTGCAAATCGGCCATCTTCTCCTTAAGTTCCATGTTCTCACCAGAGAACATGTAAGCTGCATCTCTATACTGCTCCTCAGTCTGCTGGTGAATCTGGTTCTGCTCCTCTAGGTGCTGAACCCTCTCCTCTAGCTCATCATTAGCCGTAGTCAAAGTATCGATGATGTCATTGGCAGTAGTGCCCATGCCATCAGCATACTCTGCTGGCTCCTCCTGCTCGTCATCCTCAGAATCTGCCTCATCCTCAGATTCGGCTTCCTCCTCACTATAGGGCCTCATCACCCCACCCCTGACGGGCTCCGCGGCATCCCTACTATCATCCTCCTCCAGATCGGACTCTCCTACTGGTGCTACAGGTGCAACGGGTGCATACCCTACCAACTGCTGCGTATCCACTGGGATATCAATGAATACCACGTCCTCTCGAGCTCCGCTCGTCTCGCCTATAGCCATCCTACAACACAACAGAAAAACTAACATCAGTACAACAATAAAATATATTCATTGAAGAAATGAAATTATATTTCATTGGGTACGACTCGACTCGATGAATTCCCCAATTCATCAAAACCACATAGGATAAATCTCCTCGATTTATCTCCTAACACTCAATACGAGTTTAATACTAAGGTTATAACTTAGGTTTCGCAATCCTAACGTTTCTAACCTACAGCTCTGATACCAACCTGTGACGCCCCCAAATTCGGGTTACAAATACCCGGATCCGGTCATCACGATCCAATACAAACATTCACCTCTAAACAACATACAATAACTAAATGCGGAATAATAAACATATGTTGTTCATTCAAAAGGTGTTACTAGTCCCAAGATACGATAACCTTACAAAAAGTACACAAATACCCTTAATAAAGTACTTAGGGTTTATATTACATAACAGTTAATTTAAATTAACTACAGGACTGCAATCTCGAAGTCTATTACTTCATCTTTCCTTTACCCTTGTTCTTTCCCGAAGTCTCGGGTTGCACTGCAATAAGGTTTCATGATATAGCAAGAGTGAGCAACTAGTTTGCTCAACAAGTTTAAATAACAACAAGGAACAATATATCATGAATGAAAGGGAATAGCTGAACAATTCAATAATGTGAATAACATAAGCAGGAATAATAAGTTGCTTTTAAAATTAGGATAGTCAAATAGACTATGAACTATAAATATCCACTGTAGTCAATAGCAGGTTGACTCAATGGTTACTACCAGAAATATGTACCCGAGGGGATCAGCCTCAGTACAATATGTGTATGCATAACATTTAATTTCCGTATTTTTTTGTACCTAATATTAGATACAGGGTACTCCCCTATAATAAAGGGGTGTTCATAATAGTCTAAGAATCCGCATCTTCAATGATTTGGATAACTTTTAAAATCTTTAACATAAATGTCTAGTCGAACAATGACTTAGACTTACTGTGAACAGTTCTTTAAAGAATAGAACAATAATTAAGTACAAGTCAATGACTGTACAATCTCAAGTGCAACAAGTGCGAATAACAATAATATCGATGTGGAATAATTGTAAAGTAATTAAACCACTCAAAGCATGCTTGGAAATAACAGTTCAAGCTTAGATAAATAATTTGCTCAATGAAATGAGTTTAGAGATAAGGAACTTGCCTGTCTGCTCAGCTACAATATATGTCTAGCTTTAACTAACTGACTTTGAAAAGACCTAACATTAATAAAGTTGGTCTAATAATTAGTACGGCGTATTTGCACAACTACCCGCTTACTAAGGTACTTATTTATCATATAAGTACTAACACATAATCTACATTAGTCAAAACAATATTATTAACCTTATAGACCCTTAATCATTTTAGGTTAATAATTTAATAAGTTAGAAAATATTTTTCTTAAGTGTTGGACACTTATTAAACCCTTAAACAACTTATTACAATTGTTTAATTAAAGCATAATTAAGTTCAATTTATTTTATTAACTCGATCTCTATTTAATTACTATTTAATCTTGATTAAATAGAAATTAATTAATTAACTCTAGTTATTATTTAAAATAAATAATAACTAATTATACTTATATATTATTTAATAATAATTAAATAATAAATAATTATTAATTCATTTTAACCTTCTTTAATTTAATATTAATCAACTAATAGTTAACTAAGTTAATTAACCTTACCTATTATTTAATTTAAGGAAATTAAATAATAGTTTACTCATTTTAATCCTCTTTAGTTATTATTTAATGTCAATTAAATAATAATAAATAATTATTTAATTAATTTTAATTATTATTTAAGGTTAAATAATAATCAAATCATTCTTATTTATTATTTAAATTAAATAATAAATTATTAATCTAATAACTTAATTTTCATTAATCGTTATTTGATGCTAATTAAATAATAATTAATTACTTAATTATCCTTATTTATTATTTAATAATATTTAAATAATAAATAATTACTTTACAAATTTTATCTCTCTTTAATTATTAGTTAATAGGAATTAAATAATAATTTGCTAATTTATTACCTTTATTTATTATTAACATTTTACATAATAAATAACTAATAAATTTATTTAACTTAACCATGATTTAGCTAAGTAGATTAATATTTAAAATATTTAAATATTAAACTTAATTAAAAATATACTCCCAATATCATTTTTGTATTATTATTATTTTTGTTATAATTTTAAATTAGTTTTTTAAATATTTAAATTAATTAAATTAAACCCAAATGGCATTTCTATAATTAAGTTGAAAACTGAACCGAGGGCAAAATCGTAATTTCGCCGAGAAAAAACACGGAGGGGCATTTTGGTAAATTCGCGGAAATGTCTTCCGCGCATGGCGCGCGTAATAAACTGAACGGCCCAAAACGGTGCCGTTTTGAAATCCATTCTGCTGGCTTCCGTGCGAATGCGCGGAGTAGTTTATTTTCTTGTGCCAAACGACGTCGTTTGGCTCCGCGTCTGGCGTGAACAGTGGTTCGCGCATTGCGCGGCAGTGTTATTTTTTTTTTGTTCCGGCAGAGTGTGAACAGTGTCCGGCAATACCCATTTTAAATAAAAATATACCAATAAGTAAGCTTTAAATCATCAATAAAAATCCAAAAAAATTACCAATCACCTTATATTAATTTATAACATGAAAAATAAATTTTTCATGATTTAATATCATTATTTTTTTATAAAAATTTTTTACATCACATAAACTACTATAAATCATAACTTTTTGTGTATAACTCCATTTTGAGTGATTCAAACTTTGTTTTTCTCATGATTTAATGTTCTATAATATTAGAACATCAAACCTAAGTTTTATAAAAATATTTTTGGACATAAATTCCAAAACTTGTTTACACACTATTAAACACATATTTTAGCATATAAAATATACCAAAATACAAACCAAACCTATTAAACTCAAGCATGACATAAATATTACAACTACACATTAATAACTATATTAACATGTTTATACTAACATGATGATTTATTTAATTTAAAAACAAAACTTTATTTAAAATAATCATTACCTTGATTTAATGGCTATTCTTCTTTTTCTTCCAAAATAGGTGGTGAATCTTGAAAACATAAACCAAGAAATCCTTCTCTTGATAATTTTGCTCTCAAAATATTTTTCTACACTCTCAAATGCTCTCTAGCTCTCTCTTTTGGACTTTGAGAAAATAATGAAATAAGCTTTACCAATTTCAAGTATACTTGCAAAATTATTAGATACACATAATATATCTAATAATTTTGCCCATGCCCCTAAATGACAACTTACACATGGAATGAGTTAAATGACTTAGTTGGTGAAAAGGGGAATGATGTCCATGTACAAAAAAATAAAACAAGCAACCTTAATTTAATTAAATGAAAAATAAAAGAAAATAAAACAACTCATTTTCTCTCTCCTTGTACTCTCGGCTGATAGCATCATTTTGTCCCAAATTTAATGTCACATTTCTTACTTTTTAATAATTAATAGTTTAATTAAGTATTTTTCAAGTGGGCCAATCATTGGGCTTTAATTTAAAATACCAATTGGGCTTCTATTAAATTGTTTGGGCTACTAAATTGTCAAATTTTATTATTCTACACTTGGGCTACTAATTGACCCATGTTGGGCTAATTTAATAATTTATACATTAATTATTCAATCCATGATTAAATAAATAATTAGATTGAATAAATAATTAAATATTCTAACCCATAAGTATTAAATTACTAAATGGACTAATAAATATTATTATTAATATTTCACATTATTTACATTAATTAATAATCATATTAATTAATTTATTATATTTAATTAACTCATTATATTCAATTTAATTGAATATTTAATTAATAGGAAACTTATCAATTATTTTGATATTAAAACTTTAGGGTTTGTTCACTAATTTAAATAACATATTAGTGACCCCCTTTAATTAATTTTAGTAATTAATTACATAATCATTTAATCACATAATTAATTAATCACATAAAACGATTTAAATAATCTCGTAAAACTAACTCGTCGGAAATTAAATTAATAATGTAATTAATAATGACGTGGAAATTCCAGGACATTACACAAGGTGCTCAACATTTCTCAAAGATTGATCTCCGTTCTGGATATCATCAGTTAAAGGTTAAAGCTGAGGACATTCCAAAGACTGCTTCCAGAACTCGTTATAGGCATTATGAGTTCTTAGTCATGCCTTTTGGACTAACTAATGCTCCTGCAGCTTTCATGGACATGATGAACCGGATATTCAAGGAACATTTGGATCATTTTATAGTTGTCTTTATTGATGACATTCTCATATACTCCAAGAGTCGTGAGGATCATGAACAACACCTGAGATTAATACTCCAAAAGCTACGTGAGAACAAATTGTATGCCAAGCTGAAGAAGTGTGAGTTTTGGCTTGAGGAAGTCACGTTCCTTGGGCATGTGATTTCCAGTAAGGGAATATCAGTTGATCCTGCAAAGATCGAAGCGATATTAAATTGGGAGCAACCTCAATCAGTAACTGAAGTCCGAAGTTTTCTGGGCTTAGCTGGTTATTATCGGAGATTCGTAGAAGGATTTTCTCGAATCGCCACTCCATTAACTTAGCTTACTCGGAAAAGTACAAAATTCGTATGAAACGAGGAATGTGAGAAAAGTTTTCAAGAACTCAAGAAGAGACTTATTTCAGCTCCTGTTCTGACCATACCATCAGGATCAGGAGAATTTTTTATCTACAGCGATGCTTCAGGCAAAGGTCTAGGCTGTGTCCTTATGCAACATGGAAAGGTTATAGCCTATGCCTCTCGACAACTCAAAGATTATGAGAAAAATTATCCTACTCATGATCTAGAGTTGGCAGCAGTCGTTTTCGCGTTGAAGATCTGGAGACACTACTTGTACGGAGAAAAAGTGGATATCTATACGGATCATAAAAGTCTCAAGTATTTCTTCACCCAGAAGGAACTCAACATGCGACAACGACGTTGGCTTGAGCTGTTTAAGGATTATGACCACACAATCCAGTATCACCTGGGAAAGGCAAACGTTGTAGCTGACGCTTTGAGCAGAAGATCTTATGCGAGTACAAGTGCACTGCTGACAAAACAGAAGCGTATTTTGTACGACTTACAAAAGATGGGGATAGAGCTAAAAACACCAATGACCCACTTGAAGATTGCGCACGTACGAGTAGAACCAGTTTTAATCGATAAAATTAAAGCTGCTCAAACTACTGATCCGGAGTTGATGAATATGATGAAGAAAGTACAAGAATGTGCTATTCCTGAGGCAAGAATCGACGAGAAAGGAATACTTTGAGTTAACTCTCGACTTTGTGTTCCTAACAATCCTGAATTGAAGTATAAAATCATGATGGAGGCACACAACACGCCGTTTGCAATCCACCCAGGGAGTACCAAGATGTATCGAGATCTTCGACTTACATTTTGGTGGAACAATATGAAAAGGGAGATTGTAGAATTTATCTCAAGGTGCCTAACTTGTCAACGTGTCAAGGCAGAGTATCAAGTACCTAAGGGTCCATTACAACCACTTGAGATTCCAGAATGGAAGTGGGAACACATCAATATGGATTTCGTGACGGGTCTTCACAAAGTTTCTCAAGGCTTAGATGCAATTTGGGTCATCGTAGATAGATTGACCAAATCCGCTCATTTCTTGCCTATATGAGAAAACTTTTCACTTGAACGTCTTGCCGGTATGTACATAAATGAGATCATGAGATTGCATGGCATGCCAATTTCCATAGTATTTGATCGAGATCCTAGATTCACTTCACGCTTTTGGATCAATTTACAAAAAGCTATGGGCACTGAACTACGTTTTAGTTCTGCGTACCATCCTTAAACGGACGGACAATCGGAAAGGACGATCTAGACCCTCGAAGATCTTTTGAGACTTTGTGTATTAGACTTCAAAGGAAGTTGGGATAAGTACTTGCCATTGGTGGAATTTTCTTACAACAACAGTTACCAAGCAAGCATAGGCATGACTCTATTTGAGGCTTTGTATGGAAGGAAGTGCCGCTCTCCAGTATGTTGGAATGAGGTAGGAGAAGCAAAATTGTTGGGACCCGAGTTGGTACGCTTGACAACAGAAAAGATCCAAATGATCCGACAACGAATACAGACCGCACAAGAACGACAAAAGAGTTATGCTGATCTTCATTGGAGAGACGAAAGTTTCAACGTCGGAGATCATGTATTCTTACGTGTTTCTCCATGGAAAGGGGTTACGAGATTCGAAAAGAGAGGAAAGCTCAACCCTCGATTTATTGGCCCATTTGAAATCCTCGATCGAATAGGAACCGTAGCCTACAGACTAGCCCTACCACCAAGTATGTCTCGCATCCATAACGTTTTTCACATATCTATGTTATGTAAATATGTGAAGGACCCAAACCACGTCATTGAGTTAGAACCAGACATTATAGCAGAGGATTTAATGTACGAGGAGGTACCTGTTAAGATCCTAGATAAGAAGGAACAGATCCTACGCCAAAGGTTATACCTCAAGTTAAGGTTTTATGGAGGAACCAAGATACTGAGGAAATGACTTGAGAGCTAGAATCTGAGATAAAATCTAAGTATCCTTACCTCTTCGATATGCCAGGTACGTCAATTTCGGGGACAAAATTTCATAAGGAGGGGAGGTTGTAAGACCCCGAATTTTATGAAATATAAAATTTATTTTTTCTTCATATATATTTTTATGAAACAGTAAGTGGTTAAATTGATAAAGTTAAAAGTTAAGGATGTTATGTGTAAATTATATTATGTCGGACAATATTCTTTTGGTTGGGGAATATTCGTACGACAGCGCCGTACGAACCAATCATTGGTGGACCCCACAAAGAATAATTGTCGGATATAGAAAATGACATAAACAATTTTTAAAATGGTCAATGGTACTATTACTTTTAATTGTTAAAATATCCGGTGGTAAAAGAATAGTAATATACGATATTACAAGTAACATACGGTATTGCACAGTAGCACACGGCATTGCACAGTGTTTCGTATTATTAAACTGATAAAGTGGTTATCGTACAATATTTGACTTTATTGTCACATGCACAATAATTCATGTTATTAAATTGATAATTGTCACAGTAGCATATGCACAGTAATTCACATTATTGAATCAATAATTGTCATGACACAGTAACGTAATCTTTCTTTTGCATACTTTCTGCATTATTGTTATCTATATTATGGTGTTATTTAAACAGTTGTATTTCATTAATTAATTGACTTGATATCTAACTCAGAAAGCCAACTACACTGTATTTATAACAATTAGTCATAATAATGAATAAGTGTGAATTATTGTTGAATAATTGAATTGATAAAGTTATTTGTTTATAATATAAAGTTAGGTGATATAAAATGAATGGTATAGATTAAAGATAATATAGAATTTAAAATGGATGGTGTAGATTAAAAGATGATCCTTAAATGAATGATTTAGATTAAGGAGATCTTAAAAGATGAAATGAATGGTATAGATTAAAGATAATATAGAATTTGAAATGGATGATGTAGATTAAAAGATGATACTTAAATGAATGGTTTATCTTAAAAGATGAAATGAATGGTATGGATTAAACATTATCTTGAAATGAACGGTTTGGATTAAATTAGGAAATCTTGGTTATGATAAGATTTTTGGCTATAAATAGAGGCCTTAACTTAAGGATTTTTCATAAACTTCCTTACTTGTTCTTTCTTTCTCTCTCTAAATACTTCTTGTGAAAGTTCTCTCTAAGTGTGCTTAAGTCATCTTGAGTATTTGTGAAGATCTATAAGTGTACGTGTACTGTTCAAGTTAATCAACCTCATTTAAATCAATATCCAGTCACGTGTTAAGGTAAAGGATTATCATTATTTGATTCTCGAAAATAATATCGTTTCTTTCTTACTCATAAGATATGTCATTTATTTCCATGTATTAATTTATGGGAATAACCTTACGGCGCGGATTACCGCCTGTTGGTGAATAACCATTCGTATTCATTCCTTATTAATCTCTGATAATAACCTTACTGCGTGGATTACCGCCTGTTTGGTGAATAACTCTTCGTATTCAATTTTTATTAAATTGTGGGAATAACCTTACGACGCGGATTACCGTCTGTTGGTGAATAACCTTTCGTATTCATTCCTTATTAATCTTTGAGAATAACCTGACTACGCGGATTACCGCATGTTTGGTGAATTACTCTTTGTATTCATTTCTTATTTGTCTCTTGTGGAAGTAATTTGTTTACACGAATTATCACATGACATTTTTATTCCATATTTGTTTGTAATATCATTTTCTTTCATATTCGTAAGTGATATTATTTTCCTTTGTACTCATAAGGGATACCATCTTTTTCATCTTCCATTATTCAAACTTACTATGGTAAGGGATATTAATTTCCTTCACCTTTTGTTAATCAAACCTGTTACGGTAAGGGATATTATTTTCTTTCATACACCTAAATCGAAACTTATTATGGAACTATTGCTTCTATAATTCCTGAAAATATTATATGTTCCATAATAGTTGCACTTCATCATTTCAATTGAACCATCCTATTTACGTGAACCTTTCTATTGAACTGTAACCGTTATTATGAACTGTGGATCTTGAATATCATTTTTAAATTTAACTCCACATCATGTTGACAATTTGGACATTATTTGAATATGTACAAAGTAAAATTCTGATACTTATTGTTTATCCTGTTTCTTCTGTTCATCATTTATATCATTCTAATAATCCAAAATCAAGTTGTTATGAATATCTGTGGCCGGGGGCACAGATGCGATATAATTGTTGAACAGATGATAGGTTAAAGGCGATATAATAGGTTAAAGGCGATACATCTGTTCGGTGTCTTTTATGGCACGTGGTGAATGTTCTCTTTGGCCCGTAGTGCAAAGATGAACTGTTGTTTGGTATGATTATGACCAAAGGCTGAATCTGGTATAGTCATGACCGTTGGTGTTATATTGAATGTCTTTGGCCCGTAGTGCAAAGATGAACTGTTGATCTGCATGATTATGATCAGAAACTATGAATTGTATTATCTTGACTAAAGGTATTTCAGATGATAAAAGTTGATGATGTTTTTCCTAAAAAGAGAACCGAGTGGACATTATAGTCTGCATTATTCTTCTAATAGATTGTTCATTTCGCTGCTATTATTGATCTGAACATTGTTTAAGAATTTAACTGCAATTTTTGATATAAACCTTGTAGTCTATTGTATTCTATCAAGAACTCAACTGTTGAAGACTAATGATAATTTATTCGTCATTATCTTAGTCATGATATTCTTTACTGGGCTATTTGAGCTCACCATTTCTTTTGTTCCATTGTTTTTCAACAGGAGATGGAAACGTAGCTGGGTCTAGCCGGGGAATAGAGTGAGAGTCTGAGGAATAACTATTGTAGTCTTCACGCGTTGTAAAATAGTGTGATAATAATAGTGAAGACTTAGTTGTGTATTATTATACACTGTATTGTTGAACGTTGTTCTACATTATAATAATTTTGTTATAGTCTTTTGACGACTCAAGTTTGGGCTGTTTGGGCCCAGATTTGGGGGCGTCACAAATTCAACCGACCAACTCAAATTAATCAAATAAATATCATCTAATCAATTAAAACAGATCATCAAGAATAAATCTCATGCATGAAAGAATATATAATAAAACTCAATTAAAACATTAATTAAAAATAAGGTTCAACATCCCTTTGGAACTGAAAAATAAAAACTAGCCAAACATAATAAAAATAATACCCACTAGATGAAAAACTCTCTATAAGAAATTAGGAGAAAGAACTCCCATAAAACTTACAATGAATAATGAGAGAGGTTGGCCCTCTATTTATAGGCCTCTAATTTGTCTAAATCCTAATAGGATTTACAATTAAAAATAAAAGAAAAAGAAAAATAATTATTATCCTAACCCTAGTTGGAATTAAAATCCAATTTGGAATCAAAAAGTAGCAAAAATCCCAAAATAATTCCGTTTTCCAGCATTAATGTTTTGCCAAACAGCCCCTCCACGCGTCACAGTTGACCAGTCAACGCGCTTACCTCGTCCGGTGACGTCAGCGAGCTTCCACGCATTGCGCGGCACGTTCCGGTTCTTCTGAAACGACATCGTTTCGTCCCCGGTGCTGCTGAACTGCTATCGCTTCCTAACGACGTCGTCTCTTTACTGCTTTATGCGCGCGCATTGCGCGCGACCCAGGTTTTGGTTTAATTACCATTATGCCCCTCAGCGTCTTTTATTCTTATTTACATTTTTGCCATCTGTGTTGGTTTAATTACCAAAATTGCCATCAGACTTTTGCGGATTTTCCAGATTTGCCCCCAAGTTTTATTTTTCCTACAAAGTAAAATATAAAAATAAATAAAAGTAATATAAAATACTAAAAATCCTAAAAACACATAATAATAAATAAAACACCCAAAATAAATAAAAACACATAAATAAAAAGAAATATAAAAATACTATAAAATTACCTAAATTAACATAAATTAACTAAAATCCTATAAAACCAAAATATGCTAAATAATTAAATATTTAAGCACACAATAAATATAAAAACTAAATATTAGGGCATAAAAATAAAGTATAATTTAGTTCTATCAAATACCCCCACACTTAGCTTTTGCTCGTCCTCGGGCAAAACAAAAATTAAAACTATAAAACTAATAAGCAAACAACTTACTTGAGCAACAGTTCAATATGAATTCAACATTAGCCTTAAAAATTTTTAAAATAATAACTCAAAGAAAGTTTCAAAACTATGCAAAATCTAGAACTTTAACATATTTATTAATCTTACTCTACTCAAGATCTTTTGTGTGTGTATGAATCCAAATGTATCAAACTAATCAAACTCGGATAAGTTTAGGTTATTTATTACCTTATAAAAGATATATAACAAAACTCAATATATTTATTTTTCACATCACTCTTTGCTAATATAGATAAATATAAATAAGAAGATCAAAAGGTTTCAAACAATTATATACACTAGGATTATTAATATGTTTTTTTCAAATATTTTTTCACTTTTTTTCCTTTTAATGGGTGCATTTTATGTTTCATTCCATTTTTTTTTCTTTTTTTTTTCACGGTGAGTGCATTTTATGCTCCATCTCACCAACGAGTGCGTTTTACGCTCCATCTCGCTTTTTCATGTGTTTATGAGTGAGTGCGTTTTACGCTCCATCTCAACCCACCACAAGAATTCTTCTCAATTTAACAATCCTAGAAAAGTACCTAAATCATCTCCTCCAAATTATATTTTGTCTTATATTTCACTTCAAATAATGATCAAATAAGATATAGAGCTCAAAAATATCTTTCATAAGCATTTAACCATTTAAACTTTTTCTAAATTAAAATTAGCTCAAACAAATGGATATAAGTGCATAAAAAGTTAAATGATCTTAAACAAAGTAATTATCAATAAAAAGTCAAAATTCAGACTAAGCAAAAATTTATCATTTTTCCAAGAGTTACTAAAATAAAAATCAAAATTTTATCATTGACTAAAAATTAAAAATTCAATTAATTCATTGCTCAAGTGACACATCCTAAAAATAAAAAAAATAAAAACTACCCCATTTTCGTAGGAAACACGGTTACACTTAGCACGTGCAACAAGCTTTTAAATCCCAAGGTTACCCCAAGTGGACGAGTTTTGTCTAGTGAGGGTTTGCAGTGAATATACCCACAAAATTCCAAAATTTAACATTTTTTTTTTAAAATTCTCTAAAAATAAAACAATTTTTTTTAAAAAAAATAAAATAAAATAAAATAAAACAAAAATTTCCTAACATTAAAACAAATATCCTAAATCCCTTCCCCCACACTTAAAATTTACATTGTCCCCAATGTAAACTATAATGCAAAGAAATAGGCACAAATAACTATAAAAAGAAAAAGGAAAAGAAATGCAAATCTGATTTTTTGGGTTGCCTCCGAAGCAGCGCCTTTGTTTATTGTCATTGGCTCGACAACAGGCCAAACCATTACGTCACTCCAATTTCATGTATGTTGCGTACTCCATCCATCACAACATTCTTTATAGGTAGATTACGTCTCGTCTTTGCATGATATGATTGTTCCGGAATGAAATCCTGCAAAATAAAAGGTAAAAATTTATTTTGAGTAACAGGTAATGGAATGAGAAGTTCTGCATATTTATTTAAAATCAATGGCAAAGAATTTAATGAATATGTAGCCCTCTTCAAATCTTGTTTCGGCTCAATTTCTTCTTCTTCTTTTGTCAATCCCAAGGTATGTGTAATGGCCTCTTCCAGATTTTCCTTTTTATTGTCTGTCGTTTCTGGAGTTCCTTCATCTTTACCACTGCTCAACACAATTGCATTGTCATCCTCCTCGTAATCCACCATTGTGTGATATGGTAATTCTTCAACTCTTTGCACCTCCAATTGACTGATCGCAATTTTCAGTTGTTCCACTTGAATACTTATACGCTGAATATTCTCATTTGTTTCAGTCATAAAATATTTAAACATATCTTTTAAAGACAAATTAGAGTTAGAAGATCGATCCTGTTCTTGATCGTTGGGATATGTTTGATTGAACTGTTGGTAATCTGGCCAATGTTTACTTGCAGGTTGGTGCACTTGTGGATTTTCATAGCTGAAATTTGGATGATCCCACCATTATGAGTAATACGTGTTTGAATAGGGATCATAGTTCCCTTGTGGTCCAAGGAAACCATCTGCATCATTTACTTGTCCACAGGACTCCTCTCGAAATATTGGACACAACTCCGTTGGATGTCCTACTATGGAACAAATCCTACAAGCTTTCATTGGTTGTTCTCTATCTGCAGCCCAGACATAAATAACAGAAGTTAGTTCATCAACTTGTTGTTGAAGAGAAGAAATTTTTACCGCATTAAAATAATCATCGTTTTGGTTCCAAGTCATGATTTTCTCCTTCACCTGCACACTCAATTAAACTATGAAAAACAAAAACAAAATAAATAAATAAACTAGAAAAATAAACTACAAAGAAAACAAAGAATAAATTAAAGCAAAACACTCCCCGGCAACGGCGCAAAAATTTAGGATGCTGTCGCAAGCAACCAAAAATAAAATCTTACTTTGAAAAATATTAATGTAGTAGTGAAAGTAAGAGTCGAACCCACAAAGAGTGAATTGTTTTAATAAATCTAATGTTTTCAAAAATATCTAATTAAATGGGGGGTTTGGAATTAATTATTAACTAATTAAAATTCAAACAAACAAATAAAACTGAATAATAAATAATAAAGATGAGAAAAATCAATTAAAACAAACTTCAGTTCCTTAGTTCAGTATCCCCTTCTTTTAATCAACAAATTAATCAAGTTATTATTATCTTTTCCTTCAATTACAATTAATAATCCTAGATAACCGACAATCGCCAAGCTACCCGAAATCCTCCTTAAATTATAAATCTAATGCAACAATCGCTCACAAAAGACCATAACTATCATACAACCTAGAACTATCAGTCTAGATTTAATATAACAGTTGCATTAAAAATTAGAGAATTAGATTATTCCAAACAACAATCTCAACATCGCGGACCATTTAACTTGTCATCTTGATAATCATAATAATATTCAAAAGTTTGTCCACAATTAAATATTATTAACTGCTACTTATGATCAGATAAAATATCGTTTGCTTAATATCAAATCTTAATCTAGCATATGACAAAAACTTAATTAATTCAACTGGCCAAATCAAATTAATCAAATAAATATCATCTAATCAATTAAAACAGATCATCAAGAATAAATCTCATGCATGACAGAATATATAATAAAACTCAATTAAAACATTAATTAAAAATAAGGTTCAACATCCCTTTGGAACTGAAAAATAAAAACTAGCCAAACATAATAAAAATAATACCCACTAGATGAAAAACTCTCTATAAGAAATTAGGAAAAAGAACTCCCAAAAAACTTACAATGAATAATGAGAGAGGTTGACCCTCTATTTATAGGCCTCTAATTTGTCTAAATCCTAATAGGATTTACAATTAAAAATAAAAGAAAAAGAAAAATAATTATTATCCTAACCCTAGTTGGAATTAAAATCCAAATTGGAATCAAAAAGTAGCAAAAATCCCAAAACAATTCCGTTTTTCAACATTAATGCGTTGCCAAACAGCCCCTCCACGCGCCACAGTTGACTAGTCAACGCGCTTACCTCGTCCGGTGACGTCAGCGAGCTTCCGCGCATTGCGCGACACGTTCCGGTTCTTCTGAAACGACACCGTTTCGTCCCCGGTGCTGCTGAACTGCTATCGCTTCCAAACGACGTCGTCTCTTTACTGCTTTAGGCGCGCGCATTGCGTGCGGCCCAGGTTTTGGTTTAATTACCATTACGCCCCTCCGCGTCTTTTATTCTTATTTACATTTTTGCCATCTGTGTTGGTTTAATTACCAAAATTGCTATCAGACTTTTTCGGATTTTCCAGATTTGCCCCCAAGCTTTATTTTTCCTACAAAATAAAATATAAAAATAATATAAAAATACTAAAAATCCTAAAAACACATAATAATAAATAAAACACCCAAAATAAATAAAAACACATAAATAAAAAGAAATATAAAAATACTATAAAATTACCTAAATTAACATAAATTAACTAAAATCCTATAAAACCTATTAAAATCAAAATATGCTAAATAATTAAACATTAAAGCACACAATAAATATAAAAACTAAATATTAGGGCATAAAAATATCGTATAATTTAGTCCTATCAATAAAAATGGGAATATTAAAATATATAATTATGTGTCTATCAGACATAGCTTTTACCCGTCCTCGTGTAAAGAAAAAAAGAAAATAAAAATAAAACAAATTCTAAACTACACAATTTTCGTAGGAAACACGATTGCACTTAGCATGTGCAACAAGCCTTTAAACCCTAAGGTTAACCCAAGTGGACGAGTTGTGTCTCGTGAGGGTTTGCAGTGAATATACCCACAAAATTCAAGATTCAAAATAAAAATCCTTTTGAATTTAACCAATTATGAAATCGAAAGAATACTTATAAGTATTCATGGGCATTACACATAAATAAGATCAAATTCAAAATCACACTTTCACCTTATCAAAAATACTCCATCTTCATTCTAAATACCATCCTTTATAAAATTAATTCCATGTGTATGAATGCATGTGTATGTGATGTAACTCTTAGTAGGGACTTTTACTATGAAAATCAAGTAAGCTCAAATTTTTTCTTTTTTTATTTTTTTTTCATTATTGACTTGTGCAATGTCTATTTTTCTTAAGCTTTTCAGAGTTACCCATGTAGCGAGCGTTTGACCAATGACTCCCAAACCAGTTGGTTTTAGGACACTAGGTGTAAAGACACCCCTAAGGGCTTACTAACTCGAGTAACAAATGTCACAAAAATTAGACTAGTCAAACTGCTTATATCCATCATACTTTTCAGACTTGAATTTTCTTTTATTCAATGGATATTGAAGCAGTATTTATTATTTTTCAACTCTTTTTTTCTTCTTACAATGAGTGCGTTTTACGCTCCATCTCGTTGATTCTTTTTCCTATTTTTATTTACCACGAGTGCGTTTTACGCTCCATCTCGTTGCATTATTATTTTTTTATTTCTAATTTTTTTCTTGAAATTACTTGACTCATAATTTATACCCCACAACTAAGAATTAGTGCGAACATTAAGTGCAAAAATGCATATGAATTTTAATTTTATTCAAGATGGCATTTCAAACTAGGACTTTGTATCTTATCAAAGGTTCTAGCGTTCTAAATCTTATAATCCTACTCAAAGTTTTTTACTACACAGACACTTATTAGAATTAATCCGATTCATAAAAAGTCAAACAATTTTTTTCATTTTTTTTAATGTAAAAAGAATTAGTTTCCTAAATAAAATAAAATAAAATACATAAATAAAAATGCTAAATTTTCCCCCATACCTAAATCAGGCATTGTCCTCAATGTATGCAAATAAATAATTGAGAACAAAGAAATAAAAGAATTGTACCTCGTATGGTGGGGTATAATGCTACAAGAAAATGTGGTGAGAAAGAAAACAAATGCACATATTTACAAATTTCATAAATCCTAAAATGTATGTGATAGTAAAAGAGTGATGCAAAAAGGCAAGTGTGTGTGAACTTTTCATGATTTTCAGGTGGTTTAAGAAATTGAAAATAATCAAAAAATTTATCACAGTTATGCTTAGAATCAATAGAAATTTTTTACTTATATTTTCAAAACATGAAACGATTGGTTCATTTTCGCCTTCAAATTTTATTGACTCATGTGTAGTAGACCTCAACAACTCATTGACCTTATCTAAATATTCAGACTCATCCCAATTTTGATCAAGGTGATTTAAGAAAAAGTCTATTGAATCATCTAAAACCATAAGTTTATTTTCATTCATTTCTTGGGTCATAGACAACTCTTGGATCAAGTTTACTTTCATAGGTTGGTCAGAAAAATTACTAGGTTCCTTTCCTACATTAAATACATTTAAGTCAATTGTCATGTTCCCAAATGTCAATTTCATTAGTCTATTTCTACAATTGATTAACGCATTAGAAGTTGCTAGAAATGGTCTACCTAAAATGACAGGAATTTGACCGTTGGGGTTGGCAACATGTTGGGTTTCAAGAACAACAAAATCGACAGGGAACACAAAATCGCTAATCTTAATGAGTACATCTTCAACTATTCCCTTTGGCACTTTGATGGAACGGTCAACTAATTGGAGTGTGACTCTTGTCTTTTTTAACTCCCATAAGCCCAAGGTTTGGTACACAGAAAATGGTAAAAGGTTAACACTCGCTCCTAAATCAAGCAAAGCTTTTTCAATTAAGGTGTCTCCTATGATGCATGAAATAGTAGGACAACCGGGGTCTTTATACTTCACAGGGACTTGGCATGATAGGATAGAACTAACATGGACTGTTAGAAAAGCTTTCTTAGGAACATGAGTGGTTCTTTTGTGTGTGCACAAATCTTTTAGACATTTAGCATATGAGGGGATTTGTTGAATAGCATCTAAAAGAGGAATATTAATTTTCACTTGTTTAAACACTTCTAGAATTTTGTCTAACTGAGCTAACTGCTTGTTTGAAATTAGTCTTTGGAGGAATGGGGCTTTTGGTTTAAAGACTTTTTAATTTCGATCAGAAGATGTGGTTTGATCATTATTTGATAGTTGATTGGTAGATGGGCCTACTGACTCGGAGTTTGTGGGTTTTTCAAGCTGAGCTGACTTTGAAGATGGATTATTAGATTCATCAATTTAATTTTTCTCTTCTTCACTATCAATGCCAGCATGATTGTTAAAATGATTTCCAGACCTTAAAGAGATTATAGAATTCACATGATTGACTTGATTGTTTTCAAGTATTAGATTAGGGATTGGAAATTTCGGATTGGTCTCGGGTTGGCTAGGAAACTTTCCCTTCTCTCTTTCAATAACTATAGTGGCCAATTGACTCATTTGAATCTCTAACTGAGATATGGCTTGGTTATTGTTTTGCATGAAATTAGTTTGAGAGTGCATTAAAGTTTCTTGAGATTTCATTAAAGATTCCATACTTTTCTCTAAATTGCTGAGTCTCTATTCACTTTCATTAGGGAAACCTGGTGGACATTGAGTTGCTGAATTTGAATTTTGGTACGGACCAGGATTCAACTTTTGATAGGGTTGAAAAGTTTGATTTTGAGACCGATTGACCTGATTTGAAGAGTTATTTGGGTATGATCCTTGGTTCCATGCAAAATTAGGATGATTTCTCCAACCTAGATTATAAGTGGGTGCAAATGGGTCGTTCCTAGGTCTTTGAGACATTACATTGACTTGGTCAAATTCTTCAAGTTGGTTTACATGTGATGTATCCCTAGTTTCTAAAGCTTCAAGTCTTTTAAGTACACTTGTCAACTTAGCTTCGGTAGCAATTGAATTGTCAATTGTATGAACACCCTTAAATGAGCTAGATTTATCGGTCTTTTGGGTGGTTTTCCATTGCATGGTTTTTTCTGCTAAGTCTTCTAAAAACTCCCAAGCCCTTTCCTCATCATTTTTTAGAAAATTCCCTTGACACATTGACTCTAACATCGTTTTAGTGGAAAAATCTAAACCTTCATAGGCAATTTGACACAATCTCCATTTTTCAATTCCATGGTGTGGACACTGGGATAACAAATTTTTAAATCTATCAAAATATTTCCAAAACGACTCATTTTCAAGTTGGTAAAATTGATGAATTGCAGTCCTAATCTCAGAAGTTTTGTTATTTGGAAAAT